>CM038797.1:142685567-143285567 GCA_021764765.1 Vicia sativa
CATACCATGTAGACATGTAGTGGCTGACATACTTAGAAAAATAGATGACCCTATATACTATGTACACAAATGCTACCATAAGAATACATATGAGGAATGCTATAATGAAATCATCAATCCTTTGAATGGCCAGAATAAGTGGCCAAGAACCTCTGATCCTGAGATGTTACCACCCTTGTTTAAACGTGGAGCAGGAAGGCCCAAAAAATTACGTAGGAGAGAACTTGATGAAGTAAGCCAAAACAAATGGAAGAGAACTAACATTTCTCATAGGTTAATTTTGGTGAACCAAGACAAGATGTGCCAATGCAAGCTGAGTCAGGGCAAGATGTGCCAATGCAAGTTGAGCCAGGGTAAGATGTGCCTACATAGGCCATCCATACTGCACAGGCCAGCCAAATTGCACAAACAAAAAACAAAGGGGTAATTCAACTATTTTATTCTACTCTCAACTATTTAAACATGTTGCTTTTAACATCTTATTGTTTATTTTGATTCCAGGGAAAGACTAAGATCAAACAGGCCAAATATAAGAAACCTAGAGTTAAAGTGCAACCAAAAGTTAATGATGGAGCTGGAACAAGTGGCACTGCACTAGCATCACAAAGTTCACCTATGGACAAATTCCATGACTAGGATGTTGAAACATTGGCTGCTTTGCTGGATTGGAATGATGCATTGGACATTAAGCCTTTGAATATGGACACCTCACCCATTAAGCCTACTGCACAAACTATTGAAGAGCCTTCTGGACAAATTGTTTAAGAGCATGCTGCACAAACAGTTGAAGAAAATGCTTCACAAAATGTTGAAGAGCATGCTGCAAAAAATGTTGAAGAAACTGCTACACAACATGTTGAAGAAAATGCTCCACAAACTGATGCACAACCAAAACCACCTATCAAAGCTAAGTCTGGACCAAGAGTTTTTTATGGTGTATCTCCAAAGAAGTGTCAAAAAATCCCATTCAAACCACCAGTTTCCTCCTCAACACCTTTGCAAACCAAGGCGAAAAAAGCAAAATTTGATGTCCACGTTGTAAAAAGGCAAAGTGATAGACTCACGACCATCAAAACAAAGGATATTCCAGGTCCAGGTAAAAAACATGAGGACCCTTTGGTCATAAATGAGGAGATGAAGTGATAGACTCATGACCATCAAGTGTTGTCAACAAAAAGAAATGGAGTGAAATTGCTAAGGGCTTAACTCAATGAATCAAATTTTGTGTAATTTAACTAAACATGTTTTTTTTTTGAAAGAAAACTAACTAAATATGTTTTGGAAGTTATCATTGTAGACATCTCTTTTGTTGCTGTCAACTGTTGTTTTGTTTATGCCAAATGTAGGTTTAGTTCAAATATTTTGGAACCTATTTTGTAATGTACAATTATGGTTTAATTATGGCACTACTCAAAATGATCATATTTTGAAGCTTTTATGTATTCATATGTACTGTACAGTTATGGTTTAATTATGACTTAATATTACTCAATATTATAGGTGTTACACAACAACAACATGTAATGTATACAAACAATTATTATGGCTTAACAGTATTATGGCATAACAGTTATGGTCAATTGTTAAACAACAAAATGTAATGTATTACAAACATTTATAGAATAACAACAATGTGTTACAAACATATCCATTACATTATAACTTAACAACAGTGTGTCACAGACATTTCTAAAACCACAACATAATGTTGCAACAATTAAACCATAAACCACAAAAAAATTCTAAAACATTCTGATACACTACAATTAAACCATAACCATCAACAACTTTAAAACACTTCAATTAAACCATAATCTTTCTTGTTTTACATTCTGTTACATTTTACTGCAAGGTAAAAATTGACCATTAAAGACAAGATTAGACAAATTATCTTTTGTAACATCCCGATTTTTTTAATAGCTAATTATTAATTATTATTATATATTATATTATGTGATAATTAATTCAATTGAGTGATTTAATTGGAATTTGAATTATTTGAATATGTGTATTATTTAAATAATTGTGTTTTATGAGTAGAATTATGGTTATTTAGTATTGGGCCTATTTATGAGAATGGAAGTAATAGAGAGGTGCTAAGTATTAAGCTCATTAAGACAATCCTAGTTAGTAAGGATTAGAAGAGAATCATAATTAAAATTTCATTTGGAGAAAGAAGAGAAAGAAGAGATGAGGACAAAGAAGAAAAAGTGAAGAGGAAACCCTAGAAGAGGAATCTTCAAGAGGTAAGGGTGGAGAATCCATGTTATTATTTGATTGTATGTTGTGGGTAATGATTAGTAACATGCTAGGTTGTTCAATTTCAATTTCTAGAATCTTTGAATGTTAGGGTTTGAAAGGAAATTGTGTTTTTCAACTTAGAAACTCATGACTAGAAACATGTTAGGATACCCTTTAATGATGTTATTTGATTGATTAGAATGAGTTTTATGTGGTAATTTCGTGGGAGAAAGAATCTGGTTTGTAGCAGAAAAAGTGCAAAATCGCAGGCTGCGCTTAGCGCGACGAAGATCCCGCTTAGCACGAAATGTTCTGACTTTTGGGGTTGTTTGTTCAGCGAGGTGCGCTTAGCGTGACCTGAAATGAAAAATGTTATTTTTAGGATCTTTTGACATGGAATCTTATATGATTATATTTATTGTAGTACTTTCATATATGTGATTAATTGATCCATTTGTGATTGAGTGTGTTTTAGATTGGTTTTGAATACTATTTCAATGTATGTTTGATTACTTGAGTATAGTATGTGCTAATCTTGTTTGATGGAATATGTTGAATAACATTGGTGGAATGATATGTCATAATGTTATTTGTTATGTGTGATGATATGTATAAGATACATGTGATGATCTTGTTGTTGAAATATAATGTTGTGCAATTGATGTATAATTCACATGAGATGAATTGTGATGATATGCTTGGATAATTGAGGTTTTGTGAATAATCTTAATTTGCATATATCATCTTGGTGAGTTGTATATGCATACGTTTGGCTCGATCCTTGTGTGGATAAGTAGAGGTGAAATGTTGGGTTCACAAATTGGCTCGATCCATGATGGATATGTAGAGGTGAAATGTTGGGTTCACATTTGTCTCGATTCCATTGGGAATAAGTAGCGGAGGCTTTTGGTATTGTCCGGATCGGAAGTAAGAGCTTGGATTCTATAAATGAATCAGAAGCAGGGTTAACAAAATGTTCACAAAAACTTGGGATCACATGCATATTGTGTCACATTGATTGTTGTCACATGAGTCATTGTTGAATATGCAATGTGTGGAATGAAATTGTGATGTTAAATTATATGCATTATTGGATTGTTTGGATGGAATGATAATTATGCTATGTGTTGTAGATATGAACATATTGTACTTGTAATGCTCGTATGATCATGTTATCTTTGAATATCACTTGAAGTGTGTGGAATTCATGAATAGATGTGGTTTCTTCATTATTTCCATTTATATACTTTTGAATAATGATGTGAATTCTCACCCTTCTATTATGATGTTGCCTCTACGTGGATAACGTGCAGGTTCTGAGGATAGCGGTGCTTCGCACGAGACTAGTTGAAGAGTCTAGCTTGTTTATCCGTTACTAGGTAGTCTAGTATTTCTCTGGTCATGTAACACGGGATTTATCTGGATTTTTGCTTTGATGAGATTTGTTATGTATTCTCATCTATTTTGATTTATATGATTGAGATACTATGTTAATGTGGCTTTGGTGCCGATGCATGAATTCTGATGACTTGGTTATATTATGGATTCGTCACAGTTAGTGTTTTAAGTTGGCATTACTTTTTGGTAAAACTAGGCTACAACAATGTCTTGATAAATGTCATGACATTCAGAGATTGAAGATAAATCCTACTGGACAAGGATGTGTGAAGTACAACTCAGAACTGGAAGCTAAAGCTGTACTGGAAATTCTGCAGGAAACAGTCTGATGTCACAACAGATGTTATGACATTCAGTGTGACATTCTGTTCTGCAGAATCTGTTTTTCCTGAGATTTTTCAGGAAGTTTGTTGAG
Source organism: Vicia sativa (assembly GCA_021764765.1). Classification (NCBI taxonomy): domain Eukaryota; kingdom Viridiplantae; phylum Streptophyta; class Magnoliopsida; order Fabales; family Fabaceae; genus Vicia; species Vicia sativa. The sequence continues at coordinate 142,689,622 of CM038797.1, forward strand.
CTGCTATATTATGTTTTTCTGTTATTAGAAAGCATGCTCACGTGGCTGCTAGGTTAATCTTAATTAAACCTAAAATTGGTTGTTGAAAAGACCAAGTTTTTAGGAGTAAATTAAGTGAACCCTAGCTATCTTTATGGAAGCCCAAAACTGAAGTTTCAGGACTGCTTCTATAAAAGGAATTCAACCCTTACAAAGCTGCTGCGCCTTTTGTACTGTTATGAGAGTTAACAGTTGTTATTTTATGTAATTCTAGTTTCTCTTGTGAGCCAAGCTACTATCAATTGATTAGTGCCTTGGACTAGGATTTGTTTGTAAGGGTAGTTTATCACTCAAAGCTTTGAAGCACGAGTGTTTGTCTCTTGATTGAAAGCTTTGAAGCTAGATCAAGATAGTTTATTGAAGTGTGTCTTCATAATTCAATTATTCAATAGGTTGATATCACTACGGTGATTGAGGGGGAGTGAGTAGGAACTCAGATCTAAGTAGGACTTAGGTTGAAGTTGCATTGGGTAGGTTTTAAGTGAAGGAGATAAACTGGTTGGTTTATTCCTGAATTAATTCTACTAATAGTGGATTTCCTCCCTGGCTTGGTAGCCCCCAGATGTAGGTTTGTTGAACCAAACTGGGTAAACAATTTATTGTGTTCTTTACTGCTGTTTAAATTTAGTTTGTGAATTGTTAACAGAGTGTCAGATAGTGTGTAATAACTTTCTCTGTGACATCACGTATTTGCTGCCAGGAATTTCAATTGGCATCAGAGCAGGCACCCTGCCTGTTATTTCTGGGTGAAATCTAGGGATAATAAGTTTCTGGCGTTATGAACAAGGAAGGAGGATTTGGAGTTAGACCACCTATTTTGGATGGATCTAACTATGATTACTGGAAACCTCGTATGACTGCCTTTTTGAGGTCACTGGACATTAAGGCTTGGGAGAGCTGCTGACAAAGGATGGAAATATCCCACCAAGCTTGAGAAAGATGGAACAACTGTCTTGAAACCTGAGGAAGAATGGAGCAAGGAAGAAGAAGGGCTTGCACTGGGCAATTCTAAAACATTGAATGCCTTATTCAATGGGATTGACAGGAATATCTTCAGACTTGTTCATCAATGTGAGCTGGCCAAGGAAGTTTGGGACACTCTCAAAACTACTCATGAGGGGACATCCAAGGTGAAGATGTCAAGACTTCAGATGCTCACTACCAAATTTGAGAATCTGAAGATGAAAGAAGATGAGACAATTCATGAGTTTCACATGAATATCTTGGAAATTGCCAACACCTCAGGAGCACTTGGTGAAAAGATGTCAGAAGAAAAGTTGGTGAGAAAGATTCTCAGATCCTTGCCTAAAAGTTTTGCAATGAAAGTGACTGCAATAGAGGAGGCTCAAGACATCAGCACCTTGAAGGTTGAAGAACTTGTTGGATCTCTCATGACCTTTGAGATGGGAATTAGTGAAACTGTCGATAGGAAGAACAAGAGCATAGCACTTGTGTCCAATACTGAAGAGGGATGCAAGGTGGATGATGAAGAAAAGATATCTGAAGCTATAGCTATGCTGGGAAGGCAGTTTAACAGACTCATCAAGAGGGTTGATCCAAAGTCAAGGTACAATGTCAAGGACATTTCATCTGACATTGGCAGATCTTATGATTCCAGCAGAAGATCCAAGTCAGAGGAAAAATGAAGTCAAGGCAGAGAAGTCCAGTGTCATGGTTGTGAAGGATATGGACATATTAGAGCTGATTGTCCTACCTTTCTTAAGAAACAAAAGAAAGGAATGGCTGCCACTTGGTCTGATGGTAATTCAAGTAGTGACTCTGAAGAGGAATCAGCCAAACTTGTCACTACACCTTCTGGAGTTTGTAATTCTGATGAGGACTCTAGTGATGAGGAAGTGACCTTTGAAGAACTTGCTGATACTTACAAGAAGTTGTGTATCAGAAGTGGTGAAGTATGTCAGCTGAATGAAAAACAGAAAAAACTGATAGAGAAGCTGGAGGCAGAAAATGTGAAGTTGGAAGCTTAGAAGAAGGAAAATACAGCCACTATAAGTCACCTTAACAGCAAGATTATAGTGTTGAACTCCAAACTTGATCAGATGTCTAAGTCAGTCAAAATGTTGACATCTGGTACTGATAAGCTGGAGGAAATTCTTCAGCTTGGACAGAATGCAGGAAATAAGCAAGGTCTTGGGTATGAAGCTGTAAAGAAACCTGCTGGTGACAAGAAGAAGAACAGACTTGGAAAGCCAAAGAAGATGCCACAACATAAAGCAGGGAATATGTCTGGTTCTAGGGATGTGGATGCAAAGAAGCTTGCTGATAACAAGAAGAAGAACTGACCTAATAAGCCAATGTCAAAGCAGATGTCACAACATTGGGTTCAACATCAAGATCAGAGAAACATGAATAAAAAGTTTCAAAGATGGAGATGTCATTATTGTGGGAGGTTTGGTCACATAAAGTCCTTCTGCTATAGACTACATGGATATCCTAATCAGCTTCTCTATGTCAAGCCTAAGAGCAACAAAGTTTCCTACACTCAACAGTGGAAGAAGAGGACTGCAGCATTGATAGCTCACACTTTCCTTAGAGTTTCTACAAAGGAAGACTGGTACTTTGACAGTGGCTGCTCTAGGCACATGACTGGTATCAAGAACCTCTTAAGTGAAGTCAGACCTCATACTACCAGCTATGTCACTTTTGGAGATGGAGCTAAAGGTGAAATCAAAGGTGTTGGAAACTTGAACTGTCCTGGAGTTCCAAACTTAAATAAGGTACTGCTAGTAAAGGGGTTGACTGCCAATCTCATAAGTATTAGTCAACTGTGTGATTCAGAATTTAAGGTCAACTTTACCAAGTCTGAATGTATTGTATCTAATGATAAACAAGAGGTTGTAATGAGAGGAGTCAGATCAAAGGACAACTGTTATTTATGGGAGCCTGAAGACACTAACCTCTCCACTGTATGTTCTACAGCCAAGGATGAAAATGAGGTGAAACTGTGGCACCAAAAGCTTGGTCATTTGCATCTTAGAGGGATGAAAAAGATCATTTCCATGGAGGCTGTTAGAGGGATTCCAAGACTGCATATTGATGAAGGAAGAGTATGTGGTGAATGTTAGGTTGGAAAGTAAACTAGAGTGTCTCACTCAATGTCAAGACATCTGACCACCTCCAAGGTACTGGAGCTGTTACACATGGACTTGATGGGGCCTATGCAGGTTGAAAGTCTTGGTGGAAAAAGATATGCTTATGTTGTTGTGGATGATTTTTCAAGATTTACCTGGATAAACTTCATCAAAGAAAAATCTGATGTGTTTGATGTCTTTAAAGAGTTATGCAAGAGACTTCAAAGAGAGAAAGAAAGTTGTATTGTCAGAATTAAAAGTGATCATGGAAAGGAATTTGAAAATAGCAAGTTTGATGAATTTTGTTCCTCAGAAGGAATCAATCATGAGTTCTCCTCTCCTATAACTCCCCAACAAAATGGAGTTGTGGAAAGGAAAAATAGGACTATACAAGAATCAGCCAGAGCAATGATTCATGCAAAAAGGCTTCCTATGCATTTTTGGGCTGAAGCTATGAATACAGCTTGCTATGTCCACAACAGGGTCACCTTGAGAAAGGGAACATCTTCTACCCTGTATGAAATGTGGAAGGGAAGAAAACCCACTGTAAAGTATTTCCATGTTTTTGGTAGCAAATGCTATATTCTGACAGATCGTGATCAAAGGAGAAAAATGGACTCCAAAAGTGATGAAGGCATTTTTCTGGGATACTCCACTAACAGCAGAGCATATAGGGTATTCAACTCCAGAACCCAAGTTATTATGGAGTCTATTAATGTCATTGTTGATGATCATCATCAGGAAAACAATGTCCCATATGATGTTGAGACATGGTTTGAGACATCACCACCAGTACCTGATAAGGATGATGTACCTGCTTCTACTTCACCAAAATCTGAACCAGAGGAAGTCAACAAAGATCCTTCCATTAGAATTCAGAAAGATCATCCAAAGGAACTCATCATTGGAGATCCAACCAAGGGTGTCATTACAAGGTCCAGAGAAACTGTCTCAAACTCCTGTTTTGTGTCAAAAATAGAGCCAAAAAATGTCAAAGAAGCTCTAAGTGATGAATACTGGATTGGTGCAATGCAAGATGAATTGAACCAGTTCAAGCAACATGAAGTGTGGGAGTTGGTTCCTAGACCAGAAGGAACAAACATCATTGGGACAAAGTGGATCTACAAGAACAAGTCTGACGCAGAAGGGGTTGTCACCAGAAACAAAGCAAGACTTGTTGCTCAGGGATACACTCAAGTTGAAGGGATTGATTTTGATGAGACTTTTGCACCTGTGGCTAGACTGGAATCAATCAGATTATTGCTTGGTGTTGCTTGCATTCTGAAATTCAAATTATTCCAGATGGATGTGAAAAGTGCTTTTCTAAATGGCTACTTGAATGAGGAGGTATATGTAGAGCATCCTAAAGGTTTTGTAGATTCAAAGTTTCCTGATCATGTCTACAAGTTGAGAAAAGCCTTATATGGTCTAAAGCAAGCACCTAGGGCTTGGTATGAAAGACTGACAAAATTCCTTACTGATAAAGGTTATAGGAAAGGAGCCTTGGATAAAACCCTCTTTGTCAAGAATGAAGGAGGAAAAATAATGGTGGCTCAAATCTATGTTGATGACATAGTATTTGGGGGAATGTCAGACACAATGGTGAGACATTTTGCCAACCAAATGCAAGCTGAGTTTGTAATGAGTCTCATGGGAGAGTTGACTTATTTTCTTGGACTGCAAGTCACACAGATGGAAGACTCAACATTTCTTTCACAGAGCAAGTATGCAAGGAATATTGTCAAGAAGTTTGGAATGAAGAATGCCAGTCATAAAAGGACTCCTGCTCCCACACATTTGAAGTTGTCCAAGGACACAATTGGAGAAAATGTTGATCAAAGCCTGTATAGAAGCATGATAGGAAGCTTACTATACTTAATGTACCAAGAGACCGACATTGCATTTTTGTAGGGTATGTGCAAGATACCAAGTCGAACCTAAAGTAAGTCACATCAATCGTAAAGAGAATTCAAGTATGTGAGTGGAACTTGCAATTATGGCATCAGATTCTCATGGTCGGAACCAATCCTCGTCTGCTATTGTGATGTCGATGGTGGTAGTGCCGATGATAGAAAAAGCACTGAGGATGCTTCTTCCTAGGAAACAATCTTGTGTCTTGGTTCAGAAGAAGCAAAACTGTGTCCTTGTCAATCTAAGTCAATACATAGCACCGGTAGCTTGTTTCAATTGGTCTCGATGAAGCGATGATGTTCGAGTACAATGTCACACAGATGTCATGACATTGTACGTGACAACTGAAAAGCTATTAATATTTCAAAGAACCCTATTCAACACAGTAGGACTAAGCACATTGACATTAGACATCACTTCATCAGAGACCTTGTGGAGGAGAAAGTGATTAAATTGGACCATGTAGTCACTGAACTTCAACTGGCTGACATTTTTACTAAAGCTCTTGATGCTAGTCAATTTGAAAACTTAAGGAGCAAACTGGGTATTTGTCAATATGAGGAATTGTAGCAATTAAGATTGCTTAAAAGGAGGGGAAGAGACTTTTTATTTTAATTAATTATAAGTGGGTCACTTCATTATTTCCCTCTTATTTTTAAAAGTCTCAAGAATGTGAAGAGACTCCTCCACATAATAGCCTCTCCAATTGAAAGTATCATACCCTCTCCATTCAAAAGATACTCTCATACTCTGTGTCATTCTTGGTTTCAGTTTCTCAACATATCTCAGAGAAACATGTCTTCTTCATCCTCTTCATCCCAAGACTCTGACTGTTCATCTCCTACAATGACTGAGATTAGGGCAAGCGCTACAGCCTTGAATGTTGAACCTGTGTCGTTCTCTCCTCAGCGTTCATCAGCTTCATCCTCTGGTAAGATCTCTGAATCATCCTCATCTGCTCCCCCAGAGATAGCAAATAGAGAAGGTACTATATATGTACAAGAAGCTATTGATAGGATAGTCACCAGGATTCTGAACGACAATCTCTCTGTACCTGGCATTTCTGTTCCTGTTCCCCCTAACCAAAAGCCTGCTAGCCCTAGTTTAGCAGCTGATCTAGATGTCACAGATGATGTTATGACATCTGATGATCAAGATTCTGATTTCAAGATTCAGGCTGAACTGGTAGCTGGTAATTGTCATACCCCAAAATTTGCCCTCCATCTTCTCAAGATATTTCATACATCCATACCCAAGGATTCCTCAAGAGTGGATCAGACAAACTCTCTCCTAGGCAATCAACCCAAACTAGGGTTTGGTATCTCTCAGGTCAAGATGGACTTCCAACATCTCCAATGGTCTTCATGCCTCCTCATATGCTTCAACGATTCTCCATGTCAAGTTTCAAGCCTTACAAGTCAAGTTTCCTCGTATGCTCGATGGTTGAAAATCACCAGATAGACAAAAGTCAATCGTGGTCAACATACAATCAAACTTCATGATTTTTGGTCAACATCATCATTTTGAAGTTAAATTCATCATTTGATCAAGGGTTGATCATGATTCATCAAGGAAACTCAAGATTTGCTCAAAAGTCAAACTTTCTAAATTAGGGTTTCTAGGTGAAAAGTCAACTAAACTTTGACTGATCATAACTTTCTTACTTTCGTAAATTTTCCCACCACCTCTTTTTGAAGGAAATTCAATTTTCACAACTTCATGTCTCACAAGAATGTCCAAAAAATGCTTCATTTGAGAGGTATGGCCCAAAACATTACAGGTCATTTTCAAAGTCAACAAAAAGTCAACTTTTTGTTTTGAGGATATATTCAGCATGGAAACTCCAATTGAGATGAGACCAAAAAGGTTGGTTAGAGGACTCTTAGAGCTTTCCAAAAAGTCCAAGAACACTCAAAAATGTGGAAAATTGAGCAAGATACACTATTCAGAAGTTGGGCAATTTTGGACAATTGCACAAAAGGACATTTTGGTCAAAATGCAAAGTTTTCCAAATGGGCCTAGAATCTTTTGATCCAAACTTGTTCATGACATTATTCTTGACCCATAAATGCTTGGCCATGGCAATTTTCTATTTTATTAATTTATTTTTGAATTTTAGAACATTTAATTCAAAATTAAATTATATAAAATATGAAAATAAAGTATTTTTTCAAAAGGAATGATTTTATATCATGCTTGGAGTCCAAGAAAGCCCATAATTCATACCAAATTCGTGCATGATCATGCATTAAAGGAAAAATCAAATTTCTTTCAAAAAAATTGATTTTATTTGAATATTATTGAATGCATTCCAAATCAAATCTTCTTGCCTTATTTTTCCTCTCACAATTCCTTTATAAATAGCCAGCAAGATCACAAGCCAAAGGAGGAGACCCTAGCCCAATACACAACCCTTATTTTGCCAAATTTTTCAAAGAATTGTCAATTTTCGAGTTTTATTCTCCAGCCACTTCCAGTCCTCAAAAACCATTCCATTGTCTTCAGGAGGTAAGTTTGAGTAAGTACACACTCTTGCCAATGGTTAAAGCAAGCTGAATCGATGCATACACGATCATACATATTTCAAACTTTTTGATTTTTGCATTTTACTATTCTGCGTGTTTCCATTGAATCTAATGCTTTTATTGTGTTCATGAGACTCCATGTGATTGATCTGGGCCATCGTTTCGAAGCTTGCACGTGAAAACAAGGAATTGCCATAGTTAGGGTTTTTGAACTGTCTTCTTCAAACCGGCTTGTACAGGCCGATTCAGCCAAAACCGATGCCACCATTGGATTCAGGAGGGTCGATTTAGGGGGTAGGGTCCCCCTTTTCCATTTATTCCTCGTATTTTTCTTGTTTCGATTTCAGGCAAGCCGGAGAAGATGACCGGAGCCCTAGCTCCGGCGCTGACTCAGGCGAAGACCGGCGAGGAGGTTGCGTGGCACGATGGCGCTTCCTGATTCGTTCTCTCATTCAACCCGGGGTCCACCAGCTGACTGGGTTTTGACCTCTCCAAACGATGACGCGTGTTACTCATAACCCCACGTTTCTGATCCATGACAACAAATGACAGATGGCGTAGTGGTAAAAGCTCTCACTGTTCAAGGATACTCTCCCATGACTTGAGTTCGATCCTCACTGGCACCGGTTCCATCTTTCTTTTTCCAAACTTGCATATTTTCTATTTTTTTCTTATTTATTTAATATTTTCATTCAATTTTAATTCTTTTCATATTTTTATTTCATGCATTAAAAATCATCAAAATATTTTTTCCTTTTGCATTTATTTTCTGAAAATGTTTATTTAATTTATAAAATTAAAAAATATAATTTTGCATGCATATTTATTTTTATTCATAATTTAGCATTTAAATCAATTTTAATTAGATTTTAATTATTAAATTGCATTCAAAAAAATCCCAAAAAATTATTTTAGCATATTTATGTTATTTCTAGCATGTTATATTTTTCCCAATTAAAAATTTGCATTTTTACTGACATTTTTCTCTTATTCGATTTCATCATATTTTTCCGATTTCTTATCTTTTCACAGGTTATTCCGTTTCGGACGATTTTTATTTTACCGTTTTCATTTTTCCAATAATGTAACTGTTTATGGGATGTAATAGTTTAAATTAGGTTTTTATTTTCCGCAAGTTTAAATTATGTATCCGCCTAAAGCCATGTAATAGCGTAGACATTTATCTTTCCGCATCTTTACATTCCGCATTTTAATTTCCGCACCTATAAATTGCTAGTAACTAGGCGTATGGCAAGATAATAATCAACATAGCTCACTAATTTTCAAGATAAAATATCTGAATCAACACACTTTTCACACATGCATCCCTTAGGTAATTCTCTCTGCCTTTACGAATTCAAAATGGTCAAGTCCTCGAACGTAGAGGTATTCTAGCACTGTCGCCTTCACAACAAATCATCATAGTCCTTCGATACAAAGATCATAAGACCCACGATGTCGCTCCGAATACATGATCTTGACCTCGATTGTCACCTACGAAAATGATGATAGTCCTTCGAATGTGCTAGGATACTTCCTACAATGTCCTTCTATGACCATGCGAATGTTACCTACCAACTAATGGTATGGATAACGCTATTCTAAAGGAACGAAACAATACGAAAACGACCAATTCTGAGTAGGTAATAAGACTTTTAGTTGCTTGCTCTATCAAATACTTTTCACACCTCACACTTTTGTCAAAATTCAAATTCTTTTCAAAACGAAACATTTCCAACACTTTGTATACATTCCTACATGAATCATTACAAAGTCAAAGCGAAATTCCTTTTCAAAACATTTTGTCAAACACACGTAAAGCACAATTTTAAAGTGATCTAGAGCAACTAAGAGCTCGTAGATAATCACGGATGAAAAGGGTGCTAATACCTTCCCTTTTCATAACCTTCTCCTTACTCGAATCTAACGAAGGTCTTTTTCGTACTTTTACCTTCCCTTAATTGATAAAAGAAAAGTCGGTGGCGACTCTTGCTATCCGCACATTTGCGATACAAAATTCTACAAAGTCGGCTCACCGTGTTACAAAGAATGTTGTCGATGATGTTGGTCACAATGATCATGCTTCTTCAGGAAGGAAGAGCAACTGATTAGTTGCTGTGATGGTTCTTGACTTTTGTTTGTTTCTTGTTCTTGTCATGTACTTTTCCCTATTTTGTGTATCCTGGATGATTGTAATTCCTTTATTGACAGATTTGTAATGCCTTGACAGAGATGTACCCCAAACAATGCTGGTACTTAATTATATGTTGAATATTTGGGGAAATTGTATTGTTTCCTTTGGCCCTTTGTGGCTAAAAAGGGGGAGAATAACTACTGTGTGACAGTGGTTGGGAATTGTGGGAAACTGTATGGAATTTTAAAACTGTCAGGAAATTGGGAATTGGGATTTCTGTATGGGTAGAATTTATCTTATCTCTAGGTTCTAGTTTCTTTAAGCTTAGAACTAGTTTGTCTTCTGCTGTATAAGGTTCTTTAAGTTTAGGATAGCTTAAGAACTAGTTTGTCTTCTGCTGCTCAGGTACCCTGATGTCTTAAGTAGTTTTAGCCAAAAATGTGCCAAAGGGGGGAGTTTGTTAGTGTTTTAAGTTGGCATTACTTTTTGGTAAAACTAGGCTACATCAATGTCTTGATAAATGTCATGACATTCGAGATTGAAGATAAATTCATCGACACGGATGTGAAGTACGCCGTAATCGAAGCTAAAGTCAGACGAAATTCGCAGAAATATTCGATGTCACAATGTATGTTATGACATTCGGTGACATTTTGTTCTACGTAACTGCTTTTCCCGAGATTTTTCGAAGTTTGTTGAGTCGCTATATTATGTTTTTCTCTATTAGAAAGCATGTTCACGTGGTTGCTAGGTTAATCTTAATTAAACCTAAAATTGGTTGTTGAAAAGACCAAGTTTTTAGGAGTAAATTAATGAACCCTAGCTATCTTTATGGAAGCCCAAAACTCAAGTTTCGTGGATCGCTCTATAAAAGGAATTCAACCTTACAAAGTCCTGCGCTTTTGTATCGTTAGAGAGTTAAATTGTTATTTTATGTAATTTAGTTTCTTGTGAGCCAAGCTACTATCAATTGATTAGTTCCTGGACTAGGATTTGTTTGTAAGGGTAGTTTATCACCAAAGCTTTGAAGCACGAGTGTTTGTCTCTTGATTGAATGCTTGAAGCTAGATCAAGATAGTTTATTGAAGTGTGTCTTCATAATTCAATTATTCAATAGGTTGATATCACCGCCGTGATTGAGGGGAGTGAGTAGAACTCGATCTAAGTAGGACTTAGGTTGAAGTTGCATTGGGTAGGTTTTAAGTGAAGGAGATAAACGTTGGTTTATTCCCTAATTAATTCTACTAATAGTGGATTTCTCCTGCTTGGTAGCCCCGATGTAGGTTTGTTGAACCAAACTGGGTAAACAATTTATTGTGTTCTTTACTGCTGTTTAAATTTAGTTTGTGAATTGTTAACAGAGTGTCAGATAGTGTGTCATAACTTTCTCTGTGACATCACGTATCTGCTTCCAGGAGTTTCAGTCACTTTTCATCCAATGATTATAGTATGGAATGTAATCATTGATAGTATCTGTGAATAAGAATTAATCCGCTGTGTAATGCATGATTTTGTTTTAAAGCATGAGATTCAAATATATGTTATGATTATGAACAGTATGCATGTCCTATTCCAGTTCTTTGATCCGAAACACCATTGCTTTACATTTCCCGATTATCAGTTGGTTCCTACCTTGGAAGAGTTCTCTAAGCTACTTGGGATACCTATTCTTGATCAAATGCCATTCACCGGTCTAGAAAAGGTTCCTAGGTACGAAGACATTGCATCCGCCTTACATCTTAAGCGCTCAGACATTGAAGCCAATTGGGAAACTAGAAGTGGAGTTAAGGGTTTACTTTCCAAGTTCCTAATTAAAAAATCCTGAGAATTCCTCAAAGTTATGAGTTTCCATGCATTCCAAGACGTTGTGGCCTTGCTAATCTATGGTTTGGTTCTATTCCCTAACTTGGATCAATTCATAGATGTCAACACCATCAAGTTGTTTCTTACCCGTAATCTTGTGCCTACTTTACTTGGAGACATTCTACATTCTCTCCACACTCGTACTACCAAGAGACAAGGAACTCTCATGTGTTGCATACCGTTACTTTCCAGGTGGTTTATTACGCACCTTCCTCCATCAGTTATGAAGAACGAACAAAGGTTGAGATGGTCTCAAAGGTTAATGTCACTCTCTCATTCAGATATCCGTTGGAATCTTTTCTCTCAAAAGGATTTCACCTTCATTGCGCCAGGAGAATTCTAATGTACCGCTACTTGGTATAAGGGAGGTATTACTTACAACCCTTCTCTAGCTCTACGCCGTTTGGTTTTGCTCGAAAAGATGGTCCGCATGATATGCTTCTCCAAGACATTGTGTTCGACTACAATCACGATCTCCGCATACCGACGAAGGTTCATACACGCTGGGGCATGGTAAAGAAGACCGATACCAAGACTTTGGGGCACCAAAACTCCATTCCTTGGGAACCTTGCCTCAAATGGGTGCGAGCTCGAGCTCAAAACCTCATGATGCCATTCACTGCTTTACCAAGAATTATGGAACCTGCTATAGGTGACGACCTATACGTTATCCATCCCGACATGCCTATTGATTTTGAAGACTTGAAGAGATCCTAGATTCATTTTAAAGAAGAAAGGGATACCTTTGAAGCTCAGTGCTATGCAAGTGAGAAGAAAGTGTTAGAATTGACCAAGCTACTTCGCGAGGAGAGAAGCATCAACGCCTACCTCGGCACCAAGAGGAAGCGCCCATGGGAGACTTAGAGCTTTCAGATTTTTTATGCTTTTCTTTTGTTATTGTTTTGAACTATCTTTTGTACTTAAAAAGAAAAGAAAATAATAAAAGAATACTAATAAATGTCTGTTCATTGCTTGTTTAACAAATTTAAATCTCTAAGGTCCTTGAAAACATTGCATTGCATTCGCATAAACATCGCATAACATAGCATAACATTGCATCACAGGTACATTGGAGATTGGTTTTCTTATTCTCTCGCTATTTATTTTAGCAGAAATGGCTCTTGAACAGTATGTCAAAGATCTCCAAGCTCGTAATGCCGGCCAAAGGTGTTCGCTAGTTTTGTCCAAGGCCAAGAGGATCCAAGAAGCTCATCAACGTAGAAGAAGGTTGTTGGTCTCCCAAACATGGGCGACGCTACAAAGGTGGTCCCAAGAGGGTCACGGATAGAGCTCTCTGAAGGAAGTGTCAAGAATGAGGGGAGTGTCAAGGGTGATGGCGAAGGCAACCAGCATGAACCTGAAAAAGACTATGATGATGGCCAATACTCTGATGAAGATGACAAGTACAAGCAACTTGAAGATCGTCTCAATGTCGTGGAAAACCCAAGATGTCCGGCCGAATTTTGATGATCCGAGTCTTGTCCCTCGTGTGGTGATTCCTCCCAAGTTCAAGGTTCCTACTTTGCCAAATATGACGGCATGTCTTGCCCTAAGTCGCATTTGAAGTCCTATGTTCGTAAAATCAACCCCACACCGATGATGTAAAGTCAGGATGCACTATTTTCAAGAGAGTTTGTCCTAACTCAATTGAATGGTATTATCACCAGAGAATGACCATATCCGACGTGGAATGACTTGGCCGATGCTTTCACCGACAATATGAGTACAATGAATTGACACCCACCGCATGCAACTACAAAGCATGTCTATGGGTCGTGATGAGAAGTTCAAGGAGTATGCTCGAAATGGAGAGATCTAGCAGCGAGTTCAACCACCCTTGTCCAATGTAGAGTTGGTTGATATGTTCACGGAACACCGACAGCCCATTCTTCAATCATCCGATTGGAAATTCTTCACCGGATTCACCGAGTTGATATTGACAAAGCAGCGATTGAAACCGTATCAAGAGTGGAAAGATTCATGTAGAGACATCTTCAAATGTCAAGAGATCTTTGGTGGTAAGAAAGAAGTTAATGCTGTGAATGGTCGAAAAGCCGAGCCAGACCGACCGCTACTAATCTGGGCGTGTGATTTAATCCTACATCAAGACAACCTCAATAGACAAATACAGAACTAACGCGAACGAAGATACATAAAGATCAACATGCCATTGTCGCAAGCCTTGCAACACATGTTGAAAGTAGAGCTGATTACCTTGAGGGATCCTCCTCAGAATGTCAATACCTCCTCTCCGAGATACAATCCTAATGCTAAGTGTGCTTACCATTCCAATAGCCTGTGACATAATATCGATGATTGTGGGCTCAAGAATAAGATTCAAGATATGATCGAAGCTAAGCAGATTGAGTTCGACCCTCCCGTTGAGACTCCGAACGTGATCAACGCTCCCATGCCTAACCATGACAAGAGTTCCAATGCTGTTGGTGACGATACTTATGTTTTCAATATAGATGACTTGACCATTCCTCTGATGACTGTTAAGAAGAATTTGTTGCAAGGTGTCAATCCAGGATGCCCAGAGGATTGTCGCTGGTGCCCATTTACACCTGATGGTTGTGCTTGGTTAAGAAGATGTGTTCAGTGCATGATGGATAACCGTGAGATACTATTTCTGAAACCACCTGTGCAGAAGCTGTGTGAAGATATGTCTAAGTTGAAGATCGGCGATGTGATTGAAACTACACCACCCGTATGGGATACCTTGGGGCAGCCAAGCGGAAAATATGATTACATGGTGAAGTACACTGTTCCTGAGAGCTACAAGATTCCTATTGAAGATGTTAAGGCAACCGGATGGGGTGACGATTTCCCAGAAGACTATGCTGATGTTAACACCATAAGGATTTCCTCTCACGATCCCGTGCTCAGAGTGGCACCTCTCATCATTACTTCTCCTGCATCAGTCCCATATTCCTCTAACAAAGCTATCCTTGAACTATGGGTCTCGATGTCTACTATCATGGCGCAAGCAAGACCCTCCGACCATTGAAGATCTTACGCTGAAGCCACCATTCCCGACATTGACAACATCATCTGATCTAGTAAGGTGACCGAACCGAAGGGTATTCTCCCATATCTCCTCCAAAAGACATCACTCCACTCACATTCCAACTATTCAACCCATTCCCAAGCTAGAGGAAAGAACCAAAGACTCATCCCGCTCACCAAGTATCAAAGGAAGTCGTCAAGACACCTCCAAACGAGAAATGGAGGAAATTCAAGATCATCAAAAGAGTGACTACAATGTTGTGGAATGCTAGATGACCGTCCAAAATCTCCATGCTTGCTCGCTCTTGTGCTCGAGGCTCATGCTAACGCCTTGGTGAAGTTTCAAGAATGCTCACGCCCAAGACACTACTATTGACCGCTGAGGTTTGTATTGCTAGCCCCTGCCAACCGACCTAGGCTTCTCCGATGTCGATTTGACTCCGGAAGAAACACAACAAAGTCTTGCACATCTCTGTTGAATGCAAGGGCATTACACTATCTCATGTCTTGGTGGATATCGGTTCGCTTTGAATATTCTTCCAAGACCGCTTTTGATCGACTTGATGTTGAAGGGTTGGTTCGAGACCCAAAGGACATTATTGTGAGAGCTTTTGATGGTTCTAAGCTAAAGCTTGAGAGCTCATCACTCATAAAGTCGGTTCCCGACTTTTGACTCTACTTTTGTCATGGACATCCGTCCAACATACTCTTGCCTACTTGGACGCCTTGATACACGGGCAAAGGCCATACTCTACCTTACATCGTAAATCAAGTACCCAAAGGAAAGGGAAGGTTGTTACAAGATGTGGTGAAGAAGAATATATGGTCACCATCTATAGTCATTCCGATACTCGAGGTGGAGGGTGAATTCTTTGAGACCCGTGTCAAGCTTTTGAAACAATCCCGAGTCATGCCTCGCTGACTCTCCCGCCACCCCGAAAGTTACACAAGCTCCGCCTAGGATGGCCTCGCTGAAGGATGCTCAAGCTGCAATTGAAGAAGGAAGTAGTACTATTTGGGGACAACTCCCTGATCTTCCTTTCAAATTTGACAAGACTGGTTTAGGTTTCACCATCAAGGGTCAGAAGATGATACGCCGCGAACGTGCCGGCCAACTTCCTTTCCGCATCAGCCAGAGTGGAATTCATGCTATAGAGGACGACGACAACGGCTTCGACATCAGCAAGTGGATCTTCCCAACTCCAGATCGTGGGCCCAGCAATTGGAAGACTGAAGACATCATACCAATCTCCTTTAGTCAGGAGTAATTGCTCTTGTTTTGTTTTGCTTTTCGTATTTCTTTATGTTGGAACAATAAACTTTGAAAGCCTAGTGCCTTGCCCGGCATCATGGCTCGCTTTTAGGGTTATTATCTCGTTGTTTGCATTTTCATTCAATAAATTCTGGACTTTGCATTCAATTGTTTGTTTTCTTTCTTTATTTTATCACCCCTTCAAAAAGCTATGTGTTCTTACACACACCCACGTGATACACCGCGTAATCACTCAATCTCGTTAATAGCTATGCTATTGCTAAGTATGACTCGATAATCCGATCTACCAAGTCAAGACGAAAGTGACGAAGATTGTGAAGTGCCAGAGAATCCTGCCGATCGCATAAGAAGAAGATCGAGTTGAATGCCCACACGAAGAGCAAGTCGAGGTTGTGAATTGGGCAATCGATGAAGATGTAAAAGAGATCAAGATAGGAGCGGTCTTGAGAACAAAGGTTAAAGAAAGATTGGTTCGATGCTACGAGACTATATTGAGGTTTTTGCTTGGTCATACGAAGACATGCCCGGTTTAGACATTGATATTGTGGTACACCGATTGCCGACAAAAGAAGGTTTTCTCCTGAAATGTAGGTCTGTCGACATGCCCCGAGATGTCGAGAAAATCAAAGCCGGTTAAACAGCTTAAACGGCTTCCTAGTCATATTTCCTATCCATAATGGGTTGCAAATGTGGTGCCTGTACCTAAGAAGGATGGCAAGGTACGAATGTGTGTGGATTACAGAGATCTGAACAAAGCGAGTCCGAAAGACGATTTTCCACTCCCTCATATTGATGTTCGTTGACAACACCGCCAAAGATAAGGTTTTCCTTCATGGATGGTTTCTCCTACATAATCGATCAAAATGGCTCCTCAAGACATGGAGAAGACTACTTTTGTTACATGGGCACTTTCGCTACAAGGTTATGCCATTCGGACCGAAAACGCAGCGCCACTTATCGCGTTATGGTGACATTATTTCATGACATGATTCATCGTGAGATAGAGGTCTACGCCGATTTACATGATAGCTCGATCACGCATCAAGAAGAACATCTTGATCATATGCGTAACCGCTTGATAGGTTGAAAAGTACAGATCGAGACTTAATCCTAACAAGTGCACCTTGGAGTCGATCCGTAAAACTCCTAGGGTTTGTTGTCGGTAAAGGTATTGAGGTTGACCCCGCCAAGGTTAAAGCTATTCAAGAGATGCCATACCAAGACCGAGAAGGAAGTCGAGGTTTCGGCCGATTGAACTACATTGCTGTGTTCATTGCACATCTAATCGCTACTTGTGAGCCAATCTTCAAGTTACTTAAGAAAGATCAAGTAGTGGAATGGAACGACGATTGCCGATCGCTTTTGACAAAATCAAGGAGTACCCATGTAATCCTCCTATCCCGATGCCCCCGCAAAGGAAGACCTCTTATCATGTACTTGATGTTGTTAGAGAACTCAATGGGTGTGTGTTGGGCAACATGACGAGTCTGGTCGAAAAGAGCATGCAATATACTACCTTAGCAAAAGTTTACCGATCGTGAAACAAGATACTCACAATGAGAAAACTTGCAACGCTTTGTCAATGTCACGACTAAGACAAGATATGTTGACTCACACTACCTTGTTGATTTCCAAGATGGATCCGATAAAATACATATTTGAGAAACCATTCTCCGAAGAATAGCAAGATGGCAAATGATCTTGACCGAGTATGACATCCAATACACTTCGTAAAGCGATTAAAGGAAGTGTAGTAGCCGATCATTTGGCTCATCGTCAGATGACTATCGCCTATGCTTCAAATTTCCGATGAAGATGTTCTACTAGTTACAGATTTAAGAACCAGTGCCCGCATTTAAGGACCCGAACAAGGATCCCGATGGACTATGGTCTTTGATGGAGCCTCAAACGCACTTGGCAATGGCATTGGCGCCATCATTACATCCTAGTGACATACTCCTTTCACCGCCTGATTATGTTTCATTGTACGAACAACACCGAATACGGTTAGCATTATGGGTATCAAAGTCGATATTGACTTAAGAATCAAGTTCTTGCAAGTATATGGAGACTCACTTTAGTGATCACCGACAGGGTGAGTGGATACTAAGCATCCGAATCTTATTCCATATCGAGAGCATGTTTTGAGTTTGATCCCCTATCAAGAGATCACTTTCAATCACATTCCACGAGAAGAGAATCAGTTGGCAGACGCATTGGCTACTATATCATCTATGTTCAAAGTCAGATGGGACAACGAGGCTCCCCAAATCATTATTGAGAATTTTGACGAACCAAAGATATTGTTATGAGCTTGATATGTAAGATAAACCTTGGTACTATGACGGAAGAGGTATCTTGAGACTCGTGAATATCCAGGGCATCGTTAATGATAAGAAGTTCATGAGAAGATTTGCATCCAAATTCTTCCTCAAGAACGACATCATATACAAGCGCAACCACGACTTGTGCTTACTGTGTAGACCGTAAAACAAGAATACGCATCATGGAAGAGTTACACGGCGATTTGGTACCCACTCCAAAGGACATACGATGGCTAAGAAGATTTTGAGAACAGTTACTATTGGTCCACCATGGAAGTCGATTGTCACCGCCACGCCGATCTTGTCACAAATGCCGATCTACGCAGACAAAGTGCACGCATCTCCAAGCTCAATGTTCTAACTTTGGCCTTTTGCAATGTGGGGCATTGACATGATTGGAGAAATTAAGCCCACTTCCAACGGACATCGCTTCATCCTTGTGGCAATTGACTACTTTACCAAGTGTAGCAACCTCGCTCGATCTCGCTACCAAGAATGTTGGGTCGGATTCATCAAACATAATCTTATCCGCTTCGGTATGGCACTCCGAAAGGATTATCACGTATAACGATTCCAATCTCAATAACAAGATGATCACCAAACTCTGCACGCAGTTCAAGATCAAGCATCACAATTCTTCTCCATATCGGCCTAAGATGAACGACGCAGTGGAAGCCGCCAACAAGAACATTAAGAAGATTATACAGAAGATGACAATGACTTACAAAGATTGGCATGAGATGTTACCATTTGCTCTTCATGGTTATCGCACTACAGTGCGAACCTCAACAGAGCAACCCCTTCTCTCTCAGATACGGTATGGAAGCCGTTTCACCCATCGAGGTTCGATACCTCAACCGTAGTCCTCCAGACGCAGAGCTAGGCGAAGACGATGGGTCCGCATCGCCGACCGATTAATTTGATTGATGAGAACGACTGGCCCATCCGCCATGGATGATCTATCGAAGTAATGATCGAGCATTTAACAAGAAGGTCAAGCACCGAGTCTACCAAGTCGGTGATCTAGTAGTCAAGCGCATCATTCTTCCACAAGGTGATCCTGTGGGCAAATGGACTCCCACCCACGAGGCCGCTTGTAGTCAAGATGATTTTCCGTGGAGCTATGATACTTAGCACCATGGATGGTGAAGACTTCCCACACTCGTGAACGCAGATATAGTCAAAAAATACTACCGAAGAGACCCGCTAGGTCGATCGACCTAGGAAAATATATCCTCGCGAACCAAAAGGGTTCGCAAAAGTTAAGGATATATACAAAACATGTACACCCGCAAGTCGAAAACCCGAAAAGGCGGCTTGGGCAAAAAGGGTATCCCGGTAGATAAACCCGAAAGGGCGGTCTAGGCAAAAGTTAGATTTAAGCGCATTTACTATGTCTCTTCCGATCACCTACTTCCGCATCACTACAATCAGATTCAAGGTTCAAATGGCTAAGGTCAATTCACTCACTTTCACCGATGAAGGAGATGAGATAGTTGAAATATATGAGTACTAGCATAGTTGGGACTTAACGAGATTGTTTCCGCATAGCTTTTTACCTTTCTTGTGTATAAACTACTTGGCCATACGCCACCTTCCAAATAAATACAATTTCTTTCTTTACAATTTTCACTGTTGTCGTTTGCAATAAGTCCAACGTTTGTTTTGAATGACTATACGCATCTGACAATAAGAATCTAATCGCAAACATACAAAAAGTGGACGAGAAAAGTAATTACTATGACTCCTAATTGAGATGACGATGAAAGTCACCAAGGCATTTCACGTGAAAGGTGATCCCACAATGTGTCACTTACAACAAACCTTCCCATGGAGTATATGTTAATCCACGCAAAGGATTCCACTCAACCGAGCAATGTTACATCGCCTCCAAGCAAGAACACTTCATCCCCAACCGAGGTATTTATCATCGCAGTAATCTCCCAACAACCCCTTTTCAGCAATGATATCCGATTTGAGACTTGGTCGATAGGCACCGAGAAAATCCACATCTTCTATTCCCACAGAGATTCCAACGGCCCCAACCCGTCTCCCAAAGAACCATCAAACGCCTCCAAAGATCTACACTCCACATCCCCAGTAGAGCGCCTCCTAATTCTCCCCAACAAGATCTACATACAAGATCCCCAACAGATTGCCTCCCAGACTCTCCCCAGCAGGGTCTTTGTATGAGATCTCCAACAACGAAGTTTCTCAATTTCTACCTTCCTCAACAAAGATCTAGGCCCAAGACTTGGTCGATAGTGCACCGAGGAATCGGTTATCTTTCGCCTCGTGATCTTCATCCTCAAACAAGTCGAATTTCCAAGCGTAACATCCGCATCTTCTTCAAGATGGATATGTTTTGAAATACCACAACATCTATCATTCATACATTACTCATAAAGTCATAATTCATGCATATGTCATTCATACACATTGTCATGCATCATACTTTGCATAAAACTAACAAATATTCTATCAAAGTTCTCTTGTTTTCTCCAAAACAGGTAAAAGTCACTACTGACGCAAACAGGTCCAAGATTAAGCCCCGAATCTCGACGGGAAAACTATCTGAAAGACCGCTCCTAGTTGTCCTCCGACAGCTGGTCCAGGATTAAGCCCCGAATCTCGACAGGAAAACAATCTGAACGACCGCCCTCGTTGTCCTCCGACAATGGATCCAGGATTAATACCCGAAGCCAGACGGGAAACCCTATCTGAACGATCACAAGTTATCCTCCGATAACAGGCAGTGGAACAATACCCGATGCACAACAGGGAAGCTATCCACATTTTGCCAACTACTATTCCCCTCAGAGTAGTCAACACAAAGATCTATTCTGACCCTCTCTTATTATCAATAAAGAACCAGTAGTCTAGCTGCACTGCTTGCCTTAGATAGCATCTTAAGCCCATCTCCGACTACTTATCAACATTTCTCCACCTTTGGAATGCTGCATATTTGGTTAAAAATCAATACAAAACAATAACTTCATTCAAAGATGAGCACGAGGTCTAGCGTACGACTCCCTCCGGATGGCATCTTAAGCCCATCTCCTCTCCTTTCCGAAAACATCTATAAAGCCTAGCGTACGGCTCACTCCCCAGCATCGACCTTTCCAGATGGCATCTTAAGCCCATCTCCGCCGGCCTCCTATCAACAACCTCGAGTCTAGCGTACGACCTGCTCCTCAAAGAAAATCTCCTTCTCCAAATGGCATCCGTAAGCCCATTCCTCGCATCATCCAACAATGAGTGCAAATTTGTGTATTGAGTGTTCAATCATCTTCTACCTCCAGTCACGAAAGGCACGCATGCCAATCTAACCCTTCCAAAGACAAGAAGATTGAACAGGGCGTCATACCCCAAAATTTGCCCTCCATCTTCTCAAGATATTTCATACATCCATACCCAAGGATTCCTCAAGAGTGGATCAGACAAACTCTCTCCTAGGCAATCAACCCAAACTAGGTGAAGCAACTCGATTTTCAAAAATCTTTTAATTCTCGAAAACTAGTGAAATCGCCACCTAATTTTATTTGTTCTAAAAAGAACGGGAAAATATAGATAAAACCCCAAGCAAGCGGATAAGGCGGTCACGTGACCAAAAGTGGATCGAGTTATGTAAAGGGAAGGTATTAGCACCCCTTACATCCATCGTACTCGATGGGACCCATTTAATTCTACGCGTTTGTGTGTGTTTATTACTATGTTATGAATAAAGGAGAAAATGATTTGTTTAGTATTATTTTGAGTTTGACACGGTTTTAGAACCGTGTGCCTACATATTCCCTCGTGCAATGGGAAAGTCAAAACTCGTAGTTCCTCTTAAAAAGGTTTTAAGTTTGTTGTATTGATTTTATAAGAAAATCGTATGCTTAGACGCGTTTCAAATGTTTTGAACTAAGACTTGTTTTGTTTGTTTGAAAAGCTTAAGTCCTCGTCGATTTGAAACGACTATTACACTCCCTTTATCCGAAAAGAGTTTTTACGATCGCATATGAGCGATAAAAGAATTTGAATGAGTTGAATTGTTTTTATGTGGATGAAAAGTACCGAACAACGAGGCTAGCGTCTCACGATTCAAATACTAGAAACCCGAGGAACGAAAGTTCGCACAAGTCGTCTATCACCCAAAAAGTTTTCTTGAGAAAAGTGAAGTGAAACGGGTTCACGTTATTTAGGAGTCTTTAAGCCACGGGTCTAGCGTCCAACGACTTAAAGACTAAAGTTTGTTTGGGGGACAAGTTTTTAACAACTAGTCTAGTGTCTAACGGCTAAAAACTTGTACTTTATTATGAAAAAGATTTCGAAAAATGCACTCGACGTTGGATCGAGGTTTGAAATTTTACTATGAAAGTGTTTTTGCGATGCGAGTTATGGTTAATTGAACATATGGACTAAGGTGTGATAATGGAAATGAGCGAACAATTGTATACAAGCATTAAAGAAAGCGAGTAAATAAATTAAAAGCCCATACAAGGTGGCTCAAACAATTTATTGTGTAGGTGCATGCACGAAATAAATTTAATCGACTAATTAAACGAAACTTAATCAAGTAATTAGTTTAATAAAATTAATCAGATGGGCCAATTAATTTTAAATAACCTAATTAGATAATTAAATAATGTTTAACAAATCCATCAAAGTTTCATTGTAAGCCCAAGAGTAACCGTGGTGTGTGCACAAGTGTGTGGCCGTTGTGACGCTTCAAAGCTTTGTCAACTCAGGGTTAAAAAGATGGCTCGCACGAGTATTAGTTTAAAATGTTTGGTTTTGTGCTTGTGATGAATAATGAAATAAAATAAAGCAATAAAATATTACTAACTATTACATCATGTGGGGAATGGGGGTACATCAATTACAAATGGGGAATGAAAAAAAATAAATTACAAGTCTAATATGAATGTATAAGAGAGACAAATAATAATTAAAAAACTTATTCTAGAAATTATTTAGCAATAAAAGAAAAATTTGAATCTAAAACATTATTTTTGCATCTCTAAACTATTTGATAAAAATAAAGTAGAAAAAGTTTTAACAAAATCACTATACATTATTTCCTAAAATTAATTAAATAGAAATACGAACAATGAAATAAAACAAAACAATTATTTGACCAACGGGTTCCACCCCCTTAAATCTCTCTTGAAACGTTTTTTTTTTTATAATTTCGTTCTCTAATAAATAAAATTAAAATTACAAAATGACACCTAATTATAAAAAAAATATTTACAAATAAAATTAGAGAAAAGAAACTATGAATACACCGCCACACACCCTACTATTTCTCAACAATTTGTTTTTCTATTAAATATTCAAATAAAATAAATTAAAATCAAATAAATAAAATAAAATAATAATAATAATAATAATAATAATAATAATAATAATAATAATAATAGTTAGTAGTAATAATAATTATTAAGTAAAGAAAATAACAGTAATAATAATAATAGTTAAATGATATTATACTAGGTTAATCCTATATTAATAAACAAAATATAATTAAAAGAAAACAAACCAAACGCTCAGTTTGTTCTCTCCTTCACGATGCTTCGGTCTCTCTCACAACATCTTCTTCGTCTCTCTCTCAATCTCGTCGCCATTCTCTCTTTCAATCCCGCCGGAACCAACGCCCTCTCGTCTTTGTTTCGCCTCTTCCGGTTGTACGTCATGTCTCTCCGTCTTTCCCCGCTTGCGTGTTGGTCCAATTGGGGGTTTCAGAACTCTGTGGCTTTGGATCGATCTCCGGTTGCATGTTCGGTTATGATTTCGGGTGAGATTGTTCTATACTTCTTCCTCTTCTTCTTTCTCTTTTATCAGAAACCATGCTTTCTGAAAATAAACTACTCTGAAGGGTTTAGGTTATTAGGAAAATGATGACCATGTTTAGGTTTTTCTGTTCATGCTTGTGGTTGCCGCGATTTGGTTTGGAGTTTTTTGTTGTTAGGTTGAGATTTGTTCCGATTCTGTTTGGAACCATGAAAGCTGTTTTGGGATTTTCTAATTTGAACCGTGTTTTTGGTTTCTGGAAAAATGGTTGTTCCTGTTTAGAAATTTTATATCCGAGAGAACTTTTACTTGAAAATCGTATGTGCGTGGATTATGTTGCTAACCAAATTTCTCTTTGTTTTTTCATGTAACACGAGTGAGGGCGCTTTAAAGAACATGGACCGGGCAGCAGCTTTAGCAAGGCTTGACGGACTTGAAGCTCGCCAATGATGAAGCCGAGTGAAGAAAAAAGCTCGGAGGAAAACTTGAGAATCTTGTAACAAAATAAATTTCTTATGTAATTCGGAATTAATACCATTGTAACCTTATTTCATAATCTGAATAGATGTTGAATAATTCCACCATTACTTGTAACAATTATTATTTGGTAATTTTAATAGAATTTGAATCAAGATTTGCAAATGTCACAACTGTATAACTCATAAGAATTGTCGTAACATTGTAGTAACTCGAAACAAAATACTCAAGCTTTTCCTTTGTACCTCTTGAATCTTGTTGAATCATGACACTTTGTACTTTTTGTAATCACAATTGTAATTCGACTTCCAATGATGAATTCTTCTTTTTTTTTTATATTTTTATAACTCTCCGAATTGAAATTATCCGAATTCCAAAAAAATAAAAATTTCTCCTTTTCACATTGTAACTTGAAATTCCACCTTTATGTATTCTTATTTAAATATCCAACAAGCCCTTGTAATCCTATTGACTGGAAAATTCAAACACCAACAAATGGTATTTTCATTCACCGAATTCAAATAATCCGAGTAAAAAGAATTCCTTCTAAAATTAAATTCTCAAATAATTAATTATTTTTTGAATTCAATTTCTAAACAAATAATCCTTTTTCGGACCCAATAATTCCAGATAACCTCTCGAGAAAACTCAAATCGCTCGAACCATCTTGAACATAAACGAACCGGTTAAAACTTTTCCATGGAAAATTTCGAAGAATTCCTCCAAGTCATTACAAGCAAACACATTTTTGGAAATGATGGGATAAATCGAGGGGAATTTTTGGGTGCGACACTGTGGTTTGGTATCTCTCGTGTCAAGATGGACTTCCAACATCTCCAATGGTCTTCATGCCTCCTCATATGCTTCAAAGATTCTCCATGTCAAGTTTCAAGCCTTACAAGTCAAGTTTCTCATATTGCTCGATGGTTGAAAATCAACAGATTAGACAAAAGTCAACTGTGGTCAACATACAACAAACTTCATGATTTTGGTCAACATCATCATTTTGAAGTTACATTCATCATTTGATCAAGGGTTGATCATGATTCATCAAGGAAACTCAAGATTTGCTCAAAAGTCAAACTTTCTAAATTAGGGTTTCTAGGTGAAAAGTCAATCAACTTTGACCGATCATAACTTTCTCATACTTTCTCAGAAATTTTTCCACCACCTCTTATTTTGAAGGAAATTCAATTCTCTACAACTTCATGTCTCACAAGAATGTCCAAAAAATGCTTCATTTGAGAGGTATGGCCCAAAACATTACAGGTCATTTTCAAAGTCAACAAAAAGTCAACTTTTTTGTTTTGAGGATATATTGAGCATGGAAACTCCAATTGAGATGAGATCAAAAGGTTTGGTTAGAGGACTCTTAGAGCTTTCCAAAAAGTCCAAGAACACTCAAAAATGTGGAAAATTGAGCAAGATACACTATTCAGAAGTTGGGCAATTTTGGACAATTGCACAAAAGGACATTTTGGTCAAAATGCAAAATTTTCCAAATGGGCCTAGAATCTTTTGATCCAAACTTGTTCATGACATTATTCTTGACCGATAAATGCTTGGACATGGCAATTTTCTATTTTATTAATTTATTTTTGAATTTTAGAACATTTAATTCAAAATTAAATTATATAAAATATGAAAATAAAGTATTTTTTTCAAAAGGAATGATTTTATATCATGCTTGGAGTCCAAGAAAGCCCATAATTCGTACCAAATTCGTGCATGATCATGCATTAAAGGAAAAATCAAATTTCTTTCAAAAAAATTGATTTTATTTGAATATTATTGAATGCATTCCAAATCAAATCTTCTTGCCTTATTTTTCCTCTCACAATTCCTTTATAAATAGCCAGCAAGATCACAAGCCAAAGGAGGAGACCCTAGCCCAATACACAACCCTTATTTTGCCAAATTTTTCAAAGAATTGTCAATTTTCGAGTTTTATTCTCCAGCCACTTCCAGTCCTCAAAAACCATTCCATTGTCTTCAGGAGGTAAGTTTGAGTAAGTACACACTCTTGCCAATGGTTAAAGCAAGCTGAATCGATGCATACACGATCATACATATTTCAAACTTTTTGATTTTTGCATTTTACTATTCTGCGTGTTTCCATTGAATCTAATGCTTTATTGTGTTCATGAGACTCCATGTGATTGATCTGGGCCATCGTTTCGATGCTTGCACGTGAAAACAAGGAATTGCCATAGTTAGGGTTTTTGAACTGTCTTCTTCGAACCGGCTTGTACAGGCCGATTCAGCCAAAATCGATGCCACCATTGGATTCAGGAGGGTCAATTTAGGGGGGTAGGGTCCCCCTTTTCCATTTATTCCTCGTATTTTTATTGTTTCGATTTCAGGCAAGCCGGAGAAGATGACCGGAGCCCTAGCTCCGGCGCTGACTCAGGCGAAGACCAGAGAGGAGGTTGCGTGGCACGATGGCGCTTCCTGATTCGTTCTCTCATTCAACCCGGGGTCCACCAGCTGACTGGGTTTTGACCTCTCCAAACGATGACGCGTGTTACTCATAACCCCACGTTTCTGATCCATGACAACAAATGACAGATGGCGTAGTGGTAAAAGCTCTCACTGTGCAAGGATACTCTCCCATGACTTGAGTTCGATCCTCACTAGCACCGGTTCCATCTTTCTTTTTCCAAACTTGCATATTTTCTATTTTTTCTTATTTATTTAATATTTTCATTCAATTTTAATTCTTTTCATATTTTTATTTCATGCATTAAAAATCATCAAAATATTTTTTCCTTTTGCATTTATTTTCTGAAAATGTTTATTTAATTTATAAAATTAAAAAATATAATTTTGCATGCATATTTATTTTTATTCTTAATTTAGCATTTAAATCAATTTTAATTATTAAATTGCATTAAAAAAAAATCCCAAAAAATTATTTTAGCATATTTATGTTATTTCTAGCATGTCATATTTTTCCCAATTAAAAATTTGCATTTTTACTGACATTTTTCTCTTATTCGATTTCATCATATTTTTCCGATTTCTTATCTTTTCACAGGTTATTCCGTTTCGGACGATTTTTCTTTTACCGTTTTCATTTTTCCAATAATGTAACTGTTTATGGGATGTAATAGTTTAAATTAGGTTTTTATTTTCCGCAAGTTTAAATTATGTATCTGCCCCAAAGCCATGTAATAGCGTAGGACATTTATCTTTCCGCATCTTTACATTCCGCATTTTAATTTCTGCACCCTATAAATTGCTAGTAACTAGGCGTGTATGGCAAGATAATAATCAATATAGCTCACTAATTTTCAAGATAAAATATCTGAATCAACACACTCTTTTCACACATGCACCCCTTAGGGTAATTCTCTCGGTTTTATTTAATTCAAAATGGTCAAGTCCTCGAACGTAGAGGTATTCTAGCACCGCTTTCACAACAAATCATCATAGTCCCTTCGATACAAAGATCATAAGACCCACGATGTCGCCTCCGAATACATGATCTTGACCTCGATTGTCGCCACGAAAATGATGATAGTCCCTTCGAATGTGCTAGGATACTTCCTACAAGTTGCCTTCTATGACCATGCGATGTCCCTTCGAATGTCCCGCTCACATCCAACGAATGGAGTTACCTACCAACTAATGGTATGGATAATGCTATTCTAAAGGAACGTAAAACAATACGAAAACGACCAATTCTGAGTAGGTAATAAGACTTTTAGTTGCTTGCTCTATCAAATACTTTTCACACCTCACACTTTTGTCAAAATTCAAATTCTTTTCAAAACGAAACATTTCCGAACACTTTGTATACATTCCTACATGAATCATTACAAAGTCAAAGCGAAATGCCTTTTCAAAACATTTTTGTCAAACACACAGAAAGCACAATTTTAAAGTGATCTAGAGCAACTAAGAGCCCAGATAATCACGGATGAAAAGGGTGCTAATACCTTCCCTTTTCATAACCTTCTCCCTTACTCAGAATCTAACGAAGGTCTTTTTCTATACTTTTTACCTTCCCTTAATTGGATAAAAGAAAAGTCGGTGGCGACTCTTGCTATCCGCACATTTGCGATACAAAAATTCTACAAAGTCAGTTCACCGTGTTACAGTAATGTTGCTGATGATGTTGGTCACAATGATCATGCTTCTTCAAGAAGGAAGAGCAACTGATTAGTTGCTGTGATGGTTCTTGACTTTTGTTTGTTTCTTGTTCTTGTCATGTACTTTTCCTTATTTTGTGTATCCTGGATGATTGTAATTCCTTTATTGACAGATTTGTAATGCCTTGACAGAGATGTACCCCAAACAATGCTGGTACTTAATTATATGTTGAATGTTTGGGGCAATTGTATTGTTTCCTTTGGCCCTTTGTGGCTAAAAAGGGGGGAGAAGAACTACTGTGTGACAGTGGCTGGGAATTATGGGAAACTGTATGGAATTTTAAAATCTGTTTGTGGGCAATTATGGGAATTGTGGGATTTCTATATGGGTAGAATTTATCTTATCTCTAGGTTCTAGTTTCTTTAAGCTTAGAACTAGTTTGTCTTCTGCTGTATAAGGTTCTTTAAGTTTAGGATAGCTTAAGAACTAGTTTGTCTTCTGCTGCTCAGGTACTCTGATGTCTTAAGTAGTTTTAGCCAAAAATGTGCCAAAGGGGGAGTTTGTTAGTGTTTTAAGTTGGCATTACTTTTTGGTAAAACTAGGCTACAACAATGTCTTGATAAATGTCATGACATTCAGAGATTGAAGATAAATTCTACTGGACAAGGATGTGTGAAGTATACCGAATCGAAGCTAAAGTCAGATCGAAATTTCGCAGAAATACCGATGTCACAATGATGTTATGACATTCAGACATTCTCTAACTGCTTTTCCTGAGATTTTTCAGGAAGTTTGTTGAGCTGCTATATTATGTTTTTCTGTTATTAGAAAGCATGCTCACGTGGCTGCTAGGTTAATCTTAATTAAACCTAAAATTGGTTGTTGAAAAGACCAAGTTTTTAGGAGTAAATTAAGTGAACCCTAGCTATCTTTATGGAAGCCCAAAACTGAAGTTTCAGGACTGCTTCTATAAAAGGAATTCAACCCTTACAAAGCTGCCGCGCCTTTTGTACTGTTAGGAGAGTTAACAATTGTTATTTTATGTAATTCTAGTTTCTCTTGTGAGCCAAGCTACTATCAATTGATTAGTGCCTTGGACTAGGATTTGTTTGTAAGGGTAGTTTATCACTCAAAGCTTTGAAGCACGAGTGTTTGTCTCTTGATTGAAAGCTTTGAAGCTAGATCAAGATAGTTTATTGAAGTGTGTCTTCATAATTCAATTATTCAATAGGTTGATATCACTACGGTGATTGAGGGGGAGTGAGTAGGAACTCAGATCTAAGTAGGACTTAGGTTGAAGTTGCATTGGGTAGGTTTTAAGTGAAGGAGATAAACTGGTTGGTTTATTCCTGAATTAATTCTACTAATAGTGGATTTCCTCCCTGGCTTGGTAGCCCCCAGATGTAGGTTTGTTGAACCGAACTGGGTAAACAATTTATTGTGTTCTTTACTGCTGTTTAAATTTAGTTTGTGAATTGTTAACAAAGTGTCAGATAGTGTGTCATAACTTTCTCTGTGACATCACGTATCCGCTGCCAGGAATTTCAGTCACTTTTCATCCAATGATTATAGTATGGAATGTAATCATTGATAGTATCTGTGAATAAGAATTAATCCGCTGTGTATTATATGATTTTGTTTTAAAGCATGAGATTCAAATATATGTTATGATTATGAACAGTATGCATGTATTATTTTTATTTTAAAGTAAATCATGTGATGCCCTCTTGTTATGCATTTTATTTACTCTAATTGTTTAATAAATAATGGGAAATTAGAAGGGGATGTTACATTATGGTATCAGAGCAATGGTCAGTTAGATTTATTTGGCCAGGTTATTAATTGATTTAACTCCTGTTGTATTTAATTTGTGTATCTGACACGATCAATGCTATTGTCTGTTGTTGGATGTCTTAGGAAGATGGTTGCAGGAAGGAATGATGATGCTATTGCTGAAGCTTTGAAATTGTTGGCTTGATCTCTTGGGCATATTCCACAGGAGAATGCTGAACACCGAGCTGAGGAAGATGAGTTCCATGTTTTAGAGATGTTTCAAAGGAAAAATCCTCTTATCTTTGAGGGTGAGCATGAACCTAACAAGGATCAAGTATGGCTGAAAGCAATTGAGAAAATCTTCAGAGTTATGAATTTTACTGATGCACAGAAGGTGCAGTTTGGTACTCATATGCTGGAAAAGGAAGCTGAAGATTGGTGGAGCAACACTGTTCAGATATTTGATGAGGAAGGTGTTGGAGTTTCTTGGGATCTTTTCCGTGATGCATTTTTGGAGAACTATTTTCCATAATATTGTCGTGGAAAGAAAGAGGTGGAATTTCTTGAGCTGAAGCAAGATAATGGAATCGTGGCTGAGTATGCTGCAAGATTTCAAGAGATGATTAAGTATTGTCCTCATTACAATACTATGAATGCTGAAAGATCTAAGTGTCTGAAGTTTATGAATGGTTTGAGACCTGATATCAAGAAGGCTATTGGATATCAACAGATTACTCGTTTTACTGAGTTGGTGAACAAGAGTAGGATTTATGATGAGGATAGTAGGGAAAGTGCTTCTTACTACAAGAATGTGAATGATAGGAAGGGAAAAGGTCAATTCCGTGGGAAACCTTATGAGGATAAGAAGAAATCTAGTGGTGGCAAGAAGTCAAGTGGGGGAGGATCATCTGCTCCGCTTAAGTGTTACAAGTGTGGTGTGGAAAGACATCGTGCTTATGATTGTGGGAAGGATGCTGGAAAGGATGTTATGAAATGCCATAGGTGTGGCAAGGCCGATCATAGAGTTATTGATTGTAGATTTAGTACGGATATGACTTGTTACAATTATGGTGAACGGGGTCATATTAGTACTAAGTGTGAGAAGCCAAGGAAGGAGCAAGAGAAAGGGAAAATGTTTGCATTGTCTGGTGTTGAGACTCCGATTGAGGATAGACTTATCTGAGGTATGTGCTTTATTAATGGTGCGCCTTTGATTGCTATCATTGATACTGGTGCAATGCATTGTTTTATTTCTGCGGATTGTGTTAAGAGGTTGAATATTGAATTTTATGATATGCATGGAAATATGATCAATGATTCTCCTGCTACGAGTTCTGTTTGTACTTCTGTTGCATGTCTAAATTGACTGTTAAGTATTTTTGGTAGAGATTTTTGAATGGATTTAGTTTGTCTTCCGTTAGATCAATTGGATGTAATTCTTGGTATGAGCTAGATGGAATACAATCATGTTTTTATCAACTATGTTGACAAGTCAGTTATCTTTCTTTATTCTGGTGTCGAGAATGATTTGTTTTTGTCTGCTAAGCAAGTGGATGAATCTTTAAAAGATGGTGATGTGTTGTTTGCTTTGTTGGCATCGTTGGATCTCGGTGAGAAACAAGCTATGGGTGAATTTCCTGTTGTTTGTGATTTTCCTGAGGTATTTCTTGAAGATGTAATTGATTTGCCGCTGAAGCGTGAGGTGGAGTTTTTGATTGATTTAGTTCTTGGAACTAGTCCTGTTTCGATGGCCCCGTATTGGATGTCTGCTTCTGAGTTGAAAGAGTTGAAGAGTCAACTTGAAGATTTGCTTGAGAAGAGGTTTATTCTTCCGAGTGTATCTCTGTTGGGTGCGCCTATTTTGTTAGTTAAGAAGAATGAATGTTCTATGAGGTTGTGTGTTGATTATAGACAACTGAAAAAGGTGACTATTAAGAACAAGTATCCACTTCCTAGGATTGATGATTTGATGGATCAGTTGGTTGGTGCTTGTGTTTTCAGTAAGATTGATTTGAGGTTTGGTTATCATTAGATTCGTGTGAAAGCTGAGGATATTCGGAAGACTTCTTTTAGGACAAGGTATGGTCACTATGAGTATTATGTAATGTCGTTTGGTGTGGCTAATGCTTCTGGTGTGTTTATGGAATATATGAATAGGATTTTTCATGAGTATCTGGATCAATTTGTGGTTGTGTTCATTGATGATATTCTGATTTATTCCAAGCGTGAAAGAGATCATGCTGAGCATTTGAGGATTGTGTTATCTGTGTTGAAAGAGAAGAAGTTGTATGCTAAGCTTTCTAAGTGTGAGTTTTGGTTGAAGGAAGTGACTTTCCTTGGGCATGTAATTTCGAGTGGTGGTATTTTTGTGGATCCTTCTAAGGTTGAGGTTGTATCTCGACGGGAAGCTCCGAAATCTGTTTCTGAGATTAGAAGTTTTCTCGGTTTGGCTGGTTATTATCGTAAGTTCATTGAAGGATTTTCTAAGTTGGCTTTACTGTTGACGCAGTTGACAAGGAAAGGGCAAGCTTTTGTTTGGACTTTGTAGTGTGAAGATAATTTTCAAGAGCTTAAGCGAAGGTTAACAACCGCTCCTATTTTGATTTTTCCTAATCCGGAAGAACCATTTGTGGTGTATTGTGATGATTTATTGATGAGTTTATGAGTTGTGTTAATTCAGAATAGGAAAGTGGTAGCTTATACTTCGAGACAACTTAAAGTTCATGGGAGGAATTATCCGACGCATGATTTGGAGTTAGCCGCAGTTGTGTTTGTTTTGAAAATTTGGAGGCATTATTTGTTTTGTTCAAGATTTGAGGTGTATAGCGATCATAAGAGTTTGAAGTATCTGTTTGATCAAAAGGAATTGAATATGAGGCAAAAAAATGGTTGGAATTCTTGAAGGATTATGATTTTTGTTTGAATTATCATCCGGGTAAAGCGAATGTTGTAGCTAATGCATTAAGTAGGAAATCTTTGCATATGTCGATGTTGATGGTGCGAGAATTGGATTTTCTTGAACAATTCTGAGATTTGAGTTTGGTTTGTGAAGCGACGTCTTCGTGTGTTAAGCTTGGTATGTTGAAGCTTACTAGTGGTATTTTGGATGAAATTCGAGAAGGTCAGAAATTTGATTTGGTTTTGGAAGATAAGTTGGCGTCGATCAATCAAGGTCAAGTGGTAATTTTTGGATTGATGAGAATGGTATCATGAGGTGTCGTGATAGAGTTTGTGTTCCTAATATTGGTGATCTAAGAAAGAGAATTCTTGATGAAGGACATCGTAGTGGTATGAGTATTCATCCTGGTGCTACTAAAATGTACCAAGATTTGAGGAAATTATTCTGGTGGTCATGTGTGAAGAATGATATTGCTGAGTTTGTGTATTCTTGTTTAATCTGTCAGAAATCTAAGATTGAACATCAGGAATCATCTGGTTTATTGCAGCCGTTATCCATTCCTGAGTGGAAATGGGATGGAATTTCAATGGATTTTGTTTATGGATTTCCGAGGACTCCGTGTAGTCATGATTCTGTTTGGGTTATTGTGGATAGATTGACGAAATCTGCTCACTTTATTCCAATTTTGATGGATTATCCTATGGAGAAGTTTGCTAAGTTATATATATTGAGAAATTTATGAGTTTGCATGGTGTTCCGTCGAGTATTATTTCAGATAGAGATCCGAGATTTACTTCGCATTTTTGGGAAGGTTTGCAAAGTGCTTTGGGTACAAAGTTGTGTTAGAGTTTGGCGTATCATCCGTAAACTGATGGTCAGAGTGAAAGGACAATTCAATCATTGGAAGATGTTTTGAGAGATTGTATTTTAGAGCATGGAGGTTCTTGGGATAGTTATTTGCCTTTGATTGAGTTTACCTATAACAATAGTTTTCATTCGAGTATTGGTATGGCTCCGTTTGAAGCTTTGTATGGACGAAGGTGTAGGACGCCTTTATGTTGGTATGAATCCGGTGAGAGTTCTGTATTTGGACCTGAGATAGTTCAACAGACTACGGATAAGATTAAGATGATTCAGAAGAAGATGAAGATTGCCTAGAGTCGTCATAAGAGTTATCATGATAAGAGGAGGAAAGATCTTAGCTTTGAGAAAAGTGATCACGTGTTTTTGAGATTTACTCCTGTGAATGGTGTTGGTAGAGAATTGAAGTCAAGGAAGTTGACTCCGCATTTTATTGGTCCTTATCAAATTGTTGAGAAGATTGCTGAAGTAGCCTATCAAATTCATTTGCCGTCGTCACTTGCTAATCTTCATGACGTATTCCATGTATCTCAATTGAGGAAATATATGCCAGATATATCTCATATTGATGCATATTGAGGGTTTAC
Source organism: Vicia sativa (assembly GCA_021764765.1). NCBI lineage: Eukaryota > Viridiplantae > Streptophyta > Magnoliopsida > Fabales > Fabaceae > Vicia > Vicia sativa. The sequence continues at coordinate 142,724,262 of CM038797.1, forward strand.
CGATGCATATTGAGGGTAGAGAAGTTAAGCAACTTCGTGGGAAGGAAATCGCTTTAGTGAAGGTAGCATGGGGAGGTCCAACTAGTGGTAATGTGACTTGGGAGCTTAAGAGTCAGATGAAGGATTCATATCCTGAGTTGTTCGCTTGAGGTAATTTTCGAGGGAGAAAATCTTTTAAGTGGGGGAGAGTTGTAACATCCCGATTTTTTTAATAGCTAATTATTAATGATTATTATATATTATATTATGTGATAATTAATTCAATTGGATGATTTAATTGAAATTTGATTTATTTGAATATGTGTATTATTTAAATAATTGTGTTTTATGAGTAGAATTATGGTTATTATGTATTGGGCCTATTTATGAGAATGGAAGTAATAGAGAGGTGTTAAGTATTAAGCCCATTAAGACAATCCTAGTTAGTAAGGATAAGAAGAGAATCATAATTAAAATTTCATTTGGAGAAAGAAGAGAAGAGAAAAGGAGAAAAAAGGAAAAGTGAAAAGGAAACCCTAAAAGAGGAATCTTACAGAGGTAAGGGTGGAGAATCCATGTTATTGTTTGATTGTATGTTGTGGGTAATGATTAGGAACATGTTAGGTTGTTCAATTTCAATTTCTAGAATCTTTAAATGTTAGGGTTTGAAAGGGAATTGTGTTTTTCAACTTAGAATGATGACCCATGACTAGAAACATGTTAGGATATCATTTAATGATGTTATTTGGTTGATTGGAATGGGTTTTATGTGGTAATTTCGTGGGAGAAAAAATCTTAACTGGACTTGGGTTTATACAACTTGGATTATATTTAAATATTAAATCAAATTAAATTTAATCTAATCTAATTTAATATTTTAACAAATCTAATTTAATATTTCAACAAACTCCAAGCTAAATAGGGAGGTGAAAATCCCCACACAACTGATATGCGACCAGCTGTTTAGCTAGGTGGTTAGTCCCCCGTATATTTCTAATTTGCGCTATTTTTTTTGCCTTTGTGAAAGGTTTAACCACTTATTAAAATGATTTTTCTTATAGTGGAAGGGAGAGGAAGAATGTGTGATTGAGAATAGGGAAAAAATATGTTAGAGATTAAGGGTTAAGGGAAAGGACGACATTAGAATTTAATGGGAGAGATTAGTGTCGAAGTTTACTTAAACCATAATAGAAAGATGAATATTAGTCGTGTCTTTTTTATTGATACGGGTACCACATATATGCACATCAAATATATCTCTAATAATCATGAATAATAATAATCATAAATAAATTATTAGTAATTATTTGTTTATAATAAACTCTAATAATATCCAATATAAACAATATTTTATGTTTTATTATTATAAATTATTATTATAAACTTGTACACACTTAATTAATCAGCAAATATTAATACACACGCCTGAACTTTATTATGTAGAGTGCCATGAATGAAGATAGATGCTCAAAACACGTTCCAAGTGGATCCAATTGTGCATCAGTGTGTTTTTAGTCTAAACTTAGACCACAACCAAGTTACAGTCCCACTTATTTCTATCATGTTTTAAATGTGACTTTCTATACATCAACATGCCTATAAAGAAACCACACACACAAACATAACCTTAATCTACAACCAACTCATATACATACATACACACGTAAACAAACAAAACCACTCAAACTTACTAGCTAGCTTATCCAAAAAGACCAACCTTTATAGCATCTTTCTGTTCTAACATCAAATTATTAATGGTAGTAGAGAAATTTGCAAAACTCTTCATCAAGAAGAAGAATCAGCATAAGTTCCATTCTCAACCAAACCAACAGTTATCATCTTCATCACTTCATTCTTTTCACTCTCATGTTTCCAAATGCATTGATCAATTAACTTTGGAATTGGAGCCTGAGTCAGATTCAGAAACTCTATCTCTCTCATGGTTTCAAAGATGTTTTGGTCTCTCGCCCTTCATCAACAAAGCTTTTGCAAAACTTTTAGTGGACAGTGATTATCCAATGAGTCAATGGGAGGTTGATTCCATTGAAGAGTATCTCAACTATATCATGAGTTTGTTGGAGCTTCTGAATTCCATTTCTTCTTCTTTTTCTCATCTTGGACACGCTAGGCTCTCTCTAGCTCATGGTTTGAGTTTGAGTTTGATGGAAAAGGAAAAGTTACATTCTTTGGCTACAAAGCATTTGATCTGAATGGGTGATCATAATTGGAGATGGTCGGAGTGAACGGAGATCCTTCGAGCAATGTTGATGTTGAGGAGGGGGTGGTGTACCTCCAAGGCACTCCGATGCTAAAGTAAGCAAGTGATCAAGATGATAACAATAGAATATTAGGGTTGTTAGAGTAAGAATGTGATACCTTACCCTCAAAGATGTGAGGGTTTATATAGGGATCTTAGGAGCGCTCTCATAGGTTGTTATATTTAAGCCTAAATATGCGGACCCATGGATATATAACTATTCGAACTGACTTGGTCAAACCGAGCGAGAGTGCTCGTAACTAGCCGTTATGTCGACCAGATGGGGACATAACGGGCATATCCCTCAATGGAGAGAGTTGGTTTGATCTGCTCGACACCCGTCGAGCGGACGGGTTCTGGCCATGTGCAGAGCGGACAGATGATACCATTTGGAGGCCTTTCGGTCTGTTTGACTCGTTACTAGGCTCGAGGAGATGGCTTGCCCGACAGCCATTTGGGAATTCTAGAATAGTAGCCCCCTAAGTCGTTGCTTCTAGGCACAGAAGTAACGACTTAAAGTCAGCCTGGTCATTAAGGGGGAAAATGTGTTTGATGGCGCTTGTCAATCTGTGATAGATACGTTTTGTGATGCTCGTACGTGATTTGTTCGTTTGTATGCTCATAGTTTTGAGCTACCTTACAAGGTTGTTTTTGCTAAGTGTTTTGGGGGGTTTTCTCGTTTAATGTATGTCTTCACTAGTGTGGGGTGACTAGTCGAAGAGTGTCAGATTGTCTACCGGGCTTGATCCAGAATTCAATTCCTGATTAAAGACCTGAGATCGGTGGCGTGAACGTCTCATTGCGAGCTGGGTGTTCTGCCCGGTGAGGTACATAGACAACTGGGCTCGTTTGAGTCCCCCGTGTCGAGGCGAGGATCTGGCTCGTTATATCTGTGGAGTGAGGATCCCTTAATGTCGTGTTCGTGGAGCATCGCTGGTATCGGGGCATACACTTTATGTTGAGCTCTTGATGCTTGGATGGTATTCTGAGGCATGTCGACTGTTCGCGCCTTAACCATAGTATTGTCTAAGTTTTTCGGTATTTTATGATCGAGCAAGTTCTTCCTTATGTAGGTTTTTGAGATAGTATGCCCCTTTCCGTTTTTACTTGGATGCGGGGAACGTATGTATGCCAAGAAGTTATGTTCGCAGGGAACATATGTCTGCCTGACATTTATGTTCGCGGGGAACATATATCTGCCAGGCAGTTGTGTCCGTGGGGGACGATTTGTTTATGTCAGAACCAATTGCACATGTGTTAATCAGTTGTATATTTTATATTAAAATCCTATAAATAGGATTTGACTAGCTGTATATATTTATAGAAATTATTGGCTCTTAACTATAAAAGTTATGAGGGCAATGATGAGTTTTTATTAGGAATTTCCTTTTCTAGATACATTATATTCTATTAAAGAGCACATGCTGCTCTATTAGTACTAATAGAGAAAATTATCTCCGCTGCTTTATATCCGCCTGCCGTGAGGTCAAGCGAGGTCGCTTATGTTGCAATGTCGAGCATAATTGGTGGATTCCTTCTCCTCGACGGATGTATGCCCGGCCTTGAGAAGGAGGGCATCCAAGGTTGCGGTGTTTCAATGTAAACCGCTTGGAAAAATCGCATGGAGTGTAATCCTCATTCGAGCAAGTACTTCTTCATCTCGTCGGTCCTGGAGACCTGGACCTCTTTGTTGAACCTTTCGATGTATGTTCGGAGAGGTTCGTCTTCTCCTTGTATGATCTCTTCTAGTGAGGCCTCCGCCTTGGGTGACGGTGAGAGGCGTGAAGTTGTTGAGAACATCTTCCCTAAATTCTTCCATGTGGTGATGGACTCGTTAGGAGGCTTTGTACCAAGACATTTCCCATTTCCTTAGAGTTGTTGGGAACAATCAGATTGATGGCGCTTCTAATGGCTCGATACTGCGGCGCCAATGTTTTCAATGTGCTCGCCAGATCGAGTGTCATCACATCGCTCGAGCTTCGGGTTTCTCCAACCCTAAGAGATGGGAATATCCATGATCGCCTCGAAATAGGACCATGATGTTCATTTTCGCCGCTCCACTTAGAGAGAGAACGAATGTTCTTGATGCGGTGGAGAAAGGTCTCGGTCACAGGGATGACGTGGCTCGCTCTTGGTTTTCTTGTGAGAAGGGGAAACCATATTCTTCCGAGGAGGAGTATGCCCTCTTCTTCAGAAAAAATCGGTCGGGATGTTCATGGGTTTGATTTCGACCAGGTCTTCGTGGAGAGGGGCTACGGGAACCGAACATCCTTGGTCTCTGAGATAGAGACTGGGAGATGTTCTTTTCGAGGGCCTCTATACGCTGATCTTGCCGGAGAATAAGATCGTTGGTGCGATTGAGGGCATACAAGATTGCTGCCAAGACTGGATCGTTGCTGGTCAGTGATGGTATAGAAGGAGGAAAGGTGAAGATGCCGTCTGCCTAGTTCTTGGATTTTTTATTATCCAGGGGAGAATCTTGGTCGTCAGCTTCTTCAGAATCAGGGGAGATGGTCCTACCATCCTTGTTATGCGTGAAATCCTCGAGATGGGGAAAAACAACGTTCATGTCTGTCATGCAGACAGGAGAAAGGACGGTCTTGCCCAAAACAAATAGGTCGTTGCTTTCAGTCATCTTCTTGGAGGTGTTGAGGTATCTTTGGTCTTCTGGATTCTTGATGAAGAATGAAGACGGGGAAGATAGTTTCCCACAGACGGCGCCACTGATCTGAACGGGTGATCAGAATTGGAGATGGCCAGAGCAAACAGAGGTCTTTCGAGCAATGTTGATGTTTAGGAGGGGGTAGTGTACCTGCAAGACACTCTGATGCTAAAGTAAGCAAGTGATCAAGATGAGAACAAAATAATATTAGGGTTGTTAGAGTAAAAATGTGATACCTTACCCTCAAAGATGTGAGGGTTTGAAGAGTGGAGGTGAAGGGATCCTATCATATATAGGGATCTTAGGAGTGTTCTCAATCGTTGCTATATTTAAGCCTAGTGTGATGACTGGTTTTTTCATTGGTTGTTTTAAAACCAATGAAGTCGCCACCTAATTTTATTTGTTCTAAAAAGAACGGGAAAATATAGATAAAACCCCACAGATGCGGATAAGGCGGTCTACATGACCAAAAGAAGTGAATTCGGGAGTCGGTTATGTAAGGGGAAGGTATTAGCACCCCTTACATCCATCGTACTCGATGGGACCCGTTTAGTTCTAAGTGTTTGTGTGTGTTTATTGCTAAGTTATGAGGGAAAAAAAAGGGTTTGTTTATTATTATTTTGAATTTGGCACGGTTTCAAAACCATGTGCCTACGTATTCCCTTGTGCAATGGTAAAGTCAAAACTCCGTAGTTCCTCTTAAAAAGGTTTTTATTGATTGTGTTGATTTTATAAGAAAAATCGTGCTTTAGAGATTTCAAATGCTTGAACTTGGACTTGATTTGTTTGTTTGAAAAGCTTAAGTCTTCGTTCGTGTTTGAAATGGCTATTGCACACTCTTTGTAAGAAAAGAGTTTGATGATCGCATATGAGCGATAAAAGAGTTTGAGTGAGTTGAGTTATTTTTATGTGGGAGACGAGTATTGGACCATAAGCGTTCAACGGCTAACGCCCTAATTATTCAGATGAGTGGACAGAACCATCATAATCATCTTTTTCTACCCAAAAATGTTTGTTAAGAAAAGGTGATGTGAAACAAGGTTCACGTTAATTTAGATTCAATTAAGAAACCAAACGTACAGTCGAGGGTCGATACAGGACTGACTACCATACGTTTGGGAGGAGAGAGAGGTGGAGTATTTATTTATGAAAATGTTTTGAAAAGAAACTCGACGTTGAATCGAGGTTTAGAATTTTAATTGCGAAAGTGTTTTAGATGGGGTTTTGAAAATGATTTTGAAAAGTGAAGGATATTCACAAGAAGTTTTTGAAAAGATTTAAGCTTGAAAATTGTAAAGAAAACATTTTTTTTAAAAGTATTAAAAATACTTAAAATGTCCCATTTTTTTAACTTAGTAAAAATATAATCAAAATGAAAATATTCTTGGATTTTTTGACATAATCATAAAATAGGTATATTAAATGACAAGTGTGCAAAAAATCATCTCAAAATGAGAAGTTTTGATTAGTTTTTGAAAATGTTGAAGTTTGCTAGAAACTTGAGAAATTAGTGATAAAAAAAAGGTTTTTGGTCCTAAGGAGGTTTGAACCTTGGACTTTTGGCTTAGAAAATGAAGATTTTCCAATGAGCCATTTGCTTGACTTGTCATTTAATTACCTTGTTTAGAAGGAATTTTGAAAAAAAGAAGTTTGGAAAAAGTCCAGAAGTTAGACTTCTGAATGGTTCAGAAGTTGTCTACTTCTGGAGGGGGTTAGAATCATGGTTTGCTTCTGGAGGCAGAAGGCTTAACACGTTGCTTCTTGAGGTAGTTAGAAGCTGATTGTTTCTGGAAATGGAAGCACTAGAAGTGCTTCTGAAGAGTGTTGAAATGAGAAGCTTCTGAAGGTAGAAGCTTCAGAAGTACTTCTGGAGGGTTGAACCTCAGAAGTGCTTCTGGAGAAGCAAGTCTTAGAAGCTTGCTGAGCCTTTTATTAAAAAAAAGGTTTCAGGGGGATTCGAACCCTGGACCTTGAGGCGAAAGAAAGTTTTAAGGCGTGCTGGCTTTACCACTGGGGTGGCTATACATCCATTGTTTTAACTTAAACTACAAATATATATTTTAAGTCCAGCCTCAGAAATTGAAAATTAACTTCATCTTCTTCACTGAAGCAGCGCGCAAACATTTTGTCTAGATTTTTATCACGATTTTGAACATGTATCTTGTTAAAATTATTAATCAAAGATGAACACGAATTTTAACAATCCAAATTTAAACCCTAATCGAAAAATGATTAATTTTTGAACTCGCTTGATTTTAGTTCAAATTAAAGATCCATAGCTTTAGTGATTGGATATCTACACTTTCCTTTTCAATTTTAAAGCGAAAACGCGATATGGAGGTATCAAAGTTTTGAAAACTCACCTCTTGGTATGAAATACCGCTAATTTGGTCGCCTGTGCAATGCAAGGATTGATTTAGCTTCCCTGAACCTCACTGAGTGTGTTCCTACTCTTAGTTTGTCCTGAAAATGGCTGGAACTTTCTGACCAAGTTAAGTTGCAAGTTGCTTAATTTGAAAATGGAAGATGGTGATGGAGCTATTCCAGAACTTGTTTAAGTGTATGGACAGTCTCTATATGTTGTATAGGATGTGTTTGAAGTGAAAAATCAAGGCTAGCACGAGTAGTTTTCTAGTTTGGCAGTTTTGGCTCAAAACATACACAAATGGAGTTTTATGTAGAAAACTATTTTTTAGCTTGTTTCTTGATGGTTTTAAGTTTTAAACTACTTCTAAATGATGTTTAGAACATGTTAAAAACTTAAGTTTGCTCAGATTTTGCAAGGTTTGAAGATTGCAAAATTTCCCTCTTTGAACTTTGAAACTTGGAATTTAAGAAAGAAAGAAGGAAAGCTTGATTATGATAGCTTTGGTGTAGTTTTTGAATGAAGAAGAACTCCTATTTATAGGCAAGGAATTCTGAAATGGCAAGGCAAAATAAGATTAGAAGAGCTTGCAACTTGGAGCTTAAAGCTTAAGAAAGGAATATTCCTTCATTAAATGCAAATGGAATCTTGTAATCATTGCTTTAGAAAACTCAAGTGTTTCTATCCTTTCCTAGCCATTTCCATCAGATTTTTTCCTCTAAAATCCTATCTCATTTGGTGACAAGGCTTCTAGAAGGGAGAAAGTTGCAAAATAACTTGTAACTTTGATGCATGATTTTAGAAATCCATGGTTTTGGAGCTCTATGTTTCAAAATCAAAACCCTAGCTACACAAAATATTTTTGCAAGTTCTTGGACTTTTTAGAAAGCTTGTAACAAGACCTACAACTTTCATGTTTTGAGTTTTTCTTGAATCAAAATGGATCTAGGTGAAAAATGGCCAAGAAAGTGAGGAAAAACCATGTTTCTTAACACTAGAAACTTTTTCTATGTTAGAAAAATTCAAATCTTGACTTTTGTTGACTTTTTCATATTTCTTGATTTTTATGATCATGATGGATTATTTGAAATGTTTTTATGATTGAAAAGCTTGAATTTGAAAGTTGACAAAAAGTCAAAGTTTGACTTTTTGAGCAAATAAATTTTCATCAGATGATTCAGAATTTGTCTGATGAAGAAACATGGATTTTGCAATATTTTGAACCAAGAAATTAGGTTAAGATGTTGCATTGAAGATGTTAATACCAATCTTCAAGCAAATAGGTCATCTATTGAGTAGAAAGTCAATGATTCACTATCTTCGATCAAAACCCTAATTGGTCAATTCAAGGTAGATCATGAGAAAAAGTTAGGAATTTGAAAATTAAATGTTGATGATTGATTAAGATAGATCAATTGAGGTGAGTGGAGACTCAAACCCTAATTCATTATATCTTGAAAAGATGAAATTTTTGATAAAATCCTAACTTTGACTTTAGGAGCACACACACGATCTATCCTGTTCTGAAACTGTTAGTGATGCAATGATCTTATGAGGAATAAAGTCTTGATCTTGTGCACTTTCAAAAGAGTGTATTCCTTGAAGAAGGGATGCCTCATGATCACTCCTCATAAACACAAACTCAAAAGTTGTTTCCGAAAGTTGAAACCCTGAGTTTAGGAGGGTAAATTTTGGGGTGCGACACCTAGATATGCGGACCCATGGATATATAGCTATTCGAACTGACTTGGTCAAACCGAGCGAGAGTGCTCGGAACTAGCCGTTATGTTGACTAGATGGGGACATAACGAGCATAGTCCTCGATGGGGAGAGGTGGTCTGATCTGCTCGACACCCGTCGAGCGGACGGGTTCTGGCCATGTGCAGAGCGGACAGATGATGCCCTTTGGAGGCCTTTCGGTCTGTTCGACTCGCTACTTAATTCGAAGAGATGGCTTGCCCGACAACCGTTCAGGAAGTCTAGAACAGCATTTGAAAGCAATTCAACCAACCGGATTTTGTTTTAGCTCCAATTTTGGTCGATATCTTCACACAAAAGATCAAAAAGCAAAGAATTTTTCTGGTAAAGAGTGGATTGTTCATGAGGGTGTGAAGGAAATGAAGAGTATTGGATTTTGGGTTTGTGGAGTTCTCTTATCTTGTTTATATGGTGATTGTAAGCCTTACATGGAACTAAGAAAAACTGCTGGTGGGTTTGAAAGTTCTCTAGTTGCCACACTTGATTTCAAAATCATTGACAAGTTAGTGAAGAAAAAGTCGAGCTTCTGCGAGATCAAAGAGATGAATAGTGGTGTTGCTTACCTTGTTGGTGGGGATGAAGTAAGACATGATGCAGCCAAAGAATTGCAGAGAAAGTTGTGTGAGTTAAATAAGCTATTTGATGATATGCAAGGAAGTTGATAATTTATTTAATGATGTAATTAATAAATCAGAGAACTAAATTAGTTAATGGATCTCGACTACAGAAATAGAAACAATAATCCCTGTTTGATTCTATTGTGAACTAAATTAGTTAATGGATCTCGACTACAGAAATAACAACAATAATCCATGTTTGATTCTATTGTTTCATAAATTGTAGTCATGTTAAAAGTAATACTCATCGTAGTGTGATTCAAAAGATACATTCAATAATACAATACATACCTGTCTTCACATGGTTATTATTGCACAAGATATATATATATATATATATATATATATTGGAAAGAATATCATTTTTATCTTGGAATTCAATTCAAGTAATAACTTTGTTCCTTTTTATACAAGTGTATATTTCTTCTCATCATAGTGTGTTAGTGATAAGTGTTTGTATACAGGAATTGGTGTCACTACAAGAAAACTGACTTTTAGTGATGGACAAAATCTGTCACTATAGGCTATATTGCCGTAGGTAAAAATGTAAATCACCGACGGCCAGCATAGCCGTGCAATATACTATGCGTCCAACAACAGATTTTTGTGTGTCAGTGAATGATTTACCGACAGACTTTCATTTTTACCTACACTTTTAGTAGTCTTTCACTATTTCTCTCAAAAAAATATACCTTTTAGCTACAACATCTGACCGTAGGTAAAAGTGGTATCTTAAAAAAAAATTTAAATAACTATTTTTGAAAATACATTATCTTTAACTATTATTCATCTTTTCTTAATCAAAATGATACATTTCAAATGTCTAATTTATTTATATTAATAATTTAAAACTTTAAATAAACACGTTTAAAAAAATAAATTAAACAATATTTTCACACCAAGGACCTAATATTATTTCATAGGTCGTTTTCATTTTCCATGCATGATAGCTTCTACTCCACTACCTACATATTGTTCCAGATCCTCTAAGAACCTCACCATTCCATCTTTGTGGTTGATTGTTGCATATATGTTTGCATCCTGAATCTGTAGTACAGAAGTATGTTACTAGTGTTAAAAATGTTGATGAAACATGAAAATGAAAGGAACAACTTTATTATTCTATGGACAACCATATTTAGGACATGCATTTCAGCTTCCTTGGCGCTAGTTTAATGCACTGTATTGGCTATATCTTCGAGAGAAAGGGTTAAGTATGTCTGTCAATCTCTAAATATTCCGCATATACATAGATGATACAACCTGCTTAGCCAGTCCAAGATTGTTCTTCTGAAATACAAATTTTTTCAAATAAATTGTCAATATGTCACATAAGAACTGGAAATTAGACTCAGTGCAGAGCCAAGATTCTAATCTCAATGCCAGATGCTTCAAATAAAGGATGAGTATGAGAAAAAACCCACAGATTCAAACTTGTCTGCATGTGCATTGACAAATGCCTCTAAGTCTGCAACTTTTCCAGTGCTTTAAGCATGTGCGATTTCCATGTAAGGGCTCTGAAATGGGAGAAAAATTCCATAGAAGTCAACATGGCTCAAGTTATTAACTTCAAGACATATAGGAATGAAATAAGAATGAAACCATTTTTTATAGTTTGCGGGTGTCTTCTAAGAAGAGAAATGAGTCAATATCTTCCAACTAGTATAAAAATGCATAAATACGGCATATATAAATGTTAAATACCTCTGTCGCAACATCCTTAGGTGGCTGTTTGAAATCCATCTTGTCCGGAATAAACCTTACATCAAGTGGATTAGACGAGTGTTTAAACTCAACACCATCATTTTCTTTGTAAATATGGTCTGCTGTTGCACTTGAGTCCCATTCAACCAAAGCAAAATATTACCTGAAGAGCCAGATAAAGAATCAAGTTACATGATGGTAAGAGAGAGAAAAAAAGGGATTTGGGCACATCACAAACATGGAATAGGAATAACAATAACTTGAATGACAGGTGAGACATGGGTCTTGACTAGGGACATGCAAGTTAATAACAACGGTGTTTCATTGTTTTCCAAGCGTCACACCATAAATTTCTCCCTGACTTTTCACATATTATTTTCATCCGATTCATTTGCATCTAAAATAAATTTTGACTTTACATGTCACTTTTCACATGAGTATTGAATTGTTGCATTTGACCTTCAATTATGTAATTAGTAGTTAATTTGTTATTTTTGCGTTAAGTTTTAATTCAATTTTGCATTTTTCATGTGATAATTGTTTGTATTTCCTCTTTTTTTAATAGTTAAAATTTATTATTAATTGAATAATTTTCTTTTAACAGTGAATTCGATTATTAATTAAAATTTTCATTTTTATTTAAAATTGAATTTATCCTTTCCCTTTTAATATTCACTTAACCAAATAGTTACTCATTTATTGTCTTACATCATTCTATTAATTAGCTTTTGGCCTTTCTATTTTTTTTTTAATAAAATAGAATATATAATATTCTAATTCTAATAATAATAATAATCCAAAATAAGTAAAGTTAAATACTTAAAACTAATACAAAAAGAATTAGTGATGGTTTTTAATGTCCATATGTAAAACATAGCAAGTGACTGTGGTTATAGGATAATTTTCTTGTATCTACTTTTTATTTTGTGAAAAGTCCTTTGAATTAAGGAGATTCCAAGTCCATCATAAGTTGGTGGTCATGAATTATAGGTCATCATATCTTAATATCAAGATGTACTTGTGGTTGATAAAGGCTAATATAATTATTTGATCATCTTATCATTCTAGTGCAATAGTATAGAATAGTAAAAAAAAAAAACTTGCATAAAATATAAGAAAAATTCAGTAAGTATAATGCATGCTCCTCTTATATTACACTTTGAACTTACATAAACAACCAATTACACTTGACTATTTCAACATAGACACGGTTCTTCTATCCTCTTTTTTAAAAAAATTTGACACTAGAATCAAATGCAGTGGTCACTTCTTTAAAGTTAAGTGTTTTAAATTATCATCATTTTCTCAACATAGTATGTCCGAATAAGTTTATAATCCTCACTATTTCGCTTTACTTTGATCCCAAAATAGTGTTAACTTTGTCCGAGATCTTGAATGTGGAAGTTAAAAACCTCTTTGTTTATAAAACTCAATTCATTGCATTGCTAATAATCCACATGTCATCAACATCAAGACAAAGTAAATACTAAATGCTCTCACTCACCTTTTTGTACAAACATTTGTCACGAGAATTGGGAACAACTCCATGTGAAGTATGAGAGTCAAACTTTCGATGTTAATGTCTCGATGCTTGTTTTAATTCATACAAGAATTTGATGAGCTTGCACGCCTTTTGTTTATATCTTGAAAGTAGATAACCTTCTGGTTGTTCCATGTTGATTTCTTTGTCAAGATCTCCATTTAAGAATGTTATTTTAACATCCATTTGATAAACTATAAGGTCATTCAAAGAAGCTAATATAAAGAAAACTGTAATTGTCATCGTCCTTATTACTAGTGTTTATGTGTCGAAATAACAAATACCTTATTTTTGTCTTAAACACTTTGGTATTGATCTAGTCTTAATATGTGTTTAATGTATTGTAACTATGATACTCTTTCTAAACACCTACTTGCATCCAATGAACCTTGATCTCTTGAGTAGATCGACCAATTCTCAAGTTTGATTTGACATAATTGAATCAATTGCATCTTGGATAGTATCCTTCCAAAAGTAAGAGTCCCTTGAAGCTACTACTTCTTTATAGGTCTTAAGTTCATCTTCCACCTGAAGGATAATAGGAATCTTTCGAACAAAATTCTCACTATTTTCTTCAACTGGATAAAAAGAAATAAGTTGAAAATCGAATTGATTTGGTCCTAGATCCTTAGCTTTTCGTGTTTTGGCTTATTTGAGGCTTTAGTTATGTTTCAAAATCCGTAAGAACTTCCGTGTTTTGTATCTATAATTGTGGAAAATCTTCTTCACGAGATTCTCCATTTATGGAAATTTCAGTTCCTTATCCTTTGTAATAATGTTTTAAAGAACTTCACTTCTTGAGATTCAATAATCACATTAGATTCCAAATTTAAAAGTTTATATGTTTTATCTATTAGTATTACTTCCATTCCTATATTATAATGTAATTTTGATTTTTAGCATTCATTGAATAAATGATGTACTTAGACTATATGTAGGTTAGATACATCAATCATTAATTGATTGTATACTTCCATTTAATAAATTTTAAAGACATTAAAGACATCATCTTTATACTTTAAATGATATACATGTGTGAACCTAGAGCAATCATAGATTAAGTTAATTAAATACATATTTTCCAGGTTAACATCTCATTTAATTCACACAAATTAATGCAAAAGATCAAACAAGTTAAATCTTTCTTTCTACACTTCAGAATGGTTTCTTAATCATCTTTGAAATGATTAACATCAAATGAAATTAAACCAGGTTTAATTAGTCTCTTCGTATTACTAATACCGATACGTGCTAATTTAGTATGCCATAAATAAATAGATTCAAACATATAAGTATAATTAGAAACTTTATTGATATTATTGTCGGTAGTACAAAGTTTGATCATTCTCTTAGTGGAATAATATTTTCCTATATATACACCATTGTAGATCAAAATTAATTTGCACGATTCATATACAAATTAAATATCTGGTTTTCTCAAAATATCTCTACTAACAAGATTTATATTCATATTCATGTCATAGAAATCATAATATTTTAAAAGAATCAAACTCGTGATCTTTTACACATGTTTAAAAATATCATTAAATGCTAAAATTCTTCTCAAATCTCTAACACGAAAGCGTCGTCAAAATAAAGCTCAATAACAAATGTAATGACATGAAATAAAGTTAAAATAATATCAATTTAAGAAACAATGAAATCACTATTCCAAACATTTTCAAAACATACCAAATAAAGATTTGTATGACTTATTCAATACACATATAACTTCAAGTTTCAACACACATACACTAGTTTTATTCAAACACTCCGAGTTATAAAGTAACAAGAGACATAAACAACTATTATAAAGATGATTTCATTGATACTTGACGAGGCCAGGAATGTGTGTATTCATCATATAATCTGTCCAGTCAATGCTAGTGGGGTCAAAGTTGAATTCTACATTCTCCATCTCATGATCATCCTTTGTTGCCATCCTCAAAATTTCTACATTGGTATCATCAAAGCTGAAATGAAAAATAATTATAATGTTTCATGATTACGAAAGACACAAAGTTATTAATCAAAGGCTATAAAATTACTTACACGGACTTAAAATAGGCAAATGGTTTGTATAGTGTTGCAAATCGATGCATATTTCTAATTTGTCTACTTTCCTTATCGTAAACATCTTGGAATCTATGAGGACATATTTTCTTCTTTAAATTCAAGACCTTGAAAATGTGTCAGACATGCATAAATGAATAATTATTGGTAATAATAATTTGTGAAATAAATGAAAACGGAAATCAATGAAATTAGTTTAACATACCTTCAACATGACTATCACATAAATGTTGAAAGCTGCAAAACTATTCACCCGAAATGCTTTAGAAATAACTATTGGCTTTCCATTTTGATTTATCCAGGGGGTTTTCATGAAATAAATGTGACAAATTTTTGGAATATCTGAATATTTGAGAGGATTTCTTAAGGATGAAGAAACATGATAAATGAAATTCTTAGGAGGTTGATTTGAATGAAAGAAGATAGCTGCAATCACACAATTGATGACCATATCTACAGGTATCTGCATTATACAAATAATTAGAAAGCCAAAAAAAAAAGTCAAATAAATAATATGAATAGAAAAAGCTACTTAAAAACAATCGATTTAAGTAATTGAATTATTCTTATGTAATTATTCAATCTTCTTTATTCAATACAATCACTACACTTTTCTATTTATATTTATAGTTATTCATGCATGGCTATATGGCTAATGAAATATATTGTCATAGGTTTTTGAGCAATTTTTGATAATCTTTGTTGTTTCATAGCCTTAGGTTTTTGTAACTTTCTAATAAGTATATCTAATTAGAATAATATAGGAGCTTCTTAGCAATAAATATTATTTTGGGTGTTACATAAAATTTTCGGTTTCATAGATGTAATCTCAATTGCATAGTAATATATCTAATATTATTCATTTAAAACTATAAAACTGAAAAAGATAATAATTGAAATATAAAAAAAAAGATTAATAATATTATGAGAGCTATACAACATAGAGACAAAATATATCCTTAATTATTTTTAAAATAAATTATATAAAATTAAACTGACACATATTAATCCACTTAAAACTATAGGCTTAAATGTATTTTTTGTCCCTTTATATTATTTTTTAAAATATTTTAGTCTTTCTATAAAAAAAATCAACTATTAGATCCCTCAATATCATATTTCATATTTTTTTAGGTCCCCCATGATAAAATAGTCTAATTTACATATGTGACATTGAAATTATGAGGTGACATTTTTTAATTGTTGTCACGCAATTAAAAGTAAATCCAAAAATATATATTTTAGAATTAAAATTTAGAATATATAATTTTTAAATAAATATTTATAGACAAAAATAACTAAAATAATTAAAAACGTTTAACTATTATAAAGAAAACTTAAAAAAAAATAAAATAATAAATTTTTAAATTTTTATAATGACATTACATCAATTAAAAAAACGCCACTTCATAATTTCAATGTCACCTATGCAAATTAGACTATTTTATCATGGGGGGCACTAAAAAAACATGAAATATGATATTGGGAGACCTAATAGTCGTTTTTTTTTATAGAGGGACTAAAATGTTAAAAAATATTAATATAGGAAGACCAAAAGTGCATTTAAGCTAAAACTATAAATGAAGTGAATTTCTTAACTCACCTCATACTCTTCTAACGCATTACATGAATTTTCATTATTGCCACTAGAAATCGAAAATATATTTTCGGTTCGCACCCTATATCATGCAAATCACTTTGAAAATGGTTTGGTGTAAATCGGAGGTATACCTCCGGTTTCAAACCGTAAGTAAATTCCAAAATCTTTCCCCTCCCCATAACAGCAAATATTTTCAAAAACCAAACCAAAACTCTCTCAATCACTCTTTTCTACCCTTTCTCTCAAACTCAAATTTCTTCTCAAACAACAACACAAACCATCAAGCATTGGATAAATACAACAAATGTAATCAAGCAAGCAACAACCATCTACAATCAATCAAATAAGCGATTTAAAAAAACATTAGAATTTATCTAATTTCTATTAAAATTAGTGAAATAGGGTTTTAAATTTGTATTTTTATGTAGTTTATATCATTAGGAGTCATTCGAACATTATTGGTAAATTGTTTTTGACTATCAATCCGTGTTTTTGGACGCATTTGGGGTTTTGGGGTTGGTTGTCACGCTACTTTTTATCGCAGAAGAAACCAGAGGTTTATTTCCGATTTCTGGGCAAAAACAAAACCAGAGGTTTATTTCCACTTTCTTGTTGCATTGTTTTTTTTCTTTTTTTCATCTATAAGCCATATGATAACGTTTCGTTCTTACTTGTACATGAGATATGTCTGAGAGACTGTCACATTTGAGGCATGGTCGGGTTGCACAGATGCTTCACAGAGAGAGAGAGTCAGCCAGTGCTCCTTCAACATCCGAGAGTTATGTCGGATGCACGTTCTGTTGGTTCCAATTCTACCCCATTCTACTTCTTCCTCTCGTAGCAGACGGTAGTCTCTAGTCCATCCATCGCTGCATTTGTCCTTCCACAGACGCACATCCTCACCATCCTCACAACCGCGGATTTTTGAGACAGGATCCTCATCTTCCTCACAGGAGGGGCCATCTGAGGTGAGACTTGATGGTACACCTCCAGTACCTGAGGTATCAGTGCCACCCGAGGTACCGGTGGCTCCAGAGGCACCAGCGGCACCAAAGGTCCCTTAGGTCTTTGGAGGGGTACCTTCTGACTTATATGTGCTCGCTCTTTATCCCACCCATTTGGCTAGACATATATGTGATGAAGATGTATGAAATTTATATTTATATTACAGTTATTAATTATATGAATATTATTATGAATTCTAATAGTGAATTTTTTCTTACAGGATCACGATACACTAAAGGTCATAAGCCATGGGAGGAAGATCAGCAGGCTTATTCCCCCTCATGAGCCATGGTTTGATGGTCTTCTATGCACTACAGGGTTGAGAGATTTGACCTTCTATGGATACAACGTGGTCAACTGGGGGATGATCAACGCTTTTGTAGAGAGATGGCACGAGGATACGTCTTCATTTCTGTTATACCCCAAAATTTTCCCTCCTACTTCTCAAGGCAATTTACATCTCAATTCTCAAGGATTTCACAAGGGTTGACCAGACAAACCCTCTCCTAAGCAATCAATCCAAGCTAGGGTTTTGCTATTCTCAAGTTAAGGTGGATTTTCAATGCTTCAAGTGGTCATCATACCTCATCCTATGTTCCAAGGGATCATTATGTCAAGTTTCAAGCCTCACAAGTCAAAGTTGCTCATCCAATTGCTCAGATAGCTGAAAATCAACTGTGTTGGAGAAAAAGTCAACTGTGGTCAACATATAGTCAAACTTCATAATTTTTTGTCAAAATCAATATTTTGAAGTCATATTCATCATTTGATCAAGAGTTGATCATGATTCATCAAGAAAAGCCAAGATCTGATCAAACGTCAAAGTTTCCAAATTAGGGCTTCTCAAGACAAAAGTCAACAAAACTTTGACCAAGCATAACTTTCACATACTTCATTAGAAATTTATCCACCAAAGCTCATTTTGAATAGAATTCAATTCTCTACAACTTCATGTCTCACAAGCTTGGACTGGAAATGCTTCATTTGAAAGTTATGGATCAAAACATTATAGGTCCTTCTAGAAAAGTCAACAAAAGTCATCTTTTTTTAAAGAAGTGTTCATGAGCATGAAAACTCCAATGAAGATGAAACAAAAAATTTGTTTAGAAGACATCTTGATATTTCTAAAAAGTCCAAGAACACCCAAAAATGTTGAAAATTGAGCAAGATACAAATTGTGCAAGTTGAGCATTTTAGAGGAGGTGCATGAAGAAAATACCTAGCAAAAGCAAATATTTTTCAAATGGGCCTAAGATTTTATGATTTAAACTTGATCATAAGATTATCCATGACTACTATGCTGCATACCACGCGTCTCACTCTTTTATTTATTTATTTTTTGAATTTAATAGTTTAAATTCAAATTTAATTAAATAAAATGCAAAAATAAAAGATAAGGCAAGTTGGGCTTGATATTTGCATGGCTTGGGGTCCAAGATAGCTCATTACAAGTGTAAATTTGTGCAAGAAGATTGAGGAAGAGATTGAGCAAATTTGGAAAGATTTTGTGCAATTTTCAAATCAAATATTCTCCATTTAAGGAGAATATTTTTCTTAATGCCTTGACCTAATTCTACTCTCCTATATATACCTAGCATTCTTACAAGACAAGGAAACCTTTTGGACACCTCTTACACGTACATCCAACCTCTCACAAACCCTAAAATTTCTCAAAAGTTTCTCAAACTTGGCAAAATCGTGTTCCAAATCGGTTTCAAGTGCTTCAAGCATTGATTCTTGTTCTGAGGTATAGTAGGGTAAGAATGGATCATTATCCATGACCAAAACATGCTGAATCATGGCATTCATAAGCATCCATTTTCATATTTTCTTGAAATCGTATTTTGCATTTTATCTTGTTTTCATGATATTTAACCATGCTAATATGTTCATGAAGTTTGTTAGAAGGTTTGATCCATCCTCCACAAGTTTTGACGATAAATCACTAGATGCCATTGTTACGGCATGAGCTTAGTGAAGATTCAGATTCCATGACACAGGCTATTTTAGGATAAACAAACCTTACCATCATGATCGTAGGGTCCTATATAGTCAATCTGGGCTTTTACTTTTCATAAATTGATGCATTTTATGTGTTTTGATGATTGATTCCAATCGAGAAGATGATGACATCGCTCGTGCTTCCGACTCAAGCCAATAACCCTTACCTATTTATGGGTCCGAAGGATGAATGGATGTATCACGCCCGGTTCACCTTGCGACTATGTCATTCTCTATCGGTCGTGGGTTTAAACCCCCTTTTGCTCTTTTATTTTTCGGTTTCGGATCTCCAAAACGCCTCCGTAAGCTCCAACTGGATCCTCTCAGACCAAAAGCTCCACGGACATCACCAACACCAGAAGCTCCAGCTTCTAGGTTCCCCCAGCACAAAATCCTCCAGAAGCTCCAGCTTCTGGATGATCCTAGATGAGAAGTCCCTAAGCTCCACACGGACATCCTGCATCCGTAGTCTCCGTAAGCTCTAGCTTTTGGACCCTTTCCAGCGCCAGACATCCCAGAAGCTCCAACTTCTGGATCTTTCCAGCATTAGAACCCCAAGCTCCACACTGGCGCCCAAAGAATGTAACCTCCCGGGTAGTTTCGCTGTAAATTCATTTTTGGTTGTTTTTCCATATTTTTATCTATTTTCTGTTTTTTAAATAATTAATTAATTAGTAATTAGGTTAATTCATTAGGTTAATTAGATAATTTAACAAATATTTTCTTTTAACTAATTAATTAATTTAGGTTAGTATACACTAATATTTTTTTCTTAATTAATTAAAATCAACTAGAACTAGGTTGCTTTCACATAAATTCTGATTTTTTAAAAAACACAAAAATACTAGGACTAGTCTTTTCTTCTGCTATTTATTTTTTCCTTGCATTTTCTTTAAATTCTAGAAAGGATGTATAGGTCGCAAGTCTTTTTATCATGTAATAGCGTAGGATTTTACTTTCCGCACTTTACTTTCTGCACCTCCTATTATGTATCTGCCCCAAAGCCATGTAATAGTGTATGACCCTTTATATTTCCGCAATTTACTTTCTGCACATATTAAACTGCTAGTAACAAGGCGTGTATGGCAAGATAAAATCAACATAGATCACTAATCACAAGATAAATATCTGAAAACAATACACTCTTCTCACACATGCACCCCTAGGGTATTCTATCTCGTTGCCTTATAAATGGTCAAGTCCCTCAAACGTGGGGGTATCTTAGCACGGTTGCCTACGAAATATCATCATAGTCCCTTCGACTTAAAAGATCATAGTCCCTCGATGTTGTCTATGAATACATGATCTACTCCCTCGGTTGTTGCCTACGAAAAGTGAAGATCGTCCCTACGAATGTGCTAGGATATCCTTACAAGTTGCCTTCTATGACCATCCGATGTCCCTTTACATCTAACGAATAAAGTTACCTGCCAAACAATGGTATGGATAGCTTTATTCTAAAAGAAAGCAAAACAACACGGAAATGACCGTTCTGAGTAGGTAATAAGTCTCTTTTGCTTGCTCCAATTAAAACATCTTTTAGCACCTCACACTTTCTAAAAAATCTTTTTTAAAATATTTTGTATACATTCCAACGTGAATCATTACAAAGTTCTTTTCTAAAACAAAACATTTCAAAACACTTTGTATACATTCCAGCGTGAATCATTACAAAGTTCTTTTTCAAAACAAAACATTTCCAAACACTTCATATACATTCCAGCGTGAATCATTACGAAGTCAAAGTGAAATATCTTTTCAAAACATTTTCAAACACACACACAAAAAAGAAATTTATAAAGTGAACTAAAGCAATTAAGAGCTCGTAGATAACTACGGATGGAAAGGGTGCTAATACCTTCCCTTTTCGTAACCAACTCCCTTACTCAGAATCTATCAAAGGTATTTCCTGTTCTTTTCACCTTTCCTTTATTGGATAAAAGAAAAGTCGGTGGCGACTTTCGCTATCCGCAACATTTGCGATAAAACTCAAAACAAACAAGTCAGTTCTTCCACCGTGTTACAATTTCATCTACCACATGGCGAGATGACGATCACACTTGATGATGTCGCGTGTCTTTTCACCGCCGATCGAGGGAGGTTTCGGATCACCGTGTCGGATAAAGACGAGACCATTACTTTGTTGGTTGGTAGGTTGGGAGTTACCGTGAGAAGGCGGAAGAGGTTGATAAGACACGTAGGGGCCACGTGAGATATAGGTGAAGGAGGTTTTACAAATGAGTTTGCGCTGCTTGATGGTGACCCCAAGTAGGTTACTCTTCACAGGGGGTATGCCATGAGAGCATACCTCTTGTATTTTGTTGGCACCCAGATCTTTGTGGACCCTAGTGCCACCTACACTAACATCATGTACCTTAGGTTCTTTGTAGATTTTGAGCAGGTCGGTGGGTGGAACTGGGGGACTGCTGCTTGGTTTACTTGTATACCGAGTTGGCTGAGGGGACTAAGTGGATGATGAGGCAGATCACTGGCATCATGTCTTTGTTGACGGTATAAATTATTTCTCTTAACTTTGTTTTTTAATTATTTTGATTTTGAAAGTAACTGGTTTAATTTTGATATTTCATGGATGAATCCTACAACACTTCCCCCGCATTTCTGGATATGCACTTGCTGAGGGTTATATTGAGGATATGTCGTGTGCCTGCACATACGATCCGTTAAGAGGGAACCATGTGACACTATCGTATCGGGTTTACCTAGACCAGATAGTGCATGAGGACATCTACTTCAATGCCTACGCCGACCACCGTGACACGATACCATTTGATGAGGTTTCTCTATTTACAGGTTGGTTGGCATGCGGTACTCGGAAGACTATCGCTTATCCGCCTGGGTCGATTCGGGTATACTCATACCATTCCTCATCATCTTGAGATATGCCCTTCTAATGGTGAAGATGAGGGAGATGGATGAGATTTTCTATGATTTTGAGAATCATCTCGCACTTGAGGAGGCTAGGAGTATTGTAGCTCCAAACGATGAAATTATGCGTCGGTCACATATTGTGGTTCTTCAGGGTGTCCCATCCATACATGATAGAGGATGCTCCAAGGAACCCATCCAGGCCGGTTCATCAGGAGATCCTGGAGGAGGAGGAGCAGGCGAGGAGAGATCATACCTAGGACGTGCTTCCTAGGTGTTGATGTATCATGGAGCTTGCTAGGGATGACATTGATAGAGGGTTGTTTCCTGACGAATCCGATGTCAGAGGCATTTTGGAGGCC
This sequence comes from Vicia sativa, assembly GCA_021764765.1. NCBI lineage: Eukaryota > Viridiplantae > Streptophyta > Magnoliopsida > Fabales > Fabaceae > Vicia > Vicia sativa. Next base: position 142,747,071 of record CM038797.1, read on the forward strand.
ATCATGGCGGAGGCTGAGGGTGCCTCAGCACAGAGAGACAGGAGGGACGCCGAGGGTGACAGATCACCATCGTCCTCCATACGCAGTAATTTAGTTTGATTGTATTTTGACTTTAATTTTTTTATTTCGTATTGTATTGAATTTGTATTTTGAATACTATTATTATGAAATGCATTTTGGATAACATTTTAGTTCTATTATTCGATTAAAAGTTACAGGTCTTTATCTCAACTTATAAATTTAATAGTTTGTTAAATTGGTTATTGCTTTAGTTTTATTTTTCTGTTAACTGTCATGCCCAGAATCGGATGTATACTTTCGGTATGTAACCAGAGCTATACCTCCGATTTACACTCAAATATTTCAGAAAGTGGTGTGTACTGGAAATATACTTCCGATTTTTTAGAGATATTTTCGGAAATGCATAGGATTTAATTCCACCCTATATGATTGGTTAAGAAGTCCGCTAAAATAAATTCTACAAATCGTTCTATTGAGAATATTTTAGGTGTGTCGTTTGTTCAAGTTGAAATTAATTTTATAAATTGATTCGTTCAAAATTAAATTTTGTTACTGTAATATCAAATATTTGCTACGTTTATATATTTTTTTTGAAAGAGGTAAAAAAATTTAAATGAGTTAAATTGATTTTGATATTAATAGATCATATATATATATATATATATATATATATATATATATATATATATATATATATATTACAATTGATTATAACTAAGGTATTTTTTAAATCTAAATTTGATTGTTATAAAATATTATTATCCAACTGATTTTATGTATATTAAAATTCAATTCATTTTTAAATTTTTTTAATTAATAGTAATTTTACAAAATCAATTCAATTTCTGTCACCAAAATGAAACACACCTTAAACTCATATTGATCATAAAAAAAAATCAAAATACTAGGAATACACTTACAACATCTAGAATTGTCTTGCGATCACCAATAAAAGATTTCAGTTTTCCTTGGCCATAGCGATATATCACACTGTCAATAGTTCTGTAGACACAAATTAAACAATTTGTTATCGAACAGTGATAATGTTATCAAACCTTAAATTAAAAATTTGGAAGTGGATTCTCTCCCGTGAGAATCCCTTTACAATGGGTGTGATTAAAACTAAATGAAAAACTGGTAAATAGTATATCAAAAAGACGGAAAAAGATCATCTCCTGCCTTTTTGCTGCTGTTATCTCTTCTGTGCAATATTTAGTCATTAAATTGAAATCTATTAGTTTAATTTTCCTTCAACTTTTTCCTCTCCCTTAGTTATAGATCAATTTAAAGGCTTAGATTGGGAGGATGGACAGAAGACATTTAGCGGAGAAAATCGTCCCCAAAAGACTTAAGTTTTATACTATTGTTCACTTTTATATAAATCATTGAAAAAATTATTCAAAAATAAAAGAAAATTTATAAAATAGTTTATTTTCCGATCAGAAAAATTAATCATAATAAGAAGATTCTATATTTAGATTTAATTTTTATATAAGTGAATACTATGGTAGTTCAATATCAAAACATTATTTTAGTATGTTTTTTACTAAATTTCTGTATAATTTATCTATTTCTTTTTCTTGCCCGTCTATTGTTTGAAGTTTTTTACATATATATATATATATATATATATATATATATATATATATATATATATATATATATATATATATATATATATGGTGCATATCGATCCAACCATAAACTGTTCATAATTTATATCCATGCACCAAGTTTAAAAAAGCGTGGAGTGTGAAGAGGTGTATTGAAAGATTTCAAACTCTACGTTGATTATTAGACATGACTTAAAAATAGTTACATATAAAGGAACCCCTCATCATACAAGTTTTGTAAGGATAAATTAAATCAAGCTCTAATATTTAAATAGGAGAGGAGGTTTCATTGAAATCAAAGTCAATTTGTTGGTGGTAACATTTGGCTTTAAGTCTTGTTTTGTACTTGTTCATTTTGCAATATGGTCGTTAACTTTGAAGACCCACTTGCAACCATGTTTTCTATGAGGTGGAGGATTTGTTAGGGTCTAAGTCTAATTTTCTAAGAGGAATCATATTTCACTTGGATATATTTAAGTCATCCGGTTGTGAAAGAGTTGTTTAACTAAATGAGGTTCCACATGTGTGAGTAATGCCTTAGATTTGGAGTGACTTGTTTTGGCCCTTGTGAGCATGGGTGGTCATTAAGATGGAGCACGCGGTGATTTGTTAGTGCATTTTGAATATTTGTTTCTTAAGATTTGATGTCGAAACATTATATTATTTTCCGATTATATATAGAAGATATTTTTGATTTTGTTCAAGATTGTGCATATATCGAAACATTTAAGGAAATAATATTGTATTGCGATGTCAAAACATTTAAGGAAATATTTGAGTCTGTTTTGAGAATTATGAAAATAGTGAGAATAGATGTCGGAACATTTAAAGAAACATATGATTTTGTTCCGAATATTATATGAATATTGTATTTGATCTAATGTTTTGTTTCTCGGTCAAATTTCATAACATTCAAGGAAACATTATATTTTATGTATCGAAAATTTGATTTGTGATTATTTGATTTAGCCATATTTAATATCCGGCTTAGGCGTTGTTATGGCTATAAAAGAAAGACACTAAAACCTAAGAAAATTGATGATGCAAGTGTGAGTTAGTTCATTTTATTGTGAGTCACTCTTGTATCACTTTGATGCTTAAGTTGGATTGAGTTTGAGTTGTAATTTTTGAATCACTCTTAACCTTTTAAGCAAGAGTGGATTATGTTTAATTGAAAGTGTGTCTTTTGTCTATTGTCATTGTTATTATTATCAATGTTGTGTGATTGAGGGGGAGTGAGAGGAGTCTCATATCGAGAATTTCTTAGATAGAAATAGCACGGATAGTGATTAGGTGCAAGTTTGTAAAATTAGAGGTTGTTGAGAACTTCAAACTAATATTACTATAGTGGATTTTCTAACTAGCTTGGATGCCCCCGGATTAGGTGACGTTGCACCGAATTGGGTTAACAACTGAACTGTGTTATTTACTTTTTGCATCTTCCTTTAAAATACTTATTGTTTTGTATGTTGTTACGATGTCTTAACATGGCGCTTGACGTTGTGTTTGACGTCCTATTACCGTGACATCATATACGACATCTGTCTTGTTGTGCCAGGATTTTTCTTACATATCTCTTATTCGTTTTTAGGGTTGGGTCATTTCTCACTTCCACCATATTCATGGTTTCGATTATAAGTCAGATTATACTGAGGATATGCCAAGGGCTTCCAGGTATAGCCTCGATAGAGGAAATCATGGTGTTCCGGCGTTTAGGGTGTATCTTGATTGGACTATTCATGATGACATCATTTGGACGTCATTAAAGGATCACATGGAGACTTTCCCATTCGACTCCATTTTATTATACTCAGGGTGTCTTGCATGTGATACCAACATTATAGTCATGTATCTTCCAGAGCGATGCATTTTACAGTTTGACACCATTATCTGTCGGGAGCTCGATGGCATCTTCCAAGATTGTGAGAATCATATAGTGTCTAAGGAGACTCGGATGATGCATACATCCAACAGTTAGCATTGTGTAAAGGGATATGTCACATGGTTTTACACAATGTCACACCCTATTATGACGTTGGATGCTTATGGACCACCTATGTCAGTTCATAAGGAGATATTAGAGAACCAGCAGGTCTAGGATGACCACGTCACGGGTGTCTTAACGATCTGTTAGTGGATACAGTTGATTTGGCACGAGGTTTTGGATTTAGGGATCATTTGGAGGGGTGGTCCTGAGGCGGTGACCATCGTAGAAAGGATGGTTAGGGAGACATCTCTTACAGAGGGTTACTGGAGGCATATGAGGAGTTAGGGGTTAGGATTAGGCTTACGCATTTGACTATGTCTTTCTTTTATTTATCGATGTATTTATTTTACATTATGTACTTTTTAAACAATTTATGTATTATTTTTTGTTATTGATGAACAATTTATATTTGTACATTTTCGGTCTTTGATATTTAAGTATTCATTATTATTTAAATGATTCATGTATCAATTTGAAGGTTTTCGGATCAATATACATAGGGTCGGCCCAATTAGTCTAGATGCCCCGTTCTAATTTAGAAAATAGGCCTAAATTAAAAAAATAAATACACTTTAAATTTTCTGATTTTACACCTGTTTTTTAGAAAAACCGGTATAAAATTACAGATGCCTAAAAATGAATTGTGATTTTACAGCTATTTTAAAAAAACAGGTGTACAATAGATCGTTTTTTTAAATAAAAAAATTTAATTGGGCCCAAATTTTGGGGGGCCAATGCTGCAATCTATATGGGAAAGTCCGACTTTTGGTATGCATATTAAAAAATATCATTCTATGATATGTAAATTATAATAACTTATAAATAATAAATTTTTGAATATTCATATCCGAAAATTCTTGAAAATTAATTTATGTGTTTGTTCAGATATGCATATTAAGAAGATATTTTAAAGTTTTCAAAAGTGTCTTACAGAAAAGAAATTTCTTATTTTTATGCATCATGATGATCATTGATTTATTTTATTTAAAATATTAATTTCTGAATATACCTTACACCTTCTATCCAACCAGGAAAGGGATCATTGATTGTACTTGTTATCATTGTAGGGCGTATAATAACCAATGGTATATTTTCTTTGTGATGCATTAAAACCATCTCTCCCATTGCTTTTGTGAATACGTATGTGTTTGGCCAGCCATGCAAATTTGCTCTAATTTTGCATTATAAAATTTGAATGATCAGATCATATATATATATATATATATATATATATATATATATATATATATATATATATATATATATATATATATATATATATATATATAACATCATAAAAGAATTTAATATAAAAGAAGCACAATAATATATATAACCTTTCCATTCCATAATCTTTCAATGCAAATTTCATTGTATTTTCATCTGCATTCATAGCTTGGAGTTCAGTTATTTTTTTCTCCAACAATTTAATTTCTGTGTGTATGTCTAACTTTGAGGTCCCATTTAGGGATTGACCCATCTCTAATGCTTTCTCTTTAACAATTCCATCTTTATACTTAGCATCTCCACACACATATGCTACAAGTTACAAGATTTATGTTATAATAATAATTAGTAATTAATTAAAATAAATTAAAGACAAGAAATTAAATTAATCTCCAATATATTTTTACTATACAGAACTTTACCAGTGGATATGTGTACAAAAGCCTTTAGTTTTGGACAATTCTTTGCAACATTCAATGCATGTAAAGCTCCTTTTGTATTAACACCCATTGATATATCAAATCTATAGAGAAATTATGAGATTTATTTCACTAATTATAGTATTTAAAATTTAACTTATCTCTTTGGTCAAAAATAATTTTAACTTATCTTTGTTTTTAAGAAAATTAGATTTCACCTTTCATCCAATTTTGTAGATGCAGCAGAATGGACAAGTATGTCTATCTCTTCAAATATCTCATTTTTCATTTTTTCATTTTTTATTCCAAAATTTTCAATAGCAACATCGCCAGCAATTGCTACAACTTTCTTTGATGTAAAAGAATTAAAATCTTCACCCAACTCGGCTCGAAGCACGCGGAATAAATCAATTTCGAAAACCTGATATGCGACAATTACATAAATTAATAAATAAGAAAACAAATACTATTACTATATTTGTTCATTTTTAATAGTCTTTTTATAGTATTATTTTTAATGGAATTATTTGTTTTATTTATTAATTATAGTACTATGAATGATAACCTCATTTTGCAAGCGATGTGCAGCCAAATCAGAGTTTGAAGCTCTTAGGAGTATATACAGTTTTTTTATCTCTGGTTGGATCCTTAATATCTTTTCAATAAAAACTGCACATAAAGATAAATTAAAAAATGATAATATAAAGTGAAATAAACTTCAAATAATTTATTATATTAGTACGTACCCTTTGCCAAGAAACCAGTTGCGCCGGTGACTAAAATAGTCTTTCCCTTGAAGAAGTCTTGCATGTTTCCAGAGAGAGTTGATTAGAGAAAAGAAGGAAAGTGATAGTCAAGTTATGATTTGGTAATGCTTATTCCATGCCAAGTATTTTATTTATAGCAGAGTATGATCAATAGTAGTACAACACAGTAATATATATATGTCGGCCAGAACATAAGTGATTCAAATTGACAAATGAATAAATTTATTGACAGTAGTATATATTCAGACTCAATGTTATTATTGTGAATCAGAATTTAAAATTAACAATGAATAATATTGCAGCTATATTTATATGAACCGTAAAATAGTAGTTGTTTATTAGACATGTGTTACATGGTATATGAATGAGAGACATGAAACATAAGTGTATAACTACTAGTAGTTGGGGACATAGACATGTGTTACATGTTACTATAGTATATGAATAAGAGACATGACTAATATATAAATATGTTTTGAGATAAACTATAATAACTATTTTATTAGCAATATATGTAATGAGAGTGGCATTGCCCATCATTTTTTCAAAAAAAAATTGATATTAATTAAGTGCCAAACTAATACTCCCTCCGTCTCATATTATTTGTCATAGTGAGTCGTTTCACACAAATTAAGTAACAACAATAAAGAAAAGAGAAAATGATAAATTTATCAAACACAATAAATTCCGAGTATTTATATAGGGTAAATATAAAATTGCATTTTTAATCTAAAGTGATAAATTTTTTGGGACAAATTTTTTCTCTAAATATGACATTTATTTTGGAACTGAAGAAGTCATTTTTATGTGATTGATCAGTTAAAATTCAAATTGATTTTTATCTAATTTAAAATTTCAAAAATTATTTTATTTATCAACTATGTTTAAAATAATTATTTTAAAAAATATAAATATGTTTTAAAATAAACTATAATATGTATTTTATTGGTAATTTTTTTTAGTAAAACAACTTAAATAACCGTTAGTCAAAATACTTAAATATTAATGATTGAAAGCTGAAGTGAAAATTCACTATACCAGGTTAGGCCGTAAGGGCTGGCAAACTAGACATTTATACAGGGCCTCCAAATACTACTTCAGTTATATTTATTATTCTCTTGTCTCATAATAAGTGTCTCATTTATACTTTCTATTTGTTAGAATATAATTTTTTATTCACAATTCCAATACATCAATTATTATTATTTTCTACTATATATCTCTATTTATTAACTTTCACTTTATTCAACTACTGTATTTATTATAAAATTAATAGGAGTATTTTAGTAAACTACAATAACTTTTTCATTAAACTTAATACATCCAATCATTTTGTGTAGTCTCTCTTGTTCTTTTGTCCGTTTGTAGCCTGGACCGTTTGATCGTGGTCATTTTCTCTATTTTTTAGAATAAAATTTGTTCTGTTTGCTCAAAAAAAGTCTAGATTGCACAAATGGTTTAACCAATTACTTTAAGCAATTTTTTTGTTGGGCAGTCACTTTATACAACAATTTTTTTTGTTGCCTAGACTTGTTTTCGATGTTATACGGATCTTTATGAAAGTGTTTTGGAACGCAACAATCACAACGGATAACTCCTTTTATGTGTTCCAATGTGTAATTAACAACTGTTTTAGTTCATTGCATTTTTTTTAAAATAGACCACTTTAAAAACGTATTGGTGCCTAAAGTTTAAAATAAATAAATATTAAATCATTGGAACACTTTAAATAAGTGTTCCAGTATGCAATTTAAAAATTAACACAACACTTTAACTAACTGTTTCGGTAAGTAATTTAAAATTTTTAATTATCTTTTTTTTAAGTGTTCCGATACATTAAAAAAATTATCGAATGACTTTTAGAAAGTATTTCAATTTATATATTTTTGGGTTTTGATAACTGAAATTTTTTCAAAATATACACTATTTATACAAGGTGTTCCGTGCTTAAAACAATTATACAATGATATAAGTCTAATCATAGAGGTATAGGATAAACTTTTCTTCAATTTTGTAAATAAGTTTAAATATAATGGCTCCTAATTCTATTAGTGTTGACTGTTGCATCTCTTAGTTATTTCTCTAGTACTATTATTTTGTATCATCAATTTATATAGATCTCCTATTCAATTATTCATTAACTGTATTCATTAACTGTATTATTTTATATAATTAATTTATATAAGGATAAAATTTAGATATATTTTAGGTGTTGTTTTTATTATTTTCAATAAAATTATGATAAGTAAAATTAAATATTAGGCTTAAATGCACTTTTAGTTCCACTATATTAATTTTTAACATTTTAGTCCTCTAAAAAACCAACTATTAGTCTTCAATATCATATTTCATATTTTTTAGTGGTCCCCCATGATAAAATAGTCTAATTTGCATAAGTGGCATTGAAATCATGAAGTGACATTTTTTTTAATTGATGTAACATCATAATAAATATTTTTTTAAAAAAATTTCTTTATAATAATTAAACGTTTTTAATTATTTTAGTTATTTTTGTCTATAAATATTTATTTAGAAATTATATATTATAAATTTTAATTCTAAAATATATATTTTTGGGTCTATTTTTAATGACGTGATAACAATTAAAAAATGTCACCTCATAATTTCAATGCCACATATACAAATTAGACTATTTTGTCATGGGGACCTAAAAAAAACATGAAATATGATATTGGGGGACTTAATAGTTGGTTTTTTTATAGGGAAACTAAAATGTTTAGAAAATTAATATAAGGGGACCAAAAGTGCATTTAAGTCTAAATATTATTTAGAGAGTGTAAATAAAAAAACTCTATATATGTATAAGAGATAATTATATATTTTACACATTTTTATAAAAAAATTAATAAGAATCGTATTTAAATAATTGTAACTAAGTTTCGTCATTTATCTAAATTTCACATATCCATTATCTATATTACTCATGCGTTATATTTCATATATATCCATTATCTATATTACTTATGCGCTATGATTTAATGTATGATCAAGATATCCAAATATTAACGTCAAAATTAATTTTCATATAACGTTAATTTTGATATAGTTCAATGACATAGTAAATCATTATAAATTTATCTTAAACTTTATAGGTATGACATATATGATGATATGTTTTAATTCAACGGTTGATTTTAAAAATATTAATCCGATGTGAGCGTGTGATATATATATATATATATATATATATATATATATATATATATATATATATATATATATATATATATACTCATTTGACGTGAAACTCACGTGGAAACGTGAAAAGCACGAGAATCATTAATTTGCGACGTGAACTTCACGTGGGAGTAGGTGGTAACTTGTTTGCTCAAATAACAACACATTAGCCGGATAACAACTTTATTTGTCACGGAATAAAGTGGAGATCAACTTACTCAAAGGTAAGTTTTTAACTTACTCCACAATCATTGACTTTAAATTAGATTTAATCTAATGGTTAATGTTTATTGTAATTTTTAACTATTAGATTAAATCTAATTTAAAGACAAAGATTATGGAGTAAAGACAAAAACTTACTCTTGGAGTATAAGTTGATCCCCATATATATATATATATATATATATATATATATATATATATATATATATATATATATATAGAGAGAGAGAGAGAGAGAGAGTGGAATCAAATTACACTCAAGAGCTACACCATGAATACACTCGTTCAAAAACTTCACATCGGATTAATATTTTTAATCAATCGTTGGATTGAAAATATCATCATATAGATCATATTACCTATAAAGTTTGAGATTAATCTATAATGATTTAATATGTCATTGAAGTACATCAAAATTAACGTTATATGAAAGTTTATTTTAGCGTTCATCTTTAGATATCTTGATGGTATAGTAAATCATTATAGATTAATCTCAAGCTTTATAGGTATGATATATATGAAAGTATGTTTCAATCCAACGTGAAATTTTTAGTGTAACTCATAATGTAAATCATATATGTATATATATATATATATATATATATATATATATATATATATATATATATATATATATATATATATATATATATATATATATATATATATATATATATATATATATAATTCTTAAACATAAATAATTCAATGATTAACAACAAAGTTATAAAAAAAATTAAAAATCATTTTAAACTTATATATAATAGACTAAACAATATTCTATTGCAAGTTTGAACAATGTAATAATACTTTTCATTTTACATTTAATATTAAAATATTAAGATCTACTGATATTAATAATCAAATTATTTGTACTTAGGTCATTCAAATATACTAGCAAATAGAACTACAATTTTTAAGAATAATATTACAAATACCAAAATTATACATCAATTAATATAATTTTTAAAATGTGAGACAATAAGTGAATGACACTCTTAAATTTAAACTTTTATTCACCGATCAACATTAATTATATAAATAGACTTGATTATTTTAAAATATTTAATTATTTATATAATATGTTAACGGTTTCTTCTATAATGTATATATAAAATTTTAAATTTAAAATTAATAAAATATTATTCAAAATCAAGAATATCGCAAACAAATACTATTAAATAAATTGACTTTTGTCACTTGAAAATCAAATAGTATGCGAGATTAATTATGATGATTTAATAAACAATTTCACATTTAAAAAAAAACTTTTAAATAAAATTATTACTTCCATAATTTTATTATTATTATTATTATTAATAAAAAAATTATTATAAAATTTGCCTTAGACTTAGACTTCAATGTCTATTGGGTCTCTGTATTGATCATTGATTTAGATATGCAAAGAAGTGATAACTAAATAACAAGAAGAAATGTACAAATAAAACAACAATTTACATCATAACCAAAGTATTTAAGCCTGAATTTTATATACATCACACTTGTTGTTTGTTGAATTAACTTGGAACTGCATTTTGTCTCTTGCTCTTAATAGATTTGATTTACAAAAATCATCGCATTCATATGCCAATTTAATTTTGCAAGGGTCTTGAATGCAAAATACGCGACAAATATAAAATTCTCCGCACTTGTAAGAATTTTGAGAATCAACAATAAATATAAGACGGAAAATCGAACAAATAAAGGTACAAAAGAACACTGATATTTTTAACGTGGAAAACCCCTCAACATGAGAGTAAAAAACACGCATCGTTCAGACAAAAGAAATAACTCCACTATAATGAATTAAGGATATAATAGAGTCTTAAAGTGATTCACAAAATAGTGATAACAACCGCAAATCACAAAGCAAACTTGCTTACAAATAAGAATCCAAAATGCTGAAAAAATTACCCAAATTTACAGCGTTAGTACGAACCAATTATCTCTTAACTCACACTTTATTTTGAAGATCCCAGTGGGAAAAGGTTAAATCCTACCCTCCAAAATTTGAGCTCTATCCGATGGAAAACGAATCGGGGATCCTCGATTTAGTGAGAGTGATGCAGAAAAATAGGAATGAGTTTCTCTTCTCTTTTCTCTCTTTTAAATCCTTATTTTCTCTATATTTCTCTTAACCCTAAATTGAAACTATCTACTTAAATAAGTGAGACAAATAGGCTATTCATATTTGGGTTTTTCTCCATATATAAAGGGAGCCTAAGCCCAACAAATCTCCCTCGCACAACTATGTGGAGGAAATCGTCAAACCAGTGATATCACCAAGGTTGTTAAAATCTCGATTTAAAACCTAAACTCTATAGATTTCACGTTTCTAGGTCAGCATTTCATTTTAAATCGTAGGTGAAAACCTTTTCAGATAAAATCGTATTATGGAACGATTTTACGTGATTTAAATCGCTCTGAAATCAGTGAAATCGTGTAGAATCGTTGGATTTTACTCTTTGACCCGATTTGACCTTTTTTGTAAAATTTTAAAAAACACATTTTATATATTTCTCCCATGAAAACTTCTTTCATACTTTTTAATTTTATTCACATTCATATCTTGGTTATAGTATTGAAGAACCTTTGTCATCTAGATATAAATTTAATCAAGTTGAATAAAATTCATTATTGAAGAAGATGTTGTAAATGAATTAAACTGATGAAGATGAAAACACTTGTTTCTTTGAACTTTAGAAACATATGAAACTCTTATTTTTTGAGAAAATATTTTGGATGTTACTTTTTATGATTTGATGGATAATTTATATAATTTGATAAAAGTTTGTGTGTATTACACTTTATTATGGTGATATAGTGTGTTTTATTTATAACTAAGTTAAAGATTCAAATTATTGATGCATTTACAATATTATATAAGTATATATATGTCGTGTATATAAATTTAATATTTTTAATATGAGGTAAAATCCATGATTTTATGTTTCGATTTTACCTAGGCAAAACTAGTCAAGGTAAAAACTCGATTCTAGCAACCTTGGATATCACAACAAGCTTCAAATTTCTCTCTTGATAACAATTTGGTCATCATATCAGAATCATTTTCATTTGTGTGAACTTTAGCTAAATTCAATAAGGTAACAGCCAAAACATCACAAATTCAGTGATATCTCACATCAATGTGTTTGGACCTATTATGAAAAGTCAAATTCTTACGAAGATGAATAACACTTTGACTATCAACAAATAACACATATTTGTCTTGAACAAAACCAATCTCTGCAAAAATTTCTTCAACAAAATTAACTATTTGCATGCTTCAGTAATGACAATGAACTCAACCTCTATAGTAGACAATGCTACACACATTTGTAATTTGGCATGCCAAGCCACAATTCCCCCTACAAATTTAATCATATAGCCCGAAGTGGAATTTCTGGAATCAATATCTCCATCCATATTAGAGACAAAGTATCCCACTAGATTAGGCTTATATCCTCCAAAGCAACAAGATTAAATCTAAAAGATGCTTGCTTAAACATGGCGTTTGTTTCTCAAATCGAACCTACCAAAGTTGATGAAGCTTTAGGAGATGATCAATGGATTGTTGCTATGCAAGAAGAATTAAATCAATTCGAAAGAAATCAAGTTTGGGAACTTGTTCCTAGACCAAGTGGTAAACACATCATAGGTACCAGATGGGTGTTTAAGAACAAACTTGATGAGAATGGTCTAATTGTTCAAACAAAGCAAGGTTGGTTGCCCAAGGCTACAATCAAGAGGAAGGAATCGACTTGAAGAAACATTTTCCGGTTGCAAGGTTAGAAGCTATCGTCTTTTACTTGCTTATGCTTGTTCATTAAATTTTCACTTTTTCAAATGGACGTCAAAAGCGCATTCTTGAATGGATACATCAATGAAGAAGTCTATGTCAAACAACCCCCGGGATTTGAAGACTTCAAACATCCTACACATGTCTTTAAGTTGAGAAAGGCTCTTTATGGCTTAAAGCAAGCACCAAGAGCATGGTATGATAGACTTAGCAATTTTTTGTGTGAAAAAGGTTTCGAAAAGGGTAAGGTTGATAAAACTTTGTTCATTAAGAAAACCAAAAGTAACACTTTATTGGTTCAAGTCTATGTTGATGATATCATTTTTGGATCGACTAACAAAGAAATGTGTGAGGAATTTTCATTGATGATGCAAGGAGAATTCGAGATGTCTATGATGGGAAAGATGAACTACTTTCTTGGACTACAAATCAAGCAACTAAAAGATGGAATCTTCATCAACCAATCTAAGTATTGCAAAGAACTTTTGAAAAAGTTTGATATGGAAAATTGTAAAGCAATGAATACTCCAATGGGCTCCGGTACATATGTTGATCAAGATGAATCCGGTACTCCAATTGATATTACAAAATATCGAGGTATGATTGGTTCCTTATTATATTTGACGGCAAGCCGTCCTGACATAATGTTTAGTGTGTGTCTATGTGCTCGCTTTCAAGCAAATCCAAAGGAATCACACCTCATGGCAGTTAAAAGGATCATGAAGTATCTCAAAGGAACAACCAATGTCGGCCTATGGTATCCTAAAGGTAGTATTTGCACTTTAATTGGTTATTCTGACGCGGATTATGCAGGATGTAAAACTGATCGTAAAAGCACAAGTGGTACTTGTCACATCATTGGAAATGCATTAGTATCATGGGCTTGTAAAAAGCAAGCATGTGTTGCTCTTAGTACGGCCGAAGCAGAATACATAGCAGCAGGTAGTTGTTGTGCACAAATTCTTTGGCTCAAGCAACAACTCCGTGACTACGGACTTGATCTCGGATGCATTCCTCTTCGATGCGACAATACAAGTGCCATCAATATTACAAAGAATCCGGTCATGCATTCAAGAACCAAACATATAGATATTCGACATCATTTTCTCCGTGATCATGTACTTCAAGGGGATGTCGAAGTAACTTTTGTGGATACTCATAACCAACTCGCAGATATCTTCACAAACCGCTTGCTCGAGAACCTTTCTTCAAAATCCGAAGGGAACTTGGTATTTTGGATGAAGGTGATCTCTAAATGTTTCCCATAAGGTGCACGTCATAATTTTTTCTTCAAAAATTTATGTTTTAGTACACTCTGCTTCTACTCCTTCTTTTATTTGTTTTTATTTGTTAAAATATATGTGTGTATATTGTGTGTACAAAAATCTTCTTTCTCTAGCAAATTTTTCAAGTTTTTGGCATTTTTGCACGCGGAACCCGGTTCCCATAAGGGTCGGAACCGGTTCCTGGTACATTTTCCAGAAACATGATTTTTTACAAAAGCCAGGAACCGGGTTCCCTATGGTACAGAACCGGTTCCCAGCGCGTAAATCTGCCATACAACTTGTTTTCCAGACTGAACACGTTTTTTATAAATCAATTATTATTTGTTTTAGGTTTTGTGTGTGTAAAATTATAAGGGTTTTAATAAGTCTTTATGTCATAGTCATTCATCTCTATTTCCAACTTCATCTTCTTCCTCACAAACCCTTCCACCTCCATTTACACAATTCATAAAAGCTCCAACATCTCTTTTTCTTCACCAACATTTAAATACCCACTACTCTACACTACTATAGAATCACCTCTCCTTCCATTTTCTCATACTCAAATCTCACAAACTCTCACTATTCCGAAAATTCCCCATCAAACCCTAACTTTCCAGATTTCTACAAATCTCCATGGGTCCCAAAAGAGCTACAAGGTCAAGCAAAGGAAAAGCTCAGGTTGAAGATGATACTTCTAATATTCATCCTCAGACCATCAAGTCTCGAAGGCTCACCTTCAAATCCCGTAACCGGAAACTTCTTAAAGCTAAGTCTTGTAAACTTCATACATTTCCTGCTCATAGCTTTTTGTTCCCGGCTCAGTTGGCTTCTGCTGGGGTAACTAGGTTTGTTAGTGACCATGGTGAAATATTTCCTGACCTAGTTAGAGAATTTTATCACAATTTCAAACTGACCCCTGATGAGTTTGGTGATATTACTTTAACTTCTCATGTATTGTCAACAAGTATCTCTTTAACTGTTGAAGAATTTGGTGATTTGTTGCATATTCCTCATGAAGGTTTGGTTTTGGTTAGTGGTGTTATCCCACACGATTGGCTACCATACAATAAGGTAGAGATTTTTATCGATATGTGTAGGCCACACCAACAAAACACTGCTCGCCAACAACTCCTCTCATCATCAAATCTGTTTGGCTCAAATCTTTCTGTAAGTGACAGAATGCTACATCTCATTATTGCCTATATCTTATTTCCAAAGAATTCTAACCACTCACGCATCAATGAGTTTGAACTAATGGTCCTGAATGCTTTGAGACGTCGGTGCTCGGTTAATTGGGCACTGTCTATTATGTATCATATGCAACTGATGCAATCACTAGATGGTGGTTTACCCTATGCTCGAGCCATCTCTCATATTCTGGAACATGCTGGGGTTAATCTTCAACGGGAAGTGACTAGAATTCAAGGAGATAAGGAGGCTATCTCAGACGCAACTGCTCTTAAAAACACCGACATCATTCTTGATGCAAGAGGTCACTTTCATTACAAGGAGGATTTCGAACCAACTGTCCAATATGTCGCTCAACCTCCCGAAGGCGGATACACCTTAGATATGTTGTTTAACCAAATGACCCTCTTCCAAAGACATGTGGATGACCGCTTTGATGTGCTCCAACAAGAAAATGCTTCCACACGTCGACAACTTCGCAATGTCCAACGAACCCAAAAACTCATTCTTGAGCACCTTGATAGGACCGAAGTTCAAGAGGAAGAAGTATCCGGTAGTGGTAGTGGTAGTGAGCATGAAAGTGAAGATAACGGTGATGAGATGAATGAAGATGAAGACTAGACTTATTTTTAAAATTTCTATGTCATTTCTTTCATTTTCGTATTTTACTTTGTTATGTTTAGACAATGTTCCATCTTATGTTTCGTGATGTTTAGGTTTTTAATGTTTTGTTGTTCTGTGTTGTATCGTACAATTTGTTTTGTTCATACTTTATCGTGTGATTATGTTTACATGTGTTTGTGTGTTTTCAAAATCTATTTCACTCTTTTTCCCCATCCTTTTTGATGTTAACAAAGGGGGAGAAGAATTTGCATATATGTTGTTTTGTTTCAAAGAAATTGCAGGCCAATAACTATCATAAAACTCACTCCAAAATTCAAAGAATCATGGACTTAGGGGGAGCATACAATTTAGGGGGAGCCTTGCATTTGCTTAACTTTTGTGCTACACAAAACAACATAAACGTTTCAAGAACTTTTTCAAAGACTTGGTTGTCATCATCAAAAAGGGGGAGAATGTAACTGCAAGCTTCTCAAGTCATACTTAAAGCATTGGTTTTGATGAAGACAACATGAATATCAACATTCAAAAGGATGTGCAAAAAGTATATAATCATATAAAACATCTCTACAAGTCTTGAAGATTAGAAGAAGAATTTTTTTAAAAGAAACAACAATGGCATAAGGTATAAATAAATCTTAAACTTGAAAATAGATGTTCACAAATATGCATTCATAATCATATACATGTCCCATATGTTTAACTAAAAGAAAAACTATGTTTGAAATATTTTTCAAAATGAATTTTCAAAAACAAACTTTCAGGAGCCGGTTCCTACCATACAGGGAACCGGGTTCCAGACTTTTGCAAAACACATCTCACTGGTTTTTGTACCAGGAACCGGGTTGTACCCATAGGGGAACCGGTTCCTGCGTGTAAATTTTCAAATTCTAGTTGTAACGTTCACTAGGAACCGGGTTCTGCCTGTGTCGGAACCGGTTTCCAGCGAACCAGTGCAGAATTCTTTTTAACTTTTGAACATATTTCAAATGGAATTCATTCATGGTTGCATTGCATCTTTTCATACTAAAAGGCATGAATGAAAAGGATTGTTTGACATTATAAATAGTGCAGAATTTTTAAATTCAAATTACCTTCTTCAATTAACAATTTTCATCATTCATATTCTCATATTCTTCCAAACTTTTAAGTGTTCTTACAAAGTCATATTTTTGTGAAACTTGCCATACACATTTTCAATCATTTCAAGTTTCATACATGCATTGTGAACATATATAATCATTGTTTGAGAATTGTTTATTTCTTGAAGAAGAAGATCAATCAAAGATTGATAGTGCTCTCAATCTATTTCAAATTAACCATTGTATTACAAAAGAATATATTTCCTTACTATCCAGGATTGTTGGAAGTAAGTGTTGTGATTTGAAGAGGATTGTTCTTCATTCACATTAGTGTTTGGTTTTTGACCTTAAAGGTATTAAGAACCTTTGGTCACCCTATAGGTTTAGATAGTAAGCATAGGCTGTACGATTATTCTAAACTATAGTGAAATCTCTTTCGTGTTGGAAAGGGGACTGGAGTACTCTCGGATTGTGAGGGGAACCAGGATATATCGCTATGTTCTTTACTTTTCTGCATTTATCGCTTTCATCACCATAACCAAGAAAAGATAAGAAAGAGTCAAAAACCTTCAAACACTTAACCACAAAAATTACTACAAATAGTCTCATAAAACCGAATAAATTTTTATATACCTAATTCACCCCCCTCTTAGGCACTCTTAGACTTACATGCAGGTACTTAGACAACTAAGCTCGTTTGAGTCACCCGTGTCAAGACGAGGATCTGGCTCGTTATATCTGTGGAGCGAGGATCCCTTAATGTCATGTTCATGGAGCATCGCTGGTATCGGGGCGTGCGCTTGATGTCGAGCTCTTGATGCTCGGATGGTATTATGAGCCTTGTCATTGCTCGTCCTTAACCATAGTATTGTCTAATTTATTCGGTGTTTTATGATCGAGCAAGTTCTTCCTTATGTAGGTTTTTGAGATAGTATGCATATTTCCATTTTTCCTCGGATGCGGGGAACGTATGTATGCTAAGCGATTATGTTCGGAAACATATATCGCTAACATTTATGTTCATGAAACATATATCTTCGGAAGTTGTGTGGGGACGATTTGTTTATGTCGAACCAACGCACATGTGTTAATCATTGTATGTTTTATGTTAAAATCCTATAAATAGGATTTGACTATAAAATAGTTGTATGTATTTATAGAAATTATTGGCTCTTAACTATAAAAGTTATGAGGGCAATAATGAGTGTTTATTAGGAATTTCCTTTTCTAGATACATTATATTCTATTAAAGAGCACATGCTGCTCTATTAGTACTAATAGAGAAAATTATCTCTGTCAGTTTATATCTGCCCGTCAGGGAGGCTGGCGAGGTCGTTTATGTTGCAATGTCGAGCATAATTGGTGGATTCCTTCTCCTCGTACTGGATGTATGCCTGGGCCTTGAGAAGGAGGGCATCCAGTGTTGCCGGTGTTTCAATGTAAACTGCTTTGGAAAAATCGCTGCGGGAGTGTAATCCTCATTCGAGCAAGTACTTCTTCATCTCGTCGGTCCTGGAGACCTGGACCTCTTTGTTGAACCTCTCGATGTATGTTCAGAGAGGTTCGTCTTCTCCTTGTATGATCGCTTCTAGTGAGGCCTCTGTCTTTGGGTGACGGAGAGAGGCAGTGAAGTTCCTTGAGAACATCTTCCCTAAATTCTTCCATGTGGTGATGGACTCGTTGGGGAGGCTTTTGTACCAAGACATTGCCCCTTTCCTTAGAGTTGTTGGGAACAATCTGCACTTGATGGCGCCCTAATGGATCGACAATCGAGCAAGGCATCAATGTTTTCAATGTGCTCGTCAGGATCAATAGTGTCATCATATTGTTCGAGCTTC
Source organism: Vicia sativa (assembly GCA_021764765.1). Lineage (NCBI taxonomy): Eukaryota > Viridiplantae > Streptophyta > Magnoliopsida > Fabales > Fabaceae > Vicia > Vicia sativa. The sequence goes on from CM038797.1 coordinate 142,766,321, forward strand.
GGGGGTTTCTCCAACCCGGAAGGGATGGGAGTATCCATGATCGCCCGACAAATAGGACCATGATGTTCATTTTCGTCGCTTCCACTTAGAGAGAGAGAGAGAGAGTTGTTCTTGATCTTGATGGGGTGGAGAAAGGTCTCGGTCGGGATGACGTGGCTCGCTCTTGGTTTTCTTGTGAGAAGGGGAAACCTATTCTTCCGAGGAGGAGTATGCTCCATCTTCTTGGAAAAATCAATCGGGATGTTCATGGGTTTGATTTCGACCGGATCTTCATGGAGAGGGCTACGGAACCGAACATCCTTGGTCTCTAAGAGAGGAGAGATGTTCTTTTCAAGGGCCTCGCGCGCTGATCCTTGGAGGATAAGATCATTGGTGCGATTGAGGCGACAAGATTGCTGCCAAGACCGGATCGTTGTTGGTGGTGATGGTACCGAAGGAGGAAAGGTGACGATGGCGTCGCTGGTTCTTGGATTTTTATTATCCAAGGGAGAATCTTGGTCGCCACTTCGGAATCGGGGAGACGGTCTGTCATCCCTTATGCATGAAATCCTCGAGATGGAAAGGCGTCGTTCATGTCAGTCTTGCGGATAGGAGAAATGACGGTCTTGCCCAAAATGAACAGGTCGTTGCTCTCAGTAATCTTCTTGGAGGTGTTGAGGTATCTTTGGTCTTCTGGATTCTTAATGAGGAATGAAGACGGAGAAGATGATTTCACAACGGCGCCACCGATCCGAACGGGTGATCGAATGGAGATGGTTAGAGGTCCCGAGCAATGTTGATGTTGAGGAGGGGTGGTGTACTTTCAAGGCACTTTGATGCTAAATAAGCAAGTGATCAAGATGAGAACAAGATAATATTAGGGTTGTTAGAGTAAAAATGTGATACCTTACCCTCAAAGATGTGAGGGTTTGAAGAGTGGAGGTGAAGGGCTCTGTTATATATAGGGATCTTAGAGCGCCTCATTGGTTGCTATATTTAAGCCTAGATATGCGGACCCATGGATATATAGCTATTCGAATGATCCGGTCAAACCGAAGCGAGTGCTCGAAACTATTATGTCGACTAGATGGGGACATAACGAGCATAGCCCTCGATGGGAGAGTTGGTCGATCCGACACCGCCGGCGGACGGGTTTTGGCCATGTGTAGAGCGGAAAGATGATCCCTTTGGAGGCCTTTCGTCATTCGACTCAACGTAGTATGACTCAAAAGATACATTCAATAATACAATACATAATCACATGGTTATTATTGCATATGATATATATATATATATATATATATATATATATATATATATATATATATATATATATATATATATATACATTGGAAAGAATATCATTTTTATCTTGGAATTCAAGTCAAGTAATAACTTTGTTCATTTTTATACAAGTGTATATTTCTTTTCATCATAATGTGTTCGTGATAAGTGTTTGTAAACAGGAATTGGTGTCACTATCATAAAACTGACTTGTAGTGATGGACAAAATCTGTCACTATATGCTATATTGCCGTAGGTAAAAATGTAAATCACCAACGGCCAGCATAGCCGTGCAATAAACTATGCGTCCAACAACAGATTTTTGTGTGTCAGTGAATATTTTACCGACAGATCATCATTTTTACCTGCAGTTTTAGTAGTCTGTCACTATTTCTTTCAAAAAGTATATCTTTTATCTACAACATGTGACCGTAGGTAAAAGTGATATCCTAAAAAAAATTTAAATAATTATTTTTGAAAATACATTATCTTTAACTATTATTTCATCTTTTCTTAATCAAAATGATACATTTCAAATGTCTAATTTATTTATATTAACAATTTAAAACTTTAAATAAACACGTTTAAAAAAATAAATTAAACAATATTTTCACACCAAGGACCTAATATTATTTCATAGGTCGTTTTCATTTTCCATGCATGATAGCTTCTACTCCACTACCTACATATATTTTTTGTTTTAATAACTAAGTAAAAGAGCACAACATATGAATGTGATCAACTTTATTTACCAACAAACTTCGGAACCGGTTAGTGGCACAATATAATTTCTATGTTTTTTGATCAGTGGCATATATGAAATGCAGATACTTCTGTTGCAGGTGTCTAAGAAGAGAAATGAGTCAATATCTTCCAACTACTATTCTAATGTATAAATACACATCACCAAACAAGCTCTAATGAACAGGTAGCCTAGCTTTAAATGTTGAATTTTTGTGGAACTAACATCATTTTCATCAAAATCGTATCTCTGTCTCTCTCTTCCAACCCGAGAGCAACGAGCAACTCTTGTTAGAAATTTTATTAGAAAGTTGATAAAAAATATTTTGGGACTCAAAGGCGAAGACAAATTTTATTAGAAAGTTGGTAATTGTTTTGGGACTAAACATATTTAACCACTCTATATTTCTATATACATAGAACTCACCTTGGACAAGTACAACTGATCACATGCAATTTGTTCATCCGACTTGGTAAGTTTCCTCGACAGTGCCATTATTCTGGACATAATTAACCAATTAATTGAAAACTTCTTTGGCAGCACGTTTTCATTTTAATTTCTAGATGAATGTTGCTGATTGTAATATCAGGTAGTACAGGAAAGGCATTATACTCAATGATCTTAATGTAAAATATAACAACAAAAGTGATACCTCTGGATTGATGAATCAATATGCTCAATCATTTCACAGGTTTTGTATTGTTCCAGATCCTCTAAGAACCTCACCATTCCATCTTTGTGGTTGATTGTTGCATATATGTTTGCATCCTGAATCTGTAGTACAGAAGTATGTTACTAGTGTTAAAAATGTTGATGAAACATGAAAATGAAAGGAACAACTTTATTATTCTATGGACAACCATATTTAGGACATGCATTTCAGCTTCCTTGGCGCTAGTTTAATGCACTGTATTGGCTATATCTTCGAGAGAAAGGGTTAAGTATGTCTGTCAATCTCTAAATATTCCGCATATACATAGATGATACAACCTGCTTAGCCAGTCCAAGATTGTTCTTCTGAAATACAAATTTTTTCAAATAAATTGTCAATATGTCACATAAGAACTGGAAATTAGACTCAGTGCAGAGCCAAGATTCTAATCTCAATGCCAGATGCTTCAAATAAAGGATGAGTATGAGAAAAAACCCACAGATTCAAACTTGTCTGTATGTGCATTGACAAATGCCTCTAAGTCTGCAACTTTTCCAGTGCTTTAAGCATGTGCTATTTCCATGTAAGGGCTCTGAAATGAGAAAAAATCCATAGAAGTCAACATGGCTCAAGTTATTAACTTCAAGACATATAGGAATGAAATAAGAATGAAACCATTTTTTATAGTTTGCGGGTGTCTTCTAAGAAGAGAAATGAGTCAATATCTTCCAACTAGTATAAAAATGCATAAATACGGCATATATAAATGTTAAATACCTCTGTCGCAACATCCTTAGGTGGCTGTTTGAAATCCATCTTGTCCGGAATAAACCTTAAATCAAGTGGATTAGACGAGTGTTTAAACTCAACACCATCATTTTCTTTGTAAATATGGTCTGCTGTTGCACTTGAGTCCCATTCAACCAAAGCAAAATATTACCTGAAGAGCCAGATAAAGAATCAAGTTACATGATGGTAAGAGAGAGAAAAAAAGGGATTTGGGCACATCACAAACATGGAATAGGAATAACAATAACTTGAATGACAGGTGAGACATGGGTCTTGACTAGGGACATGCAAGTTAATAACAACGGTGTTTCATTGTTTTCCAAGTGTCACACCATAAATTTCTCCCTGACTTTTCACATATTATTTTCATCCGATACATTTGCATCTAAAATAAATTTTGACTTTACATGTCACTTTTCACATGAGTATTGAATTGTTGCATTTGACCTTCAATTATGTAAGTAGTAGTTAATTTGTTATTTTTGCGTTAAGTTTTAATTCAATTTTGCATTTTTCATGTGATAATTGTTTGTATTTCCTCTTTTTTTAATAGTTAAAATTTATTATTAATTGAATAATTTTCTTTTAACAGTGAATTCGATTATTAATTAAAATTTTCATTTTTATTTAAAATTGAATTTATCCTTTCCCTTTTAATATTCACTTAACCAAATAGTTACTCATTTATTGTCTTACATCATTCTATTAATTAGCTTTTGGCCTTTCTATTTTTTTTTTAATAAAATAGAATATATAATATTCTAATTCTAATAATAATAATAATCCAAAATAAGTAAAGTTAAATAATTAAAACTAATACAAAAAGAATTAATGATGGTTTTTAATGTCCATATGTAAAACATAGCAAGTGACTGTGGTTATAGGATAATTTTCTTGTATCTACTTTTTATTTTGTGAAAAGTCCTTTGAATTAAGGAGATTCCAAGTCCATCATAAGTTGGTGGTCATGGAATTAAGGAAGTGGTATGTTTCTTTATTGTGTTTGAAGATTTTTGGATAGGTCTTAGTGTAAGAGTTGTAAATGATCAAATATATTGGAAAATATCTTATAGTGTGTGATGGGGCAAGATGTACTTGTGGTTGATAAAGGAAACTAATATAATTATTTGTATTACTCACTTTTCTGAATAACATCATTCTAAACAAAGTGCAATAGATCATTTATTTCTAGAATAGTAAAAAGAAAAAAAACTTGCATAAAATATAAGAAAAATTCAGTAAGTATAATGCATGCTCCCTCTTATATTACACTTTGAACTTACATAAACAACCAATTACACTTGACTATTTCAACATAGACACGGTTCTTCTATCCTCTTTTTTAAAAAAATTTGACACTAGAATCAAATGCAGTGGTCACTTCTTTAAAGTTAAGTGTTTTAAATTATCATCATTTTCTCAACATAGTATGTCCGAATAAGTTTATAATCCTCACTATTTCGCTTTACTTTGATCCCAAAAATAGTGTTAACTTTGTCCGAGATCTTGAATGTGGAAGTTAAAAACCTCTTTGTTTATAAAACTCAATTCATTGCATTGCTAATAATCCACATGTCATCAACATCAAGACAAAGTAAATACTAAATGCTCTCACTCACCTTTTTGTACAAACATTTGTCACGAGAATTGGGAACAACTCCATGTGAAGTATGACAGAGTCAAACTTTCGATGTTAATGTCTCGATGCTTGTTTTAATTCATACAAGAATTTGATGAGCTTGCACGCCTTTTGTTTATATCTTGAAAGTAGATAACCTTCTGGTTGTTCCATGTTGATTTCTTTGTCAAGGTCTCCATTTAAGAATGTTATTTTAACATCCATTTGATAAACTATAAGGTCATTCAAAGAAGCTAATATAAAGAAAACTATAATTGTCATCGTCCTTATTACTAGTGTTTATGTGTCGAAATAACAAATACCTTATTTTTGTCTTAAACACTTTGGTATTGATCTAGTCTTAATATGTGTTTAATGTATTGTAACTATGATACTCTTTCTAAACACCTACTTGCATCCAATGAACCTTGATCTCTTGAGTAGATCGATCAATTCTCAAGTTTGATTTGACATAATTGAATCAATTGCATCTTGGATAGTATCCTTCCAAAAGTAAGAGTCCCTTGAAGCTACTACTTCTTTATAGGTCTTAAGTTCATCTTCCACCTGAAGGATAATAGGAATCTTTCGAACAAAATTCTCACTATTTTCTTCAACTGGATAAAAAGAAATAAGTTGAAAATCGAATTGATTTGGTCCTAGATCCTTAACTTTTCGTGCTCTTTGGCTTATTTGAGGCTTTAGTTATGTTTCAAAAATCCGTAAGAACTTCCAGGTTTTGTATCTATAATTCGTGGAAAATCTTCTTCACGAGATTCTCCATTTATGGAAATTTCAGTTTCCTTATCCTTTGTAATAATGTTTTTAAAGAACTTCACTTCTTGAGATTCAATAATCACATTAGATTCCAAATTTAAAAGTTTATATGTTTTACTATTAGGTGCATACTCCCTCCATTCCTATTTATAAGCAAATTTTGACTTTTTAGATTCATTGAATAAATGATGTACTTAGACTATATGTAGGTTAGATACATCAATCATTCAATGAACCTAAAAAATTAAAATTTGCTTATAAATAGGAATGGAGGGAGTATCTTACAAAGGCACATTTAATGCCTAGAGAACCTAACTTCGTCCTTCTAAGATCTATGTTCTTATAGTAAGCGACACACACCCACACTCTAAAGTAACCAATATTTGGCGCTCTGCCTGTCCATACCTCATATGGAGAAATATTAGTTTTCTTCAAATGAATTCTATTCATTAAATGACAACCACATGCAATTTAGAGTGGGTTAACATGGCATTTATCATTTATTGATATGTTCAATTCTTTCTCTAGGCTAGCCCATTTTGTTATGGTGTACGAGGTGCAAAATATTAATGTATAATGTCACGTTCTTCAATATGCATCAAATTCAGTAGAAAAGTATTCACCAGCGCTATCACTTTTAAGGACTTTGATACTTCTACTTAATTGATTGTATACTTCCATTTAATAAATTTTAAAGACATTAAAGACATCATCTTTATACTTTAAATGATATACATGTGTGAACCTAGAGCAATCATAGATTAAGTTAATTAAATACATATTTTCTCCAGGGGTTAACATCTCATTTAATTCACACAAATTCGAATGCAAAAGATCAAACAAGTTAAATCTTTCTTTCTACACTTCAGAATGGTTTCTTAATCATCTTTGAAATGATTAACATCAAATGAAATTAAACCAGGTTTAATTAGTCTCTTCGTATTACTAATACCGATACGTGCTAATTTAGTATGCCATAAATAAACAGATTCAAACATATAAGTATAATTAGAAACTTTATTGATATTATTGTCGGTAGTACAAAGTTTGATCATTCTCTTAGTGGAATAATATTTTCCTATATATACACCATTGTAGATCAAAATTAATTTGCACGATTCATATACAAATTAAATATCTGGTTTTCTCAAAATATCTCTACTAACAAGATTCATATTCATATTCATGTCATAGAAATCATAATATTTTAAAAGAATCAAACTCGTGATCTTTTACACATGTTTAAAAATATCATTAAATGCTAAAAATTCTTCTCAAATCTCTAACACGAAAGGCGTCGTCAAAATAAAGCTCAATAACAAATGTAATGACATGAAATAAAGTTAAAATAATATCAATTTAAGAAACAATGAAATCACTATTCCAAACATTTTCAAAACATACCAAATAAAGATTTGTATGACTTATTCAATACACATATAACTTCAAGTTTCAACACACATACACTAGTTTTATTCAAACACTCTGAGTTATAAAGTAACAAGAGACATAAATAACTATTATAAAGATGATTTCATTGATACTTGACGAGGCCAGGAATGTGTGTATTCATCATATAATCTGTCCAGTCAATGCTAGTGGGGTCAAAGTTGAATTCTACATTCTCCATCTCATGATCATCCTTTGTTGCCATCCTCAAAATTTCTACATTGGTATCATCAAAGCTGAAATGAAAAATAATTATAATGTTTCATGATTATGAAAGACACAAAGTTATTAATCAAAGGCTATAAAATTACTTACACACGGACTTAAAATAGGCAAATGGTTTGTATAGTGTTGCAAATCGATGCATATTTCTAATTTGTCTACTTTCCTTATCGTAAACATCTTGGAATCTATGAGGACATATTTTCTTCTTTAAATTCAAGACCTTGAAAATGTGTCAGACATGCATAAATGAATAATTATTGGTAATAATAATTTGTGAAATAAATGAAAATGGAAATCATTGAAATTAGTTTAACATACCTTCAACATGACTATCACATAAATGTTGAAAGCTGCAAAACTATTCACCCGAAATGCTTTAGAAATAACTATTGGCTTTCCATTTTGATTTATCCAGGGGGTTTTCATGAAATAAATGTGACAAATTTTTGGAATATCTGAATATTTGAGAGGATTTCTTAAGGATGAAGAAACATGATAGATGAAATTCTTAGGAGGTTGATTTGAATGAAAGAAGATAGCTGCAATCACACAATTGATGACCATATCTACAGGTATCTGCATTATACAAATAATTAGAAAGCCAAAAAAAAAAGTCAAATAAATAATATGAATAGAAAAAGCTACTTAAAAAACAATCAGACGAAGTAATTGAATTATTCTTATGTAATTATTCAATCTTCTTTATTCAATACAATCACTACACTTTTCTATTTATATTTATAGTTATTCATGCATGGCTATATGGCTAATGAAATATATTGTCATAGGTTTTTGAGCAATTTTTGATAATCTTTGTTGTTTCATAGCCTTAGGTTTTGTAACTTTCTAATAAGTATATCTAATTAGAATAATATAGGAGCTTCTTAGCAATAAATATTATTTTGGGTGTTACATAAAATTTTCGGTTTCATAGATGTAATCTCAATTGCATAGTAATATATCTAATATTATTCATTTAAAACTATAAAACTGAAAAAGATAATAATTGAAATATAAAAAAAAAAAAAGATTAATAATATTATGAGAGCTATACAACATAGAGACAAAATATATCCTTAATTATTTTTAAAATAAATTATATAAAATTAAACTGACACATATTAATCCACTTAAAACTATAGGCTTAAATGTATTTTTTGTCCCTTTATATTATTTTTTTAAATATTTTAGTCTTTCTATAAAAAAATCAACTATTAGATCCCTCAATATCATATTTCATATTTTTTTAGGTCCCCCATGATAAAATAGTCTAATTTACATATGTGACATTGAAATTATGAGGTGACATTTTTTAATTGTTGTCACGCAATTAAAAGTAAATCAAAAATATATATTTTAGAATTAAAATTTAGAATATATAATTTTAAATAAATATTTATAGACAAAAATAACTAAAATAATTAAAACGTTTAACTATTATAAAGAAAACTTAAAAAAAAATAAAATAATAAATTTTTAAATTTTTATAATGACATTACATCAATTAAAAAAACGCCACTTCATAATTTCAATGTCACCTATGCAAATTAGACTATTTTATCATGGGGGCACTAAAAAAACATGAAATATGATATTGGGAGACCTAATAGTCGTTTTTTTTTATAGAGGGACTAAAATGTTAAAAAAATTAATATAGGAAGACCAAAAGTGCATTTAAGCTAAAACTATAAATGAAGTGAATTTCTTAACTCACCTCATACTCTTCTAACGCATTACATGAATTTTCATTATTGCCACTAGAAATCGAAAATATATTTTCGGTTCGCACCCTATATCATGCAAATCACTTTGAAAATGGTTTGGTGTAAATCGGAGGTATACCTCCGGTTTCAAACCGTAAGTAAATTCCAAAATCTTTCCCCTCCCCATAACAGCAAATATTTTCAAAAACCAAACCAAAACTCTCTCAATCACTCTTTTCTACCCTTTCTCTCAAACTCAAATTTCTTCTCAAACAGTCAACACAAACCATCAAGCATTGGATAAATACAACAAATAACAGAATCAAGCAAGCAACAACCATCTACAATCAATCAAATAAGCGATTTAAAAAAACATTAGAATTTATCTAATTTCTATTAAAATTAGTGAAATAGGGTTTTAAATTTGTATTTTTATGTAGTTTATATCATTAGGAGTCATTCGAACATTATTGGTAAATTGTTTTTGACTATCAATCCGTGTTTTTGGACGCATTTGGGGTTTTGGGGTTGGTTGTCACGCTACTTTTTATCGCAGAAGAAACCAGAGGTTTATTTCCGATTTCTGGCAAAAACAAAACCAGAGGTTTATTTCCACTTTCTTGTTGCATTGTTTTTTTTTTTTTTCATCTATAAGCCATATGCTAACGTTTCGTTCTTACTTGTACATGAGATATGTCTGAGAGACTGTCACATTTGAGGCATGGTCGGGTTGCACAGCATGCTTCTGCGCAGAGAGAGAGAGAGAGTCAGGCCACACAGGCTCCTTCAACATCTGGACAGGTTATGTCGGATGCACGTTCTGTTGGTTCCAATTCTACCCCATTCTACTTCTTCCTCTCGTAGTAGACGGTAGTCTCTAGTCCATCCATCGCTGCATTTGTCCTTCCACAGACGCACATCCTCACCATCCTCACAACCGCGGATTTTTGAGACAAGATCCTCATCTTCCTCACAGGAGGGGCCATCTGAGGTGAGACTTGATGGTACACCTCCAGTACCTGAGGTATCAGTGCCACCCGAGGTACCGGTGGCTCCAGAGGCACCAGCGGCACCAAAGGTCCCTTAGGTCTTTGGAGGGGTACCTTCTGACTTATATGTGCTCGCTCTTTATCCCACCCATTTGGCTAGACATATATGTGATGAAGATGTATGAAATTTATATTTATATTACAGGTATTAATTATATGAATATTATTATGAATTCTAATAGTGAATTTTTTCTTACAGGATCACGATACACTAAAGGTCATAAGCCATGGGAGGAAGATCAGCAGGCTTATTCCCCCTCATGAGCCATGGTTTGATGGTCTTCTATGCACTACAGGGTTGAGAGATTTGACCTTCTATGGATACAACGTGGTCAACTGGGGGATGATCAACGCTTTTGTAGAGAGATGGCACGAGGATACGTCTTCATTTTTGTTATACCCCAAAATTTTCCCTCCTACTTCTCAAGGCAATTTACATCTCAATTCTCAAGGATTTCACAAGGGTTGACCAGACAAACCCTCTCCTAAGCAATCAATCCAAGCTAGGGTTTTGCTATTCTCAAGTTAAGGTGGATTTTCAATGCTTCAAGTGGTCATCATACCTCATCCTATGTTCCAAGGGATCATTATGTCAAGTTTCAAGCCTCACAAGTCAAAGTTGCTCATCCAATTGCTCAGATAGCTGAAAATCAACTATGTTGGAGAAAAGTCAACTGTGGTCAACATATAGTCAAACTTCATAATTTTTGTCAACATCAATATTTTGAAGTCATATTCATCATTTGATCAAGAGTTGATCATGATTCATCAAGAAAAGCCAAGATCGATCAAACGTCAAAGTTTCCAAATTAGGGCTTCTCAAGACAAAAGTCAACAAAACTTTGACCAAGCATAACTTTCACATACTTCATTAGAAATTTATCCACCAAAGCTCATTTTAAATAGAATTCAATTCTCTACAACTTCATGTCTCACAAGCTTGGACTAGAAATGCTTCATTTGAAAGTTATGGATCAAAACATTATAGGTCCTTCTAGAAAAGTCAACAAAAGTCATCTTTTTTTAAAGAAGTGTTCATGAGCATGAAAACTCCAATGAAGATGAAATAAAAAAGTTGTTTAGAAGACATCTTGATATTTCTAAAAAGTCCAAGAACACCCAAAAATGTTGAAAATTGAGCAAGATACAAATTGTGCAAGTTGAGCATTTTAGAGGAGGTGCATGAAGAAAAATACCTAGCAAAAGCAAATATTTTTCAAATGGGCCTAAGATTTTATGATTTAAACTTGATCATAAGATTATCCATGACTACTATGCTGCATACCACGCGTCTCACTCTTTTATTTATTTATTTTTTGAATTTAATAGTTTAAATTCAAATTTAATTAAATAAAATGCAAAAATAAAAGATAAGGCAAGTTGGGCTTGATATTTGCATGGCTTGGGGTCCAAGATAGCTCATTACAAGCTGTAAATTTCGTGCAAGAAGATTGAGGAAGAGATTGAGCAAATTTGGAAAGATTTTGTGCAAATTTTCAAATCAAATATTCTCCATTTAAGGAGAATATTTTCTCTTAATGCCTTGACCTAATTCTACTCTCCTATATATACCTAGCATTCTTACAAGACAAGGAAACCTTTTGGACACCTCTTACACGTACATCCAACCTCTCACAAACCCTAAAATTTCTCAAAAGTTTCTCAAACTTGGCAAAATCGTGTTCCAATTTCCAGTCGGTTTCAAGTGCTTCCAAGCATTGATTCTTGTTCCTGAGGTATAGTAGGGTAAGAATGGATCATTATCCATGACCAAAACATGCTGAATCGTGGCATTCATAAGCATCCATTTTCATATTTTCTTGAAATCGTATTTTGCATTTTATCTTGTTTTCATGATATTTAACCATGCTAATATGTTCATGAAGTTTGTTAGAACAGGTTTGATCCATCCTCCACAAGTTTTGACGTATAAATCACTAGATGCCATTGTTACGGCATGAGCTTAGTGAAGATTCAGATTCCATGACACAGGCTGTTTTAGGATAAACAAACCTTACCATCATGATCGTAGGGTCCTATATAGTCAATCTGGGCTTTTACTTTTCATAAATTGATGCATTTTACAGGTTTTTGATGATTGATTCCAATCGGAGAAGATGACCGGAGCATCGCTCCAGTGCTTCTGACTCAGAAGCCAATAACCCTTACCTATTTATGGGTCCAGAAGGATGAATGGATGTATCACTGCCCCAGCGGTTCACCTTGCGCGCATTATGTCATTCTCTCTATCGGGTCGTGGGTTTAAACCCCACCTTTTGCTCTTTATTTTTCGGTTTCGGATCTCCAAAGTCACGCCTCCGAGCTCCGACACGGATCCTCTCGACACCAAAAGCTCCGACGGACATCACCAACACCGAAGCTCCTAGGTTCCCCACAAAATCCTCCAAGCTCCGACACGGATGATCCAGATGAGAAGTCCCGAGCTCCGACACGGACATCGAATCCGAGTCTCCAAGCTCTAGCTTTTGGACCCTTTCCAGCGCGAGACATCCCAGAAGCTCCAACTCCTGGATCTTTCCAGCATTAGAACCCCGAGCTCCGGCGCCTGAAGAACCTCCAAGCTCCACGGTAGTTTCTGTAAATTCATTTTTGGTTGTTTTTCCATATTTTTATCTATTTTCTTTTTTTAAATAATTAATTAATTAGTAATTAGGTTAATTCATTAGGTTAATTAGATAATTTAACAAATATTTTCTTTTAACTAATTAATTAATTTAGGTTAGTATACACTAATATTTTTTTCTTAATTAATTAAAATCAACTAGAACTAGGTTGCTTTCACATAAATTCTGATTTTTTAAAAACACAAAAATACTAGGACTAGTCTTTTCTTCTGCTATTTATTTTTTCCTTGCATTTTCTTTAAATTCTAGAAAGGATGTATAGGTCGCAAGTCTTTTTATCATGTAATAGCGTAGGATTTTACTTTCCGCACTTTACTTTCTGCACCTCCTATTATGTATCTGCCCCAAAGCCATGTAATAGTGTATGACCCTTTATATTTCCGCAATTTACTTTCTGCACATATTAAACTGCTAGTAACAAGGCGTGTATGGCAAGATAAAATCAACATAGATCACTAATCACAAGATAAATATCTGAAAACAATACACTCTTCTCACACATGCACCCCTAGGGTATTCTATCTCGTTGCCTTATAAATGGTCAAGTCCCTCAAACGTGGGGGTATCTTAGCACGGTTGCCTACGAAATATCATCATAGTCCCTTCGACTTAAAAGATCATAGTCCCTCGATGTTGTCTATGAATACATGATCTACTCCCTCGGTTGTTGCCTACGAAAAGTGAAGATCGTCCCTACGAATGTGCTAGGATATCCTTACAAGTTTCTATGACCATCCGATGTCCCTTTACATCTAACGAATAAAGTTACCTGCCAAACAATGGTATGGATAGCTTTATTCTAAAAGAAAGCAAAACAACACGGAAATGACCGTTCTGAGTAGGTAATAAGTCTCTTTTGCTTGCTCCAATTAAAACATCTTTTTGCACCTCACACTTTCTAAAAAATCTTTTTTAAAATATTTTGTATACATTCCAACGTGAATCATTACAAAGTTCTTTTCTAAAACAAAACATTTCAAAACACTTTGTATACATTCCAGCGTGAATCATTACAAAGTTCTTTTTCAAAACAAAACATTTCCAAACACTTCATATACATTTGAATCACGAAGTCAAAGTGAAATATCTTTTCAAAACATTTTCAAACACACACACAAAAAAGAATTTATAAAGTGAACTAAAGCAATTAAGAGCTCGTAGATAACTACGGATGGAAAGGGTGCTAATACCTTCCCTTTTCGTAACCAACTCCCTTACTCAGAATCTATCAAAGGTATTTCCTGTTCTTTTCACCTTTCCTTTATTGGATAAAAGAAAAGTCGGTGGCGACTTTCGCTATCCGCAACATTTGCGATAAAACTCAAAACAAACAAGTCAGTTCTCCCACCGTGTTACAATTTCATCTACCACATGGCGAGATGACGATCACACTTGATGATGTCGCGTGTCTTTTTCACCTGCCGATTAGAGGGAGGTTTCTGGATCACCAGAAGCTGGATAAAGACGAGACCATTACTTTGTTGGTTGGTAGGTTGGGAGTTACCGTGGAGAAGGCGTTGGCAGAGGTTGATAAGACACGTAGGGGCCACGTGAGATATAGTGGTGAAGGAGGTTTTACAAATGAGTTTGCGCTTACATTCTTGATGGTGACCCCAGAGTTACTCTTCACAGGGGGTATGCCATGAGAGCATACCTCTTGTATTTTGTTGGCACCCAGATCTTTGTGGACCCTAGTGCCACCTACACTAACATCATGTACCTTAGGTTCTTTGTAGATTTTGAGCAGGTCGATGGGTGGAACTGGGGGACTTCTGCTTGATTTACTTGTATACCGAGTTGGCTGAGGGGACTAAGTGGATGATGAGGTAGATCACTGGCATCATGTCTTTGTTGACGGTATAAATTATTTCTCTTAACTTTGTTTTTTAATTATTTTGATTTTGAAAGTAACTGGTTTAATTTTGATATTTCATGGATGAATCCTACAACACTTCCCCCGCATTTCTGGATATGCACTTGTTGAGGGTTATATTGAGGATATGTCGTGTGCCTGCACATACGATCCGTTAAGAGGGAACCATGTGACACTATCGTATCGGGTTTACCTAGACCAGATAGTGCATGAGGACATCTACTTCAATGCCTACGCCGACCACCGTGACACGATACCATTTGATGAGGTTTCTCTATTTACAGGTTGGTTGGCATGCGGTACTCGGAAGACTACTGCTTATCTGCCCAAGCGGGTGATGCGTCAGTTCGGGTATACTCATACCATTCCTCATCATCTTGCTGTATATGCCCTTCTAACAGTGAAGATGAGGGAGATGGATGAGATTTTCTATGATTTTGAGAATCATCTCGTACTTGAGGAGGCTAGGAGTATTGTAGCTCCAAACGAATGAAATTATGCGTACGGTCACATATTGTGGTTCTTTAGGGTGTCCCATCCATACATGATAGAGGATGCTCCAAGGAACCCATCCGGGCGGTTCATCGGAGATCACGGAGGAGGAGGAGCGGGAGAGATCATACCTAGGGCGTGCTTCCTAGGTGTTGATGTATCATGGAGCTTGCTAGGGATGACATTGATAGAGGGTTGTTTCTGACGAATCCGATGTCGGAGGCATTTTGGAGGCCATCATGGAGGTGAGGTGCCCAGCATCTGAGGAGATGGAGGGACGCCTCGAGGGTGACAGATCACTCATCGTCCTCCATCATACGCATAATTTAGTTTGATTGTATTTTGACTTTAATTTTTTTATTTCGTATTGTATTGAATTTGTATTTTGAATACTATTATTATGAAATGCATTTTGGATAACATTTTAGTTCTATTATTCGATTAAAAGTTACAGGTCTTTATCTCAACTTATAAATTTAATAGTTTGTTAAATTGGTTATTGCTTTAGTTTTATTTTTTCATTAATCATGCCGAATCGGATGTATACTTTCGGTATGTAACCAGAGCTATACCTCCGATTTACACTCAAATATTTCAGAAAGTGGTGTGTACTGGAAATATACTTCCGATTTTTTAGAGATATTTTCGGAAATGCATAGGATTTAATTCCACCCTATATGATTGGTTAAGAAGTCCGCTAAAATAAATTCTACAAATCGTTCTATTGAGAATATTTTAGGTGTGTCGTTTGTTCAAGTTGAAATTAATTTTATAAATTGATTCGTTCAAAATTAAATTTTATTCTTGTAATATCAAATATTTGCTACGTTTATATATTTTTTTGAAAGAGGTAAAAAATTTAAATGAGTTAAATTGATTTTGATATTAATAGATCATATATATATATATATATATATATATATATATATATATACAATTGATTATAACTAAGGTATTTTTAAATCTAAATTTGATTGTTATAAAATATTATTATCCAACGATTTTATGTATATTAAAATTCAATTCATTTTAAATTTTTTAATTAATAGTAATTTTACAAAATCAATTCAATTTACATCACCAAAATTAAACACACCTTAAACTCATATTGATCATAAAAAAATCAAAATACTAGGAATACACTTACAACATCTAGAATTGTCTTGATCACCAATAAAAGATTTCATTTTCCTTGGCCATAGCGATATATCACATCAATAGTTACAGACACAAATTAAACAATTTGTTATCGAACAGTGATAATGTTATCAAACCTTAAATTAAAAATTTGGAAGTGGATTCTCTCCCGTGAGAATCCCTTTACAATGGGTGTGATTAAAACTAAATGAAAAACTGGTAAATAGTATATCAAAAAGACGGAAAAAGATCATCTCCGCTTTTTTCTTTGTTATCTCTTCATGCAATATTTAGTCATTAAATTGAAATCTATTAGTTTAATTTTCCTTCAACTTTTTCCTCTCCCTTAGTTATAGATCAATTTAAAGGCTTAGATTGGAGCGGGATGGACAGAGAAGACATTTAGCGGAGAAAATCGGTCCCAAAAGACTTAAGTTTTATACTATTGTTCACTTTTATATAAATCATTGAAAAAAATTATTCAAAAATAAAAGAAAATTTATAAAATAGTTTATTTTCCGATCAGAAAAATTAATCATAATAAGAAGATTCTATATTTAGATTTAATTTTTATATAAGTGAATACTATGGTAGTTCAATATCAAAACATTATTTTAGTATGTTTTTACTAAATTTCTTTATAATTTATCTATTTTTTTCTTGCCGTCTATTGTTTGAAGTTTTTTACACCAAAAATTAATCTTAATTTATATATATATATATATATATATATATATATATATATATCCATACCATAAACTTCATAATTTATATCCATGCACCAAGTTTAAAAAGCGTGGAGTGTGAAGAGGTGTATTGAAAGATTTCAAACTCTCGTTGATTATTAGACATGACTTAAAAATAGTTACATATAAAGGAACCCTCATCATACAAGTTTTGTAAGGATAAATTAAATCAAGCTCTAATATTTAAATAGGAGAGGAGGTTTCATTGAAATCAAAGTCAATTTGTTGGTGGTAACATTTGGCTTTAAGTCTTGTTTTGTACTTGTTCATTTTGCAATATGGTCGTTAACTTTGAAGACCCACTTGCAACCATGTTTTCTATGAGGTGGAGGATTTGTTAGGGTCTAAGTCTAATTTTCTAAGAGGAATCATATTTCACTTGGATATATTTAAGTCATCCGGGTTGTGAAAGAGTTGTTTAACTAAATGAGGTTCCACATGTGTGAGTAATGCCTTAGATTTGGAGTGACTTGTTTTGGCCCTTGTGAGCATGGGTGGTCATTAAGATGGAGCACGCGGCAGGGTGATTTGTTAGCTGCATTTTGAACATTTGTTTCTTAAGATTTGATGTCGAAACATTATATTATTTTCCTGATTATATATAGAAGATATTTTTTGATTTTGTTCAGAAGATTGTGCATATATCGAAACATTTAAGGAAATAATATTGTATTGCAGATGTCAAAACATTTAAGGAAATATCTAAGTCTGTTTTGAGAATTATGCAGAAAATAGTGCAGAGAATAGATGTCGGAACATTTAAAGAAACATATGATTTTGTTCCAGAATATTATACTGAATATTGTATTTGATCTAATGTTTTGTTTCTCCAGGTCAAATTTCATAACATTCAAGGAAACATTATATTTTATGTATCAGAAAATTTGATTTGCAGATTATTTGATTTAGCCATATTTAATATCCAGGCTTAGGCGTTGTTATGGCTATAAAAGAAAGACACTAAAACCTAAGAAAATTGACAGATGCAAGTGTGAGTTAGTTCATTTTTATTGTGAGTCACTCTTGTATCACTTTGATGCTTAAGTTGGATTGAGTTTGAGTTGTAATTTTTGAATCACTCTTAACCTTTTAAGCAAGAGTGGATTATGTTTAATTGAAAGTGTGTCTTTTGTCTATTGTCATTGTTATTATTATCAATGTTGTGTGATTGAGGGGGGAGTGAGAGGAGTCTCATATCGAGAATTTCTTAGATAGAAATAGCACGGATAGTGATTAGGTGCAAGTTTGTAAAATTAGAGGTTGTTGAGAACTTCAAACTAATATTACTATAGTGGATTTTCTAACTAGCTTGGATGCCCCCGGATTAGGTGACGTTGCACCGAATTGGGTTAACAACTGAACTGTGTTATTTACTTTCTGCATCTTCCTTTAAAATACTTATTGTTTTGTATGTTGTTACGATGTCTTAACATGGCGCTTGACGTTGTGTTTGACGTTCTATTACCGTGACATCATATACGACATCTGTCTTGTTGTGCCAGGATTTTTCTTACATATCTCTTATTCGTTTTTAGGGTTGGGTCATTTCTCACTTCCACCATATTCATGGTTTCGATTATAAGTCAGATTATACTGAGGATATGCCAAGGGCTTCCAGGTATAGCCTCGATAGAGGAAATCATGGTGTTCCGGCGTTTAGGGTGTATCTTGATTGGACTATTCATGATGACATCATTTGGACGTCATTAAAGGATCACATGGAGACTTTCCCATTCGACTCCATTTTATTATACTCAGGGTGTCTTGCATGTGATACCAACATTATAGTCATGTATCTTCTAGAGCGATGCATTTTACAGTTTGACACCATTATCTGTCGGGAGCTCGATGGCATCTTCCAAGATTGTGAGAATCATATAGTGTCTAAGGAGACTCGGATGATGCATACATCCAACAGTTAGCATTGTGTAAAGGGATATGTCACATGGTTTTACACAATGTCACACCCTATTATGACGTTGGATGCTTATGGACCACCTATGTCAGTTCATAAGGAGATATTAGAGAACCAGCAGGTCTAGGATGACCACGTCACGGGTGTCTTAACGATCTGTTAGTGGATACAGTTGATTTGGCACGAGGTTTTGGATTTAGGGATCATTTGGAGGGTGGTCTGAGGCGGTGACCATCGTAGAAAGGATGGTTAGGGAGACATCTCTTCTGAGGGTTCTTGGAGGCATATGAGGAGTTAGGGGTTAGGATTAGGCTTACGCATTTGACTATGTCTTTCTTTTATTTATCGATGTATTTATTTTACATTATGTACTTTTTAAACAATTTATGTATTATTTTTTGTTATTGATGAACAATTTATATTTGTACATTTTCGGTCTTTGATATTTAAGTATTCATTATTATTTAAATGATTCATGTATCAATTTGAAGGTTTTCGGATCAATATACATAGGGTCGGCCCAATTAGTCTAGATGCCCCGTTCTAATTTAGAAAATAGGCCTAAATTAAAAAAATAAATACACTTTAAATTTTCTGATTTTACACCTGTTTTTTAGAAAAACCGGTATAAAATTACAGATGCCTAAAAATGAATTGTGATTTTACAGCTATTTTAAAAAAACAGGTGTACAATAGATCGTTTTTTTAAATAAAAAAAATTAATTGGGCCCAAATTTTGGGGGGCCAATGCTGCAATCTATATGGGAAAGTCCGACTTTTGGTATGCATATTCAAAAATATCATTCTATGATATGTAAATTATAATAACTTATAAATAATAAATTTTTGAATATTCATATCCGAAAATTCTTGAAAATTAATTTATGTGTTTGTTCAGATATGCATATTAAGAAGATATTTTAAAGTTTTCAAAAGTGTCTTACAGAAAAAGAAATTTCTTATTTTTATGCATCATGATGATCATTGATTTATTTTATTTAAAATATTAATTTCTGAATATACCTTACACCTTCTATCCAACCAGGAAAGGGATCATTGATTGTACTTGTTATCATTGTAGGGCGTATAATAACCAATGGTATATTTTCTTTGTGATGCATTAAAACCATCTCTCCCATTGCTTTTGTGAATACGTATGTGTTTGGCCAGCCATGCAAATTTGCTCTAATTTTGCATTATAAAATTTGAATGATCAGATCACATATATATATATATATATATATATATATATATATATATATATATATATATATATATATATATATATATATATATATATATAACATCATAAAAGAATTTAATATAAAAGAAGCAACACAATAATATATATAACCTTTCCATTCCATAATCTTTCAATGCAAATTTCATTGTATTTTCATCTGCATTCATAGCTTGGAGTTCAGTTATTTTTTTCTCCAACAATTTAATTTCTGTGTGTATGTCTAACTTTGAGGTCCCATTTAGGGATTGACCCATCTCTAATGCTTTCTCTTTAACAATTCCATCTTTATACTTAGCATCTCCACACACATATGCTACAAGTTACAAGATTTATGTTATAATAATAATTAGTAATTAATTAAAATAAATTAAAGACAAGAAATTAAATTAATCTCCAATATATTTTTACTATACAGAACTTTACCAGTGGATATGTGTACAAAAGCCTTTAGTTTTGGACAATTCTTTGCAACATTCAATGCATGTAAAGCTCCTTTTGTATTAACACCCATTGATATATCAAATCTATAGAGAAATTATGAGATTTATTTCACTAATTATAGTATTTAAAATTTAACTTATCTCTTTGGTCAAAAATAATTTTAACTTATCTTTGTTTTAAGAAAATTAGATTTCACCTTTCATCCAATTTTGTAGATGCAGCAGAATGGACAAGTATGTCTATCTCTTCAAATATCTCATTTTCATTTTTCATTTTTATTCCAAAATTTTCAATAGCAACATCGCCAGCAATTGCTACAACTTTCTTTGATGTAAAAGAATTAAAATCTTCACCCAACTCGGCTCAAGCACGGAATAAATCAATTTGAAAACCTGATATCGACAATTACATAAATTAATAAATAAGAAAACAAATACTATTACTATATTTGTTCATTTTTAATAGTCTTTTTATAGTATTATTTTTAATGGAATTATTTGTTTTATTTATTAATTATAGTACTATGAATGATAACCTCATTTTGCAAGCGATATGCAGCCAAATCAGAGTTTGAAGCTCTTAGGAGTATATACAGTTTTTTTATCTCTGGTTGGATCCTTAATATCTTTTCAATAAAAACTGCACATAAAGATAAATTAAAAAATGATAATATAAAGTGAAATAAACTTCAAATAATTTATTATATTAGTACGTACCCTTTGCCAAGAAACCAGTTGCGCCGGTGACTAAAATAGTCTTTCCCTTGAATAAATTTATTGACAAATGAATAAATTTATTGACAGTAGTATATATTCAGACTCAATGTTATTATTGTGAATCAGAATTTAAAATTAACAATGAATAATATTGCAGCTATATTTATATGAACCGTAAAATAGTAGTTGTTTATTAGACATGTGTTACATGGTATATGAATGAGAGACATGAAACATAAGTGTATAACTACTAGTAGTTGGGGACATAGACATGTGTTACATGTTACTATAGTATATGAATAAGAGACATGACTAATATATAAATATGTTTTGAGATAAACTATAATAACTATTTTATTAGCAATATATGTAATGAGAGTGGCATTGCCCATCATTTTTTCAAAAAAAAATTGATATTAATTAAGTGCCAAACTAATACTCCCTCCGTCTCATATTATTTGTCATAGTGAGTCGTTTCACACAAATTAAGTAACAACAATAAAGAAAAGAGAAAATGATAAATTTATCAAACACAATAAATTCCGAGTATTTATATAGGGTAAATATAAAATTGCATTTTTAATCTAAAGTGATAAAATTTTTGGGACAAATTTTTTCTCCAAATATGACATTTATTTTGGAACTGAAGAAGTCATTTTTATGTGATTGATCAGTTAAAATTCAAATTGATTTTTATCTAATTTAAAATTTCAAAAATTATTTTATTTATCAAGTATGTTTAAAATAATTATTTTAAAAAATATAAATATGTTTTAAAATAAACTATAATATGTATTTTATTGGTAATTTTTTTTAGTAAAACAACTTAAATAACCGTTAGTCAAAATACTTAAATATTAATGATTGAAAGCTGAAGTGAAAATTCACTATACCAGGTTAGGCCGTAAGGGCAGGCAAACTAGACATTTATATAGGGCCTCCAAATTTAAAATTTCATTTTCCTTAATAACTGAATGTAAAATCATACTACTTCAGTTATATTTATTATTCTCTTGTCTCATAATAAGTGTCTCATTTATACTTTTTATTTGTTAGAATATAATTTTTTATTCACAATTCCAATACATCAATTATTATTATTTTCTACTATATATCTCTATTTATTAACTTTCACTTTATTCAACTACTGTATTTATTATAAAATTAATAGGAGTATTTTAGTAAACTACAATAACTTTTTCATTAAACTTAATACATCCAATCATTTTGTGTAGTCTCTCTTGTTCTTTTGTCCGTTTGTAGCCTGGACCGTTTGATCGTGGTCATTCTCTCTATTTTTTAGAATAAAATTTGTTCTGTTTGCTCAAAAAAAGTCTAGATTGCACAAATGGTTTAACCAATTACTTTAAGCAATTTTTTTGTTGGGCAGTCAGTTTATACAACAATTTTTTTTGTTGCCTAGACTTGTTTTCGATGTTATACGGATCTTTATGAAAGTGTTTTGGAACGGAACAATCACAACAGATAACCCCTTTTATGTGTTCCAATGTGTAATTAACAACTGTTTTAGTTCATTGCATTTTTTTTAAAATAGACCACTTTAAAAACGTATTGGTGCCTAAAGTTTAAAATAAATAAATATTAAATCATTGGAACACTTTAAATAAGTGTTCCGGTATGCAATTTAAAAATTAACACAACACTTTAACTAACTGTTTCGGTAAGTAATTTAAAATTTTTAATTATCTTTTTTTTAAGTGTTCCGATACATTAAAAAAATTATCGAATGACTTTTAGAAAGTATTTCAATTTATATATTTTTGGGGTTTTGATAACTGAAATTTTTTCAAAATATACACTATTTATACAAGGTGTTCCGTGCTTAAAAAAATTATACAATGATATAAGTCTAATCCTAGAGGTATAGGATAAACTTTTCTTCAATTTTGTAAATAAGTTTAAATATAATGGCTCCTAATTCTATTAGTGTTGACTGTTGCATCTCTTAGTTATTTCTCTAATACTATTATTTTGTATCATCAATTTATATAGATCTCCTATTCAATTATTCATTAACTGTATTCATTAACTGTATTATTTTATATAATTAATTTATATAAGGATAAAATTTAGATATATTTCGGTAGGTGTTGTTTTTATTATTTTTCAATAAAATTATGATAAGTAAATTTAAATATTAGGCTTAAATGCACTTTTAGTTCCACTATATTAATTTTTTTAACATTTTAGTCCCTCTATAAAAAAACCAACTATTACGTCTTCCAATATCATATTTCATATTTTTTTAGTGGTCCCCCATGATAAAATAGTCTAATTTGCATAAGTGGCATTGAAATCATGAAGTGACATTTTCTTTTTAATTGATGTAACATCATTATAAATATTTTTTTAAAAAAATTTCTTTATAATAATTAAACGTTTTTAATTATTTTAGTTATTTTTGTCTATAAATATTTATTTAGAAATTATATATTATAAATTTTAATTCTAAAATATATATTTTTGGGTCTATTTTTAATGACGTGATAACAATTAAAAAATGTCAGCTCATAATTTCAATGCCACATATACAAATTAGACTATTTTGTCATGGGGACCTAAAAAAAACATGAAATATGATATTGGTGGACTTAATAGTTGGTTTTTTTATAGGGAAACTAAAATGTTTAGAAAATTAATATAAGGGGACCAGAGATAATTATATATTTTACACATTTTTATAAAAAAATTAATAAGAATCGTATTTAAATAATTGTAACTAAGTTTCGTCATTTATCTAAATTTCACATATCCATTATCTATATTACTCATGCGTTATATTTCATATATATCCATTATCTATATTACTTATGCGCTATGATTTAATGTATGATCAAGATATCCAAATATTAACGTCAAAATTAATTTTCATATAACGTTAATTTTGATATAGTTCAATGACATAGTAAATCATTATAAATTTATCTTAAACTTTATAGGTATGACATATATGATGATATGTTTTAATTCAACGGTTGATTTTAAAAAATATTAATCCGATGTGACGTTTTTGAGCGAGTGTAACTCGTAGTGTAATTCTTCAGGTGTAATTTGATTCCTCCTTATATATATATATATATATATATATATATATATATATATATATATATATATATATATACTCTCATTTGCAACGTGAAACTCACGTGGAAAACGTGAAAAAGCACGTCAGAATCATTAATTTGCGACGTGAACTTCACGTGGCTGGGAGTAGGTGGCAACTTGTTTGCTCAAATAACAACACATTAGCCGGGATAACAACTTTATTTGTCACGGAATAAAAGTGGAGATCAACTTACTCCAAAGGTAAGTTTTTTTAACTTACTCCACAATCATTGACTTTAAATTAGATTTAATCTAATGGTTAATGTTTATTGTAATTTTTAACTATTAGATTAAATCTAATTTAAAGACAAAGATTATGGAGTAAAGACAAAAACTTACTCTTGGAGTATAAGTTGATCCCATATATATATATATATATATATATATATATATATATATATATATATATATATATATATATATATATATATATATATATATAGAGAGAGAGAGAGAGAGAGAGAGTGGAATCAAATTACACTCGAAGAGCTACACCATGAATACACTCGTTCAAAAACTTCACATCGGATTAATATTTTTAAAATCAACTGTTGGATTGAAAAATATCATCATATAGATCATATTACCTATAAAGTTTGAGATTAATCTATAATGATTTACTATGTCATTGAAGTACATCAAAATTAACGTTATATGAAAGTTTATTTTAGCGTTCATCTTTAGATATCTTGATGGTATAGTAAATCATTATAGATTAATCTCAAGCTTTATAGGTATGATATATATGAAGGTATGTTTCAATCCAACGTGAAATTTTTAAACGAGTGTAATATATATATATATATATATATATATATATATATATATATATATATATATATATATATATATATATATAGATATATAGATATATATATATATATATATAATTCTTAAACATAAATAATTCAATGAAAATATTAACAACAAAGTTATAAAAAAAATTAAAAATCATTTTAAACTTATATATAATAGACTAAACAATATTCTATTGCAAGTTTGAACAATGTAATAATACTTTCATTTTACATTTAATATTAAAATATTAAGATCTACTGATATTAATAATAAAATTATTTGTACTTAGGTCATTCAAATATACTAGCAAATAGAACTACAATTTTTAAGAATAATATTACAAATACCAAAATTATACATCAATTAATATAATTTTTAAAATGTGAGACAATAAGTCAATGACACTCTTAAATTTAAACTTTTATTCACCGATCAACATTAATTATATAAATAGACTTGATTATTTTAAAATATTTAATTATTTATATAATATGTTAACGGTTTCTTCTATAATGTATATATAAAATTTTAAATTTAAAATTAATAAAATATTATTCGAAATCAAGAATATCGCAAACAAATACTATTAAATAAATTGACTTTTGTCACTTGAAAATCAAATAGTATGCGAGATTAATTATGATGATTTAATAAACAATTTCACATTTAAAAAAAAAACTTTTAAATAAAATTATTACTTCCATAATTTTATTATTATTATTATTATTAATAAAAATTATTATAAAATTTGCCTTAGACTTAGACTTCAATGTCTATTGGGTTTCTGTATTGATCATTGATTTAGATATGCAAAGAAGTGATAACTAAATAACAAGAAGAAATGTACAAATAAAACAACAATTTACATCATAACCAAAGTATTTAAGCACAATTTTATATACATCACACTTGTTGTTTGTTGAATTAACTTGAACGCATTTTGTCTCTTGCTCTTAATAGATTTGATTTACAAAAATCATCGCATTCATATGCCAATTTAATTTTGCAAGGGTCTTGAGTGCAAAATACACGACAAATATAAAATTCTCCGCACTTGTAAGAATTTTGAGAATCAACAATAAATATAAGACGGAAAATCGAACAAATAAAGGTACAAAAGAACACTGATATTTTTAACGTGGAAAACCCCTCAACATGAGAGTAAAAAACACGCATCGTTCAGACAAAAGAAATAACTCCACTATAATGAATTAAGGATATAATAGAGTCTTAAAGTGATTCACAAAATAGTGATAACAACCGCAAATCACAAAGCAAACTTGCTTACAAATAAGAATCCAAAATGCTGAAAAAATTACCCAAATTTACATCGTTAGTACGAACCAATTATCTCTTAACTCACACTTTATTTTGAAGATCCCAGTGGGAAAAGGTTAAATCCTACCCTCCAAAATTTGAGCTCTATCCGATGGAAAACGAATCGGGGATCCTCGATTTACTGAGAGTGATGCAGAAAAATAGGAATGAGTTTCTCTTCTCTTTTCTCTCTTTTAAATCCTTATTTTCTCTATATTTCTCTTAACCCTAAATTGAAACTATCTACTTAAATAAGTGAGACAAATAGGCTATTCATATTTGGGTTTTTCTCCATATATAAAGGGAGCCTAAGCCCAACAAATCTCCCTCGCACAACTATGTGGAGGAAATCGTCAAACCAGTGATATCACCAAGGTTGTTAAAATCTCGATTTAAAACCTAAACTCTATAGATTTCACGTTTCTAGGTCAGCATTTCATTTTAAATTGTAGGTGAAAACCTTTTCAGGTAAAATCGTATTATGGAACGATTTTACGTGATTTAAATCGCTCTGAAATCAGTGAAATCGTGTAGAATCGTTGGATTTTACTCTTTGACCCGATTTGACCTTTTTTGTAAAATTTTAAAAAACACATTTTATATATTTCTCCCATGAAAACTTCTTTCATACTTTTTAATTTTATTCACATTCATATCTTGGTTATAGAATTGAAGAACCTTTGTCATCTAGATATAAATTTAATCAAGTTGAATAAAATTCATTATTGAAGAAGATGTTGTAAATGAATTAAACTGATGAAGATGAAAACACTTGTTTCTTTGAACTTTAGAAACATATGAAACTCTTATTTTTTTGAGAAAATATTTTGGATGTTACTTTTTATGATTTGATGGATAATTTATATAATTTGATAAAAGTTTGTGTGTATTACACTTTATTATGGTGATATAGTGTGTTTTATTTATAACTAAGTTAAAGATTCAAATTATTGATGCATTTACAATATTATATAAGTATATATATGTCGTGTATATAAATTTAATATTTTTAATATGAGGTAAAATCCATGATTTTATGTTTCGATTTTACCTAGGCAAAACTAGTCAAGGTAAAAACTCGATTCTAGCAACCTTGGATATCACAACAAGCTTCAAATTTCTCTCTTGATAACAATTTGGTAATCATATCATAATCATTTTCATTTGTGTGAACTTTAGCTAAATTCAATAAGGTAACAGCCAAAACATCACAAATTCAGTGATATCTCACATCAATGTGTTTGGACCTATTATGAAAAGTCAAATTCTTACGAAAATGAATAACACTTTGACTATCAACAAATAACACATATTTGTCTTGAACAAAACCAATCTCCTGCAAAAATTTCTTCAACAAAATTAACTATTTGCATGCTTCAGTAATGACAATGGACTCAACCTCTATAGTAGACAATGCTACACATTTGTAATTTGGCATGCCAAGCCACAATTCCCCCTACAAATTTAATCATATAGCCCGAAGTGGAATTTCTGGAATCAATATCTCCAGCCATATTAGAGACAAAGTATCCCACTAGATTAGGCTTATATCCTCCAAAGCAACAAGATTAAATCTAAAAGATGCTTGCTTAAACATGGCGTTTGTTTCTCAAATCGAACCTACCAAAGTTGATGAAGCTTTAGGAGATGATCAATGGATTGTTGCTATGCAAGAAGAATTAAATCAATTCGAAAGAAATCAAGTTTGGGAACTTGTTCCTAGACCAAGTGGTAAACACATCATAGGTACCAGATGGGTGTTTAAGAACAAACTTGATGAGAATGGTCTAATTGTTCGAAACAAAGCAAGGTTGGTTGCCCAAGGCTACAATCAAGAGGAAGGAATCGACTTCGAAGAAACATTTGCTCCGGTTGCAAGGTTAGAAGCTATACGTCTTTTACTTGCTTATGCTTGTTCATTAAATTTTCACTTTTTCAAATGGACGTCAAAAGCGCATTCTTGAATGGATACATCAATGAAGAAGTCTATGTCAAACAACCCCCGGGATTTGAAGACTTCAAACATCCTACACATGTCTTTAAGTTGAGAAAGGCTCTTTATGGCTTAAAGCAAGCACCAAAGCATGGTATGATAGACTTAGCAATTTTTGTGTGAAAAGGTTTGAAAAGGGTAAGGTTGATAAAACTTTGTTCATTAAGAAAACCAAAAGTAACACTTTATTGGTTCAAGTCTATGTTGATGATATCATTTTTGGATCGACTAACAAAGAAATGTGTGAGGAATTTTCATTGATGATGCAAGGAGAATTCGAGATGTCTATGATGGGAAAGATGAACTACTTTCTTGGACTACAAATCAAGCAACTAAAAGATGGAATCTTCATCAACCAATCTAAGTATTGCAAAGAACTTTTGAAAAAGTTTGATATGGAAAATTTTAAAGCAATGAATACTCCAATGGGCTCCGGTACATATGTTGATCAAGATGAATCCGGTACTCCAATTGATATTACAAAATATCGAGGTATGATTGGTTCCTTATTATATAGAGAGAGAGAGAGAGAGAGAGAGAGAGAAAGTGGAATCAAATTACACTCGAAGAGCTACACCATGAATACACTCGTTCAAAAACTTCACATCGGATTAATATTTTTAAAATCAACTGTTGGATTGAAAAATATCATCATATAGATCATATTACCTATAAAGTTTGAGATTAATCTATAATGATTTACTATGTCATTGAAGTACATCAAAATTAACGTTATATGAAAGTTTATTTTAGCGTTCATCTTTAGATATCTTGATGGTATAGTAAATCATTATAGATTAATCTCAAGCTTTATAGGTATGATATATATGAAGGTATGTTTCAATCCAACGTGAAATTTTTAAACGAGTGTAACTCATAATGTAAATCTTCAGGTATATATATATATATATATATATATATATATATATATATATATATATATATATATATATATATATATATATATATATATATATATATATATATATATAGATATATAGATATATATATATATATATATAATTCTTAAACATAAATAATTCAATGAAAATATTAACAACAAAGTTATAAAAAAAATTAAAAATCATTTTAAACTTATATATAATAGACTAAACAATATTCTATTGCAAGTTTGAACAATGTAATAATACTTTTCATTTTACATTTAATATTAAAATATTAAGATCTACTGATATTAATAAAAAAATTATTTGTACTTAGGTCATTCAAATATACTAGCAAATAGAACTACAATTTTTAAGAATAATATTACAAATACCAAAATTATACATCAATTAATATAATTTTTAAAATGTGAGACAATAAGTCAATGACACTCTTAAATTTAAACTTTTATTCACCGATCAACATTAATTATATAAATAGACTTGATTATTTTAAAATATTTAATTATTTATATAATATATTAACGGTTTCTTCTATAATGTATATATAAAATTTTAAATTTAAAATTAATAAAATATTATTCAAATCAAGAATATCAAACAAATACTATTAAATAAATTGACTTTTGTCACTTGAAAATCAAATAGTATGAGATTAATTATGATGATTTAATAAACAATTTCACATTTAAAAAAAACTTTTAAATAAAATTATTACTTCCATAATTTTTATTATTATTATTATTATTAATAAAAAAAATTATTATAAAATTTGCCTTAGACTTAGACTTCAATGTCTATTGGGTTTCTGTATTGATCATTGATTTAGATATGCAAAGAAGTGATAACTAAATAACAAGAAGAAATGTACAAATAAAACAACAATTTACATCATAACCAAAGTATTTAAGCCTGAATTTTATATACATCACACTTGTTGTTTGTTGAATTAACTTGGAACTGCATTTTGTCTCTTGCTCTTAATAGATTTGATTTACAAAAATCATCGCATTCATATGCCAATTTAATTTTGCAAGGGTCTTGAGTGCAAAATACACGACAAATATAAAATTCTCCGCACTTGTAAGAATTTTGAGAATCAACAATAAATATAAGACGGAAAATCGAACAAATAAAGGTACAAAAGAACAACGATATTTTTAACGTGGAAAACCCCTCAACATGAGAGTAAAAACACGCATCGTTCGGACAAAGAAATAACTCCACTATAATGAATTAAGGATATAATAGAGTCTTAAAGTGATTCACAAAATAGTGATAACAACCGAAATCACAAAGCAAACTTGCTTACAAATAAGAATCCAAAATGCTGAAAAATTACCCAAATTTACAGCGTTAGTACGAACCAATTATCTCTTAACTCACACTTTATTTTGAAGATCCCAGTGGGAAAAGGTTAAATCCTACCCTCCAAAATTTGAGCTCTATCCGATGGAAAACGAATCGGGGATCCTCGATTCTTGAGAGTGATGCGAAAAATAGGAATGAGTTTCTCTTCTCTTTCTCTCTTTTAAATCCTTATTTTCTCTATATTTCTCTTAACCCTAAATTGAAACTATCTACTTAAATAAGTGAGACAAATAGGCTATTCATATTTGGGTTTTTCTCCATATATAAAGGGAGCCTAAGCCCAACAAATCTCCCTCGCACAACTATGTGGAGGAAATCGTCAAACCAGTGATATCACCAAGGTTGTTAAAATCTCGATTTAAAACCTAAACTCTATAGATTTCACGTTTCTAGGTCAGCATTTCATTTTAAATTGTAGGTGAAAACCTTTTCAGGTAAAATCGTATTATGGAACGATTTTACGTGATTTAAATCGCCTGAAATCGGTGAAATCGTGTAGAATCGTTGGATTTTACTCTTTGACCCGATTTGACCTTTTTTGTAAAATTTTAAAAAACACATTTTATATATTTCTCCCATGAAAACTTCTTTCATACTTTTTAATTTTATTCACATTCATATCTTGGTTATAGAATTGAAGAACCTTTGTCATCTAGATATAAATTTAATCAAGTTGAATAAAATTCATTATTGAAGAAGATGTTGTAAATGAATTAAACTGATGAAGATGAAAACACTTGTTTCTTTGAACTTTAGAAACATATGAAACTCTTATTTTTTGAGAAAATATTTTGGATGTTACTTTTTATGATTTGATGGATAATTTATATAATTTGATAAAAGTTTGTGTGTATTACACTTTATTATGGTGATATAGTGTGTTTTATTTATAACTAAGTTAAAGATTCAAATTATTGATGCATTTACAATATTATATAAGTATATATATGTCGTGTATATAAATTTAATATTTTTAATATGAGGTAAAATCCATGATTTTATGTTTCGATTTTACCTAGGCAAAACTAGTCAAGGTAAAAACTCGATTCTAGCAACCTTGGATATCACAACAAGCTTCAAATTTCTCTCTTGATAACAATTTGGTAATCATATCATAATCATTTTCATTTGTGTGAACTTTAGCTAAATTCAATAAGGTAACAGCCAAAACATCACAAATTCAGTGATATCTCACATCAATGTGTTTGGACCTATTATGAAAAGTCAAATTCTTACGAAAATGAATAACACTTTGACTATCAACAAATAACACATATTTGTCTTGAACAAAACCAATCTCCTGCAAAAATTTCTTCAACAAAATTAACTATTTGCATGCTTCAGTAATGACAATGGACTCAACCTCTATAGTAGACAATGCTACACACATTTGTAATTTGGCATGCCAAGCCACAATTCCCCCTACAAATTTAATCATATAGCCCGAAGTGGAATTTCTGGAATCAATATCTCCAGCCATATTAGAGACAAAGTATCCCACTAGATTAGGCTTATATCCTCCAAAGCAACAAGATTAAATCTAAAAGATGCTTGCTTAAACATGGCGTTTGTTTCTCAAATCGAACCTACCAAAGTTGATGAAGCTTTAGGAGATGATCAATGGATTGTTGCTATGCAAGAAGAATTAAATCAATTCGAAAGAAATCAAGTTTGGGAACTTGTTCCTAGACCAAGTGGTAAACACATCATAGGTACCAGATGGGTGTTTAAGAACAAACTTGATGAGAATGGTCTAATTGTTCGAAACAAAGCAAGGTTGGTTGCCCAAGGCTACAATCAAGAGGAAGGAATCGACTTCGAAGAAACATTTGCTCCGGTTGCAAGGTTAGAAGCTATACGTCTTTTACTTGCTTATGCTTGTTCATTAAATTTTCAGCTTTTTCAAATGGACGTAAAAGCGCATTCTTGAATGGATACATCAATGAAGAAGTCTATGTCAAACAACCCCCGGGATTTGAAGACTTCAAACATCCTACACATGTCTTTAAGTTGAGAAAGGCTCTTTATGGCTTAAAGCAAGCACCAAGAGCATGGTATGATAGACTTAGCAATTTTTTGTGTGAAAAAGGTTTCGAAAAGGGTAAGGTTGATAAAACTTTGTTCATTAAGAAAACCAAAAGTAACACTTTATTGGTTCAAGTCTATGTTGATGATATCATTTTTGGATCGACTAACAAAGAAATGTGTGAGGAATTTTCATTGATGATGCAAGGAGAATTCGAGATGTCTATGATGGGAAAGATGAACTACTTTCTTGGACTACAAATCAAGCAACTAAAAGATGGAATCTTCATCAACCAATCTAAGTATTGCAAAGAACTTTTGAAAAAGTTTGATATGGAAAATTTTAAAGCAATGAATACTCCAATGGGCTCCGGTACATATGTTGATCAAGATGAATCCGGTACTCCAATTGATATTACAAAATATCGAGGTATGATTGGTTCCTTATTATATTTGACGGCAAGCCGTCCTGACATAATGTTTAGTGTGTGTCTATGTGCTCGCTTTCAAGCAAATCCAAAGGAATCACACCTCATGGCAGTTAAAAGGATCATGAAGTATCTCAAAGGAACAACCAATGTCGGCCTATGGTATCCTAAAGGTAGTATTTGCACTTTAATTGGTTATTCTGACGCGGATTATGCAGGATGTAAAGCGATCGTAAAAGCACAAGTGGTACTTGTCACATCATTGGAAATGCATTAGTATCATGGGCTTGTAAAAAGCAAGCATGTGTTGCTCTTAGTACAGCCGAAGCAGAATACATAGCAGCAGGTAGTTGTTGTGCACAAATTCTTTGGCTCAAGCAACAACTCCGTGACTACGGACTTGATCTCGGATGCATTCCTCTTCGATGCGACAATACAAGTGCCATCAATATTACAAAGAATCCGGTCATGCATTCAAGAACCAAACATATAGATATTCGACATCATTTTCTCCGTGATCATGTACTTGAGGGATGTCAAGTAACTTTTGTGGATACTCATAACCAACTCGCAGATATCTTCACAAAACCGCTTGCTCGAGAACCTTTCTTCAATATCCGAAGGGAACTTGGTATTTTGGATGAAGGTGATCTCTAAATGTTTCCCATAAGGTGCACGTCATAATTTTTTCTTCAAAAATTTATGTTTTAGTACACTCTGTTTCTACTCCTTCTTTTATTTGTTTTTATTTGTTAAAATATATGTGTGTACAAAAGTCTTCTTTCTCTAGCAAATTTTTCAAGTTTTTGGCATTTTTGCACGCGGAACCCGGTTCCCATAAGGGTCGGAACCGGTTCCTGGTACATTTTCCAGAAACATGATTTTTTACAAAAGCCAGGAACCGGGTTCCCTATGGTACGTAACGGTTCTACAGAATCGCCATACAACTTGTTTTCCAGACTGAACACGTTTTTTATAAATCAATTATTATTTGTTTTAGGTTTTGTGTGTGTAAAATTATAAGGGTTTTAATAAGTCTTTATGTCATAGTCATTCATCTCTATTTCCAACTTCATCTTCTTCCTCACAAACCCTTCCACCTCCATTTACACAATTCATAAAAGCTCCAACATCTCTTTTTCTTCACCAACATTTAAATACCCACTACTCTAAACTACTATAGAATCACCTCTCCTTCCATTTTCTCATACTCAAATCTCACAAACTCTCACTATTCCGAAAATTCCCCCATCAAACCCTAACTTTCCAGATTTCTACAAATCTCCATGGGTCCCAAAAGAGCTACAAGGTCAAGCAAAGGAAAAGCTCAAGTTGAAGATGATACTTCTAATATTCATCCTCAGACCATCAAGTCTCGAAGGCTCACCTTCAAATCCCGTAACCGGAAACTTCTTAAAGCTAAGTTTTGTAAACTTCATACATTTCCTGCTCATAGCTTTTTGTTCCCGGCTCAGTTGGCTTCTGCTGGGGTAACTAGGTTTGTTAGTGACCATGGTGAAATATTTCCTGACCTAGTTAGAGAATTTTATCACAATTTCAAACTGACCCCTGATGAGTTTGGTGATATTACTTTAACTTCTCATGTATTGTCAACAAGTATCTCTTTAACTGTTGAAGAATTTGGTGATTTGTTGCATATTCCTCATGAAGGTTTGGTTTTGGTTAGTGGTGTTATCCCACACGATTGGCTACCATACAGTAAGGTAGAGATTTTTATCGATATGTGTAGGCCACACCAACAAAACACTGCTCGCCAACAACTCCTCTCATCATCAAATCTGTTTGGCTCAAATCTTTCTGTAAGTGACAGAATGCTACATCTCATTATTGCCTATATCTTATTTCCAAAGAATTCTAACCACTCACGCATCAATGAGTTTGAACTAATGGTCCTGAATGCTTTGAGACGCGTCGGTTTTACCTATTATGTATCATATGCAATGATGCAATCACTAGATGGTGGTTTACCCTATGCTCGAGCCATCTCTCATATTCGGAACATGGGGTTAATCTTCAACGGGAAGTGACTAGAATTCAAGGAGATAAGGAGGCTATCTCAGACGATAATGCTCTTAAAAACACCGACATCATTCTTGATGCAAGAGGTCACTTTCATTACAAGGAGGATTTCAACCAATGTCAATATGTCGCTCAACCTCCGAAGGCGGATACACCTTAGATATGTTGTTTAACCAAATGACCCTCTTCCAAAGACATGTGGATGACCGCTTTGATGTGCTCCAACAAGAAAATGCTTCCACGTCGACAACTTCGCAATGTCCAACGAACCCAAAAACTCATTCTTGAGCACCTTGATAGGACCGAAGTTCAAGAGGAAGAAGTATCCGGTAGTGGTAGTGGTAGTGAGCATGAAAGTGAAGATAACGGTGATGAGATGAATGAAGATGAAGACTAGACTTATTTTTAAAATTTCTATGTCATTTCTTTCATTTTCGTATTTTACTTTGTTATGTTTAGACAATGTTCCATCTTATGTTTCGTGATGTTTAGGTTTTTAATGTTTTGTTGTTCTGTGTTGTATCGTACAATTTGTTTTGTTCATACTTTATCGTGTGATTATGTTTACATGTGTTTGTGTGTTTTCAAAATCTATTTCACTCTTTTTCCCCATCCTTTTTTATGTTAACAAAGGGGGAGAAGAATTTGCATATATGTTGTTTTGTTTCAAAGAAATTGCAGCCAATAACTATCATAAAACTCACTCCAAAATTCAAAGAATCATGGACTTAGGGGAGCATACAATTTAGGGGAGCCTTGCATTTGCTTAACTTTTGTGCTACACAAAACAACATAAACGTTTCAAGAACTTTTCAAAGACTTGGTTGTCATCATCAAAAAGGGGGAGAATGTAACTGCAAGCTTCTCAAGTCATACTTAAAGCATTGGTTTTGATGAAGACAACATGAATATCAACATTCAAAAGGATGTGCAAAAAGTATATAATCATATAAAACATCTCTACAAGTCTTGAAGATTAGAAGAAGAATTTTTTTAAAAGAAACAACAATGGCATAAGGTATAAATAAATCTTAAACTTGAAAATAGATGTTCACAAATATGCATTCATAATCATATACATGTCCCATATGTTTAACTAAAAGAAAAACTATGTTTGAAATATTTTTCAAAATGAATTTTCAAAAACAAACTTTCGGAGCCGGTTCTACCATACAGGGAACCGGGTTCCACACTTTTGCAAAACACATCTCACTGGTTTTTGTACCAGGAACCGGGTTGTACCCATAGAGGAACCGGTTCCTGCGTGTAAATTTTCAAATTCTAGTTGTAACGTTCACTAGGAACCGGGTTCTGCCTGTGTCGGAACCGGTTTCCAGCGAACCAGTGCAGAATTCTTTTTAATTTTTGAACATATTTCAAATGGGATTCATTCATGGTTGCATTGCATCTTTTCATACTAAAAGGCATGAATGAAAAGGATTGTTTGACATTATAAATAGTGCAGAATTTTTAAATTCAAATTACCTTCTTCAATTAACAATTTTCATCATTCATATTCTCATATTCTTCCAAACTTTTAAGTGTTCTTACAAAGTCATATTTTTGTGAAACTTGCCATACACATTTTCAATCATTTCAAGTTTCATACATGCATTGTGAACATATATAATCATTGTTTGAGAATTGTTTATTTCTTGAAGAAGAAGATCAATCAAAGATTGATAGTGCTCTCAATCTATTTCAAATTAACCATTGTATTACAAAGAATATATTTCCTTACTATCCGAGATTGTTGGAAGTAAGTGTTGTGATTTGAAGAGGATTGTTCTTCATTCACATTAGTGTTTGGTTTTGACCTTAAAGGTATTAAGAACCTTTGGTCACCCTATAGGTTTAGATAGTAAGCATAATCGATTATTCTAAACTATAGTGAAATCTCTTTCGTGTTGGAAGGGGACTACTCTCGGATTGTGAGGGCCGGGATATATCGTTGTGTTCTTTACTTTTCTGCATTTATCGCTTTCATCACCATAACCAAGAAAAGATAAGAAAGAGTCAAAAACCTTCAAACACTTAACCACAAAAATTACTACAAATAGTCTCATAAAACCGAATAAATTTTTATATACCTAATTCACCCCTCTTAGGCACTCTTAGACTTACATGTTGGGCGGTACTTAGACAACTAAGCTCGTTTGAGTCACCCGTGTCAAGACGAGGATCTGGCTCGTTATATCTGTGGAGCGAGGATCCCTTAATGTCATGTTCATGGAGCATCGCTGGTATCGGGGCGTGCGCTTGATGTCGAGCTCTTGATGCTCGGATGGTATTCTGAGCCTTGTCGACTGTTCGTGCCTTAACCATAGTATTGTCTAATTTATTCGGTGTTTTATGATCGAGCAAGTTCTTCCTTATGTAGGTTTTTGAGATAGTATGCATATTTCCATTTTTCCTCGGATGCGGGGAACGTATGTATGCTAGGCAGTTATGTTCGCAGGAAACATATGTCTGCCTAACATTTATGTTCGCGGGAAACATATATCTTCCAGGAAGTTGTGTCAGCGGGGGATGATAAGTGCCAAAATGTAGTTATTTTGTATATACATTTTGTGGCACTTATCCGTTCTTTTGTTGATATTCTTCGAATAAATCCCGCTTTTGTATAAATGTGCATAATAGAATAATTGAGTTTTGTGTTTTGTATCAATGATATTTTCATTTTGGGATATTTCTTCATTGGAGCATTGGTCGGGCTTCGATTGGATGGAAAATGGGATTGGTTGGGAGCATTGAGCCTCGGTCAAAGGGCTCACATTTTGGGTTGGGTATTTTGAGATCTTCATTTCTTTGGTAGATTAGCTTAGAAAACAACATTGGAGCTTGCATTTTGATGATTGGAGGTGGATCAGCTTTGATTGTGGTTTATGTGGTTGGGTATATTTTGATAACTCTTGTATATTTATCGCCTTTGGCAATTTGTTTGAATCGGTGTTTTACTTTATGTTATTGAGCTTTGCTAGGGATAGATTTTAGATTCTTACCTAGGATGATTATCATTAGGAATGCTAGAGATAGGTTTAGAGCTAACATTCACTATAGAGTACCGAACTTAATGCCTCTGCGTCGGTGAAGTATGCGGGAATGGGTATGGAGGTGATGCATTGACTTCCTATGTTGTTGAGATATGCCGGGAATGGATATTGAGATGATTTAGGAGGATTCTCAATTTGGGTTAGAAATAGCTTAGATTGTGAGAGGTATGTGATGACACGGACGAGTATCGTGGCCGAGTATGACATGGGTGGTAGATTTAAGTGTGACGGGTAGTTTACATTCGTTCGGACAATGTCTATCCTTTATACTTTTGTTCATTTACTTTTTGTCTTTTATTTTCATTTCTTTTAATCTCAAACTCATTAACGGTAGAATTATCGAACGAATCAATAACCAATCTCTGTGGACACGATACGATATAACCTAACGGTATATATCACCGGTAAAAATAATACCAACTCTTTGCTTGCCGCTACATAACAAAATGGCGCGTTGGGATTGGTTTTATTGGTTTTGTATTGCGATAATTCCATTGTTTTTGAGTTTTGTAATTATTGTATATGTTGTATAGACTTTGTATATGAACTTGTATATGTTACTTGTACATGTTATGTGTTTACTTTCCATACTTGTACATATTTGTGATTTTCTTAGTTTTTATGTGATGTTGTGAATTGTCTCGTACTCGTAACGTTTGTTGTGTGGTTGTTAGGACACTTTCTTTAGGTTTGCGCGGTGTGGCAATACCATGGCATGACGATAGGAGGTTACTAGTGCTCGCACAATAAAGGCGTCGAGCTTACGACGTAAAACAAGCATGTTTTGTTTGTTTATGTTTATGTTGTTTGGTGGATTATGTTTTAACAAGTTGAAATAGGACTTGTTCTTAATTTTAAATCTTCACTTTTCAACTTGTTAATTCATTGTCACCACGCTTTCGTATTGTTATGTGCTTTAGTTTTGTTATGTCAATTTGTTATTTTCCACAAGTTTGTAGTGTTTTAGCTTATGGAAGTGTGTATGTATTGTAAATATTGTTTAGATGTGTAAATGAGATTGTATAGGTGTGTAAGTGGAGCTTGCATAGCAGCTGCACCTGTTGCTGTCATTTTTCTGCAACTGGTGTAGCGCGCTCTGCTGGCGCTTAGCGCGCTCTGCTATGCAGGGCCAGTGAATTCTTTTAAAATTTCACTCGGTTTTTCTTTTTCCCACTTTCACCAAGGCTTTTTGTATTGAATAAAATTAGTATTGTTTTTCTAATTCTTTTGTTGTTGTTTGGACTCAAATTTTGGTTCGGTAACTTGAAGACTTTTGAGGTGATTTTTCGAGTTTGATCGTTTCAACTCGCGGATGTATGGTAATGATAGTTTTCAAAGTTGGTACATGTCAGGTACTCGTTTATCGCTTTCTATAGCATAACATGTTTAGGAAATTTATCATTTGTATAATTACCATGCTATTCATTCTTTTTGCATTACTTGCTCATGAATTGAATCACTTTAGTTCCCTTTTTACCCATAAATGTGAGGAAGCTTTCCATTGTTTACATATGCTGAGAGTCCACATTCTTGTTTTAACTGGATTTCATTATGCTTAATCTTTTGTTTTGTGTTGATTGTATGATTGCAAGAAAATGATCAAGGCATTTTGTTGATTTTGAGCATAACTACCTTGGCCAAATATTCAATTCACCTTGTGAGTGTGTGAACCTTTGTTTGCCCCTTTGAGCTTTTATCAATATCCATTTTTATTTGAACTTGATGCTTGTCCATGAGTGTCAATTCACCTTTTTTGTATGGATGTTGATTTCTTTGTTTCTTGAACCCTCAACTACATGTTGTTGTATGAATTTTTACCTTGCCTTAGAAAGTAGGGAGTATTCACACATTAATGTTGGTTGAATTCAAGTTGGGGAGAGGAATGTTTATGTACTTATGTTGTGATTGATATGAGGTTGAGAAAAGAAAAAGAAAAAAAAATGTGAAAAAGAAAGATTAGAAAAAGAAAGAAAAAAAGAGAAAAGCTTTGAAAAAGAAAAAAAAAAGAGTAGGAATAATGTTATGTTAATAAGTGAGGTGTGTTTGGTGTGAAATTTGTGATGAAGAATAAGTTTGATTGAAATTATATTGTTTGGAACTTTGTGAGTTGATCACTCCCTTAGGTTTAGGCAAGTTTTTGTTTCGATTAGCTTTAGGACTTATCACTTGTTTGTTAACCAAGCCACATTACAACCTTGAAAAACCCTTGTGATTCTTGCATTTGTATTTTCAATACGTTTTTGGATGAATGCATAATTTAGTCTATTGTTTGCAAGATTGTGGAGGAGTGTTTTTTATCTCTCACCTTTGTGTGTTCTTCATCTACCGATGAATTTTTGCTAGGTGTGATTCATGATTGAGTTTGTTTTGTTTTAGAATGTTTTGCATGATTTTTGTACTTAGGATTTGTTTCGTTTATATGTTATCGTTGTAGTATAGTGGTAAGTTTGTATTTGTCGTGTACATTTTTCGTTTGAACCATACATTTGTTTTCCGTTTTAAAAACTTGTTGATTCGTGATTCTTTGATTATCATTCTTTGTTTCTTTGAGTTATTTGACTTTGTTTGAGGACAAACAATGTGTCAAGTTGGGGAGAGTTGATAAGTGGCAAAATGTAGTTATTTTGTATATACATTTTGTGGCACTTATCCGTTCTTTTGTTGATATTCTTTGAATAAATCCCCCGCTTTTTGTATAAATGTGTACATAATAGAATAATTGAGTTTTAGTGTAAATATTGTATCATTTGATAGTTTTTCATGTCTTTTATAGGTATTCATTCATAATTGGAGCATTGAGTAATAAAGGTCAAAGGCTAAGCTTCAAGAGTGCGATTTTGCACAATACGTCATCGAATAAAGCTCAAATTCAACACAATAAAAATCATCAATTTGGTTGATATTTCTTCATGGTTGGATAGAGCATTGAATAAGCTTTCCAACGCTTCAAACCGGGCTCAATTCCGAGTTACGGTTCTCAAGATACGGCAAAAATAAAATGCTGAAAATAGCAGACCGCGCTGAGCGCGAACAGACCGCGCTGAGCGCGCCCTGCGACTTCAAAATTCTTTAAAAGGGGCTCAAAACACATTTTTAGGTTATGGGTTGGGTATTTTTGAGTCCCAACACCATCACCTTCATTTCTTTGGTAGATTAGCTTAGAAAACAACATTGGAGCTTGCATTTTGATGATTGGAGGTGGATTGCTCTTCGATTGGCTTTGACAACCAATGTAGATTTGTGGTTTATCTCTTCTCCTCTTTGTGTATTTCTCTTTTGTTGGGTTTGTATGTATTTCTACTCATAACTCTTGTATATTTATCGCCTTTGGCTTGTATAAAGTTTGCTTTACGAATTTGTGTCGGTGATTATCTTGGGTTTTACTTTATGTTAGGGGTTTGAGCTTTGCTAGGGATAGATTGCTTAGATTCTTACCTAGGATGATTATCATTAGTTTCGAATGCTAGAGATAGGTTTAGAGCTAACATTCACTATAGAGTACCGAACTTAATGCCTCTGGTGAAGTATGCGGGAATGGGTATGGAGGTGATGCGTTGACTATGTTGTTGAGATATGCCGGGAATGGATATTGAGATGATTTAGGAGGATTCTCAATTTGGGTTAGAAATAGCTTAGATTGTGAGAGGTATGTGATGACACGGACGAGTATCGTAGGCCGAGTATGACATGGGTGGTAGATTTAAGTCATGACGGGTAGTTTACATTCGTTCGGACAATCATCCTTTATACTTTTGTTCATTAACTTTTTGTCTTTTATTTTCATTTCTTTTAATCTCAAACTCATTAACGGTAGAATTATCGAACGACGAATCAATAACCAATCTCTGTGGACACGATACGATATAACCTAACCGGTATATATCACCCGGTAAAAATAATACCAACTCTTTGCTTGCCGCTACACCGCCGCAACAGGGGACGATTTGTTTATGTCAGAACCAACTGCACATGTGTTAATCAGCTGTATGTTTTATGTTAAAATCCTATAAATA
Organism: Vicia sativa; assembly: GCA_021764765.1. NCBI lineage: Eukaryota > Viridiplantae > Streptophyta > Magnoliopsida > Fabales > Fabaceae > Vicia > Vicia sativa. Next base: position 142,808,865 of record CM038797.1, read on the forward strand.
GGATTTGACTATAAAATAGTTGTATGTATTTATAGAAATTATTGGCTCTTAACTATAAAAGTTATGAGGGCAATAATGAGTGTTTATTAGGAATTTACTTTTCTAGATACATTGTATTCTATTAAAGAGCACATGATGCTCTATTAGTAATAACAGAGAAAATTATCTCTGTCAGTTTATATCCGCCCGTCGGGGAGGCTGGCGAGGTCGTTTATGTTGCAATGTCGAGCATAATTGGTGGATTCCTTCTCCTCGTACTGGATGTATGCATGGGCCTTGAGAAGGAGGGCATCCAGTGTTGCCGGTGTTTCAATGTAAACTTCTTTGGAAAAATTGTTGCGGGAGCGTAATCCTCGTTCGAGCAAGTACTTCTTTATCTCGTCGGTCATGGAGACCTGGACCTCTTTGTTGAACCTCTCGATGTATGTTCAGAGAGGTTCATCTTCTCCTTGTATGATCGCTTCTAGTGAGGCCTCTGTCTTTGGGTGACGGAGAGAGGCAGTGAAGTTCCTTGAGAACATCTTCCCTAAATTCTTCCATGTGGTGATGGACTCGTTGGGGAGGCTTTTGTACCAAGACATTGCCCCTTTCCTTAGAGTTGTTGGGAACAATCTGCACTTGATGGCGCCCTAATGGATCGACAATCGAGCAAGGCATCAATGTTTTCAATGTGCTCGTCAGGATCAGTAGTGTCATCATATTGTTCGAGCTTCGGGGGTTTCTCCAACCCGGAAGGGATGGGAGTATCCATGATCGCCCGACAAATAGGACCATGATGTTCATTTTCGTCGCTTAGAGAGAGAGAACGGTTGTTCTTGATGCGCTGGGGTGGAGAAAGGTCTCGGTCGCGGGGATGACGTGGCTCGCTCTTGGTTTTCTTGTGAGAAGGGGAAACCCTATTCTTCCGAGGAGGAGTATGCTCCATCTTCTTCGGAAAAAATCAATCGGGATGTTCATGGGTTTGATTTCGACCAGATCTTCATGGAGAGGGGCTACGGGAACCGAACATCCTTGGTCTCTAAGATAGAGACTGAGAGATGTTCTTTTCAAGGGCCTCGATGCGCTGATCCTACTGGAGGATAAGATCATTGGTGCGATTGAGGGCAGACAAGATTGCTGCCAAGACTGGATCGTTGTTGGTCGGTGATGGTACCGAAGGAGGAAAGGTGACGATGGCGTCTGCCTGGTTCTTGGATTTTTTATTATCCAAGGGAGAATCTTGGTCGCCAGCTTCGTCGGAATCAGGGGAGACGGTCCTGTCATCCCTGTTATGCATGAAATCCTCGAGATGCGGAAAGGCGTCGTTCATGTCTGTCTTGCGGATAGGAGAAATGACGGTCTTGCCCAAAACGAACAGGTCGTTGCTCTCAGTAATCTTCTTGGAGGGGTTGAGGTATCTTTGGTCTTCTGGATTCTTAATGAGGAATGAAGACGGGGAAGATGATTTCCCACAAACGGCGCCACTGATCTGAACGGGTGATCAAAATTGGAGATGGTTGGAGCGAACAGAGGTCCTTCGAGCAATGTTGATGTTGAGGAGGGGGTGGTGTACTTTCAAGGCACTCTGATGCTAAATAAGCAAGTGATCAAGATGAGAACAAGATAATATTAGGGTTGTTAGAGTAAAAATGTGATACCTTACCCTCAAAGATGTGAGGGTTTGAAGAGTGGAGGTGAAGGGCTCCTGTTATATATAGGGATCTTAGGAGCGCCCTCATTGGTTGCTATATTTAAGCCTAGATATGCGGACCCATGGATATATAGCTATACGAACTGATCTGGTCAAACCGAGCGAGAGTGCTCGGAACTAGCTGTTATGTCGACTAGATGGGGACATAACGAGCATAGCCCTCGATGGGGAGAGTTGGTCTGATCTGCTCGACACCCGTCGAGCGGACGGGTTTTGGCCATGTGTAGAGCGGAAAGATGATCCCCTTTGGAGGCCTTTCGGTCTGTTCGACTCACTGTAGTATGACTCAAAAGATACATTCAATAATACAATACATAACTGTCTTCACATGGTTATTATTGATATATATATATATATATATATATATATATATATATATATATATATATATATATATATATATATACATTGGAAAGAATATCAATTTTATCTTGGAATTCAAGTCAAGTAATAACTTTGTTCATTTTATACAAGTGTATATTTCTTTTCATCATAATGTGTTCGTGATAAGTGTTTGTCAGGAATTGGTGTCACTATCATAAACTGACTTGTAGTGATGGACAAAATTATGTATATGTTCGGCCAGCATAATGCAATAAACTATCGTGATTTTTGTGTGTTGAATATTTTACCGACAGATCATCATTTTTACCTGCAGTTTTAGTAGTCTGTCACTATTTCTTTCAAAAAGTATATCTTTTATCTACAACATGTGACCGTAGGTAAAAGTGATATCCTAAAAAAAATTTAAATAATTATTTTTGAAAATACATTATCTTTAACTATTATTTCATCTTTTCTTAATCAAAATGATACATTTCAAATGTCTAATTTATTTATATTAACAATTTAAAACTTTAAATAAACACGTTTAAAAAAATAAATTAAACAATATTTAGGACATGCATCCTGAATCTGTAGTACAGAAGTATGTTACTAGTGTTAAGAATGTTGATGAAACATGAAAATGAAAGGAACAACTTCATTATTCTATGGACAACCATATTTAGGACATGCATTTCAGCTTCCTTGGCGCTAGTTTAATGCACTGTATTGGCTATATCTTCGAGAGAAAGGGTTAAGTATGTCTGTCAATCTCTAAATATTCCGCATATACATAGATGATACAACCTGCTTAGCCAGTCCAAGATTGTTCTTCTGAAATACAAATTTTTTCAAATAAATTGTCAATATGTCACATAAGAACTGGAAATTAGACTCAGTGCAGAGCCAAGATTCTAATCTCAATACCAGATGCTTCAAATAAAGGATGAGTATGAGAAAAAACCCACAGATTCAAACTTGTCTGCATGTGCATTGACAAATGCCTCTAAGTCTGCAACTTTTCCAGTGCTTTAAGCATGTGCTATTTCCATGTAAGGGCTCTGAAATGGGAGAAAAAATCCATAGAAGTCAACATGGCTCAAGTTATTAACTTCAAGACATATAGGAATGAAATAAGAATGAAACCATTTTTTTATAGTTTGCGGGTGTCTTCTAAGAAGAGAAATGAGTCAATATCTTCCAACTAGTATAAAAATGCATAAATACGGCATATATAAATGTTAAATACCTCTGTCGCAACATCCTTAGGTGGCTGTTTGAAATCCATCTTGTCCGGAATAAACCTTAAATCAAGTGGATTAGACGAGTGTTTAAACTCAACACCATCATTTTCTTTGTAAATATGGTCTGCTGTTGCACTTGAGTCCCATTCAACCAAAGCAAAATATTACCTGAAGAGCCAGATAAAGAATCAAGTTACATGATGGTAAGAGAGAGAAAAAAAGGGATTTGGGCACATCACAAACATGGAATAGGAATAACAATAACTTGAATGACAGGTGAGACATGGGTCTTGACTAGGGACATGCAAGTTAATAACAACGGTGTTTCATTGTTTTCCAAGTGTCACACCATAAATTTCTCCCTGACTTTTCACATATTATTTTCATTCGATTCATTTGCATCTAAAATAAATTTTGACTTTATATGTCACTTTTCACATGAGTATTGAATTGTTGCATTTGACCTTCAATTATGTAATTAGTAGTTAATTTGTTATTTTTGCGTTAAGTTTTAATTCAATTTTGCATTTTTCATGTGATAATTGTTTGTATTTCCTCTTTTTTTAATAGTTAAAATTTATTATTAATTGAATAATTTTCTTTTAACAGTGAATTCGATTATTAATTAAAATTTTCATTTTTATTTAAAATTAAATTTATCCTTTCCCTTTTAATATTCACTTAACCAAATAGTTACTCATTTATTGTCTTACATCATTCTATTAATTAGCTTTTGGCCTTTCTATTTTTTTTTTAATAAAATAGAATATATAATATTCTAATTCTAATAATAATAACAATTCAAAATAAGTAAAGTTAAATAATTAAAACTAATACAAAAAGAATTAGTGATGGTTTTTAATGTCCATATGTAAAACATAGCAAGTGACCGTGGTTATAGGATAATTATTTGTATTACTCACTTTTCTGAATAACATCATTCTAAACAAAGTGCAATAGATCATTTATTTCTAGAATAGTAAAAGGAAAAAAAACTTGCATAAAATATAAGAAAAATTCAGTAAGTATAATGCATGCTCCCTCTTATATTACACTTTGAACTTACATAAACAACCAATTACACTTGACTATTTCAACATAGACACGGTTCTTCTATCCTCTTTTTTAAAAAAATTTGACACTAGAATCAAATGCAGTGGTCACTTCTTTAAAGTTAAGTGTTTTAAATTATCATCATTTTCTCAACATAGTATGTCCGAATAAGTTTATAATCCTCACTATTTCGCTTTACTTTGATCCCAAAAATAGTGTTAACTTTGTCCGAGATCTTGAATGTGGAAGTTAAAAACCTCTTTGTTTATAAAACTCAATTCACTGCATTGCTAATAATCCACATGTCATCAACATCAAGACAAAGTAAATACTAAATGCTCTCACTCACCTTTTTGTACAAACATTTGTCACGAGAATTGGGAACAACTCCATGTGAAGTATGTGAGTCAAACTTTCGATGTTAATGTCTCGATGCTTGTTTTAATTCATACAAGAATTTGATGAGCTTGCGCCTTTTGTTTATATCTTGAAAGTAGATAACCTTCTGGTTGTTCCATGTTGATTTCTTTGTCAAGGTCTCCATTTAAGAATGTTATTTTAACATCCATTTGATAAACTATAAGGTCATTCAAAGAAGCTAATATAAAGAAAACTGTAATTGTCATCGTCCTTATTACTAGTGTTTATGTGTCGAAATAACAAATACCTTATTTTTGTCTTAAACACTTTGGTATTGATCTAGTCTTAATATGTGTTTAATGTATTGTAACTATGATACTCTTTCTAAACACCTACTTGCATCCAATGAACCTTGATCTCTTGAGTAGATCAATCAATTCTCAAGTTTGATTTGACATAATTGAATCAATTGCATCTTGGATAGTATCCTTCCAAAAGTAAGAGTCCCTTGAAGCTACTACTTCTTTATAGGTCTTAAGTTCATCTTCCACCTGAAGGATAATAGGAATCTTTCGAACAAAATTCTCACTATTTTCTTCAACTGGATAAAAAGAAATAAGTTGAAAATCGAATTGATTTGGTCCTAGATCCTTAGCTTTTCGTGCTCTTTGGCTTATTTGAGGCTTTAGTTATGTTTCAAAAATCCGTAAAAACTTCCAGGTTTTGTATCTATAATTCGTGGAAAATCTTCTTCACGAGATTCTCCATTTATGGAAATTTCAGTTTCCTTATCCTTTGTAATAATGTTTTTAAAGAACTTCACTTCTTGAGATTCAATAATCACATTAGATTCCAAATTTAAAAGTTTATATGTTTTACTATTAGGTGCATACTCCCTCCATTCCTATTTATAAGCAAATTTTGACTTTTTAGATTCATTGAATAAATGATGTACTTAGACTATATGTAGGTTAGATACATCAATCATTCAATGAACCTAAAAAATTAAAATTTGCTTATAAATAGGAATGGAGGGAGTATCTTACAAAGGCACATTTAATGCCTAGAGAACCTAACTTCGTCCTTCTAAGATCTATGTTCTTATAGTAAGCGACACACACCCACACTCTAAAGTAACCAATATTTGGCGCTCTGCCTGTCCATACCTCATATGGAGAAATATTAGTTTTCTTCAAATGAATTATATTCATTAAATGACAACCACTTGCAATTTAGAGTGGGTTAACATGGCATTTATCATTTATTGATATGTTCAATTCTTTCTCTAGGCTAGCCCATTTTGTTATGGTGTACGAGGTGCAAAATATTAATGTATAATGTCACGTTCTTCACAATATGCATCAAATTCAGTAGAAAAGTATTCACCAGCGCTATCACTTTTAAGGACTTTGATACTTCTACTTAATTGATTGTATACTTCCATTTAATAAATTTTAAAGACATTAAAGACATCATCTTTATACTTTAAATGATATACATGTGTGAACCTAGAGCAATCATAGATTAAGTTAATTAAATACATATTTTCTCCAGGGGTTAACATCTCATTTAATTCACACAAATTCGAATGCAAAAGATCAAACAAGTTAAATCTTTCTTTCTACACTTCAGAATGGTTTCTTAATCATCTTTGAAATGATTAACATCAAATGAAATTAAACCAGGTTTAATTAGTCTCTTCGTATTACTAATACCGATACGTGCTAATTTAGTATGCCATAAATAAACAGATTCAAACATATAAGTATAATTAGAAACTTTATTGATATTATTGTCGGTAGTACAAAGTTTGATCATTCTCTTAGTGGAATAATATTTTCCTATATATACACCATTGTAGATCAAAATTAATTTGCACGATTCATATACAAATTAAATATCTGGTTTTCTCAAAATATCTCTACTAACAAGATTCATATTCATATTCATGTCATAGAAATCATAATATTTTAAATAAATCAAACTCGTGATCTTTTACACATGTTTAAAATTATCATGAATGCTAAAAATTATTCCCTAAGTCTCTAACACGAAAGATGTCGTGAAAATAAAACTCAATAACAAATGTAATGACATGAAAGAAAGTTAAAATAATATCAATTTAAGAAACAATAAAATCACTATTCCAAACATTTTCAAAACATACAAAATAAAGATTTGTATGGTTTATTCAATACACATATAATTTCAAGTTTCAACACACATACACTAGTTTTATTCAAACACTACGAGTTATAAAGTAACAAGAGACATAAACAACTATTATAAAGATGATTTCATCTGATACTTGACGAGGCCAGGAATGTGTGTATTCATCATATAATCTGTCCAGTCAATGCTAGTGGGGTCAAAGTTGAATTCTACTTTCTCCATCTCATGATCACCCTTTGTTGCCATCCTCAAAATTTCTACATTGGTATCATCAAAGCTGAAATAAAAAATAATTATAATGTTTTATGATTATGAAAGAAACAAAATTATTAATCAAAGGCTATAAAATTACTTACATTGACTTAAAATAGACAAGTGGTTTGTATAATGTTGCAAATCGATGCATATTTCTAATTTGTCTACTTTCCTTATCGTAAACATCTTGGAATCTATGAGGACATATTTTGTTCTTTAAATTCAAGACCTTGAAAATGTGTCACACATGCATAAATGAATAATTATTGGTATTATAATTTGTCAAATAAATGATAACGGAAATCAATGAAATTAGTTTAACATACTCTCAACATGACTATCATATAAATGTTGAAAGCCGCAAAACTATTCACCCGTAATGCATTAGAAATAACTATTGGCTTTCCATTTTGATTTATCCAGGGGGTTTTCATGAAATAAATGTGACAAATTTTTTGAATATCTGAATATTTGAGAGGATTTCTTAAGGATGAAGAAACATGATAGATGAAATTCTTAGAAGGTTGATTTGAATGAAAGAAGATAGCTGCAATCACACAATTGATGACCATATCTACAGGTATCTGCATTATACAAACAATTAGAAAGCCAAAAAAAAATAAAAGTCAAATAAATAATATGAATAGAAAAAGCTACTTAAAAAACAATCAGACGAAGTAATTGAATTATTCTTATGTAATTATTCAATCTTCTTTATTCAATACAATCACTACACTTTTCTATTTATATTTATAGTTATTCATGCATGGCTATATGGCTAATGAAATATATTGTCATAGGTTTTTGAGCAATTTTTGATAATCTTTGTTGTTTTATAGCCTTAGGTTTTTGTAACTTTCTAATAAGTATATCTAATTAGAATAATATAGGAGTTTTTTAGCAATAAATATTATTTTGGGATGTTACATAAAATTTTCGGTTTCTTAGATGTAATCTCAATTGCATAGTAATATATCGAATATTATTCATTTAAAACTATAAAACTGAAAAAGATAATAATTGAAATATAAAAAAAATAAGATAAATAATATTATGAGAGCTATACAACATAGAGATGAAAAATATCCTTAATTATTTTAAAAACAAATTATATAAAATTAAACTGACACATATCGATTCACTTAAAACTATAAAATGAAATGAATTTCTTAACTCACCTCATACTCTTTTTCTAACGTACTATGTGAATTTTCATTATTGCTATTAAAAATCGAAAATATATTTTCGGTTCGCACTCTATATCATGCAAATCACTTTGAAAATAGTTTGGTGTAAATTGGAGGTATACCTCCGGTTTCAAACCGTAAATAAATTTTCTGTTCCTGAATGCACTTAAAGGGCGCCAAAACCTTTCTCCTCCCCATAACAACAAATATTTTCAAAAATCAAACAAAAACTCTCTCAATCACTTTTTTCTACCCTTTCTCTCAAACAATCAACATAAACCATCAAGCATTGGATAAATACAACAACTAACAGAATCAAGCAAGCAACAACCATCTACAATCAATCAAGTAAGTGATTTAAGAAATTTTTAAAATTTATGTAATTTCTATTAAAATTAGTGAAATAGGATTTTAAATGTGTAGTTTTATGTAGTTTATATCATGAGGAGTCATTAGAATATTATTGGTAAACTGTTTTTGACTATCAATCCGTGTTTTTGGACGCATTTGGGGTTTTGGGGTTGGTTGTCACGCTACTCTATATTGCAGAAGAAATCGAAGATTTATTTCCGGTTTCTGGGCAAGAACAAAACCAGAGGTTTATTTCCAGTTTCTTGTTGCATTGTCTTTTTTCTTTTTTTCCTCTATAAGTCATATGCTAACGTTTCGTTCTTACTTGTACAGGAGATATGTCTAAGACACTGTCACATTTGAGGCATGGTTGGGTTGCACAACATGCTTCTATGCAGAGAGAGAGAGAGAGAGAAAGAGAGAGAGGAGTCATGCCACACAAGCTCCTTCAACAGCTGGATAGGTTATGTCGGATGCACATTCTGTTGGTTCCGATTCTACCTCCTTCTACTTCTTCCTCTCGTAACAGACGGTAGTCTCCAGTCCATCCATCGCCGCATTCGTCCTTCCGTAGACGCACATCCTCACCACCGCGGATTTTTGAGACGGGATCCTCATCTGCCTCACAGGAGGGGCCATCTGAGGTGAGACCTAATTCTACACCTCCAGTACCTGAGGTATCAGTGCCACCAGAGGCACCGGCGGCAAAGGTGACACCGGCATCAGAGGTGACATCGGCGGTAGAGGTGACACCGGCGGTACCACAGGTCCCTTAGGTCTTTGGAGGGGGACCTTCTGACTTATATGTGCTCGCTCTTTATCTCACCCATTTGGATAGAAATATATGGGATGAAGAGGTATGAAATTTACATTTATATTACAGTTATTAATTATGTTATGAATATTATTATGTATTCTAATAGTGAATTTTTTCTTACAGGATCGCGATACACTAAAGGTCATAAGCCATGGGAGGAAGATCAACAAGCTTATTCCCCATCCTGAGCCATGGTTTGATGGTCTTTTATGCACTACAGTATTGAGAGATTTGACCTTCTATGGATATAGCATGGTCAACTAGGGGATGATCAACGCTTTTGTATAGAGGTGGCACAAGGAGACGTCTTTGTTTCATGTACCACATGACGAGATGACGATCATACTTGATGATGTCGCGTGTCTTTTTCACCTGTCGATCAGAGGGCGATTTTTGGATCACCAGAATTTGGATTAAGACGAGACTATTACTTTGTTGGTTGATAGGTTGGGAGTTACCGTGGATAAGGCGTTGGCAGAGGTTGATAAGATACGTGGGGGGCACATGAGAGATAATTGGCTGAAGGAGGTTTTTACAGATGAGTTTGCGCTTGCTACAGCTGCTGATGGTGATCCCGAGCAGGTTACCCTTCATAGGGGGTATGACATGAGAGCATACCTCTTGTATCTTGTAGGCACCCAGATCTTTGTGGACCTCAGTGTCACCTACACTAACATCATGTACCTTAGGTTTTTTGCTGATTTTGAGCAGGTCGGTGGGTGGAACTGGGGGACTGCCTGCTTGGTTTACTTGTATACCAAGCTGGCTGAGGGGACTAAGTGGATGACGAGGTAGATCACTGGCATCATGTCTCTATTGACGGTATAAATTATTTCTCTTAGCTTCGATTTTTAATTATTTTGATTTTGAAAGTAACTGGTTTAATTTTGATATTTCAGAGATAGATCCTACAACACTTCCCCCACATTTCTGGATAGGCACTTGTTGAGGATTATATTGAGGATATGTCGTATGCCTACGCATACGAGCCGTTAAGAGGGAACCAGGTGACACTGCCGTATCAGGTTTACCTAGACCAGATAGTGTATGAGGAAATCCACTTCAGTACCTACGCCGACCACCGTGAGACGATACCATTTGATGAGGTTTCTCTATTTATAGGTTGGTTGGCATGCGGTACTCGAAAGACTATTGCTTATATGCCTAAGCGGGTGATGCGTCAGTTCGGATATACTCAAAACATTCCTCGTCATCCTGCTGTATTTGCCCCTCCGATAGTGAAGAGGAGGGAGATGGATGAGATTTTCGATGATTTTGAGAATCATCTCGTACCTGAGGAGGCTATGAGTATTGTGGCTCCAGAAGACTGGAGTTACGCATACGATTACATGTTGTAGTTCTTCAGGGTGTCCCATTCATACATGATAGAGGAAGCTCCAAGGAACCCACCCAGGATGGTTCATCAGGATATCCTGGAGGAGGAGCAAACGAAGAGAGATCATGCTTAGGACGTGTTGCCTAGGTGCCGCTATATCATGGAGCTTTCTAGGGATGACATTGACAGAGGGATGTTTTCTGACGGATCCGATGTCAAAGGCGTTTTGGAGGCCATCATGGCGGAGGCCGAGGGTGCCCTTGTATACAGGAGACAGCGGATAGACGTCTCATGGGTGACAAGTCTGCTCATCGTCCGTCATACGCAGTAGTTTTGTTTGATTGTATTTTGACTTTAGTTTTTTTATTTCGTATTGTATCGAATTTGTATTTTGAAAACTATTATTATGAAATGCATTTTGGATAACATTTTAGTTCTATTATTCGATATAAAAATTACAGGTCTTTATCTCGATTTATAAATTTAATAGTTTGTTAAATTGGTTATTGTTATAGTTCTATTTTTCTGCTAATTATCATGCTCAAAATTGGATGTATACTTTCGGTATGTAACCGGAGCTATTCCTCCAATTTGCACTCAAATATTTCAGAAAGTGGTGCGCACTAAAAGTATATTTCCGATTTTCTAAAAGTATTTCGGAAATACATAAGATTTAATTCTACCATATGTGATTAGTTAAGAAATTCACTAAAATAAATTCTACAAATCGTTCTATTGAGAATATTTTAGGCGTGTCGTTAGTTCAAGTTGGAATTAATTTTATAAATTAATTCATTCAAAATTAAATTGTGTTACTGTAGAATCAAATATTTGCTACGTTTATATTTTATTTTATTTTTGAAAAAGGTAAAAAAAATTAAATGAGTTAAATTGATTTTGATATTAATAGATCAATAATATATATATATATATATATATATATATATATATATATATATATATATATATATATATATATATATATATAATTAATATTTTACAATTGATTATAACTAAGGTATCTTTTAAATCTAAATTTGATTGTTATAAAAATTTACTAACCAACTGATTTAATGTATATTAAAATTTAATTCATTTTATTTTTAATTTTTTTAATTAATATTAATTTTACAAAATCAATTCAATTTCTGTCACCAAAATTAAACACACCTTAAACTCATATTGATCATAAAAAAAAAAAATCAAACTACTAGGAATACACTTACAGCATCTAGAATTGTCTTGAGATCACCAATAAAAGATTTCAGTTTTCCTTGGCCATAGCTATATATTACACTGTCAATAGTTCTGTAGACACAAATTAAACAATTTGTTATCAAACATTCAAAATATATATATATATATATATATATATATATATATATATATATATATATATATATATATATATATATAAAATTTTGAAGTGGATTCTTTCCCGTGAGAATCCCTCTACAATGGATGTGATTAAAACTAAATGAAAAACCGGTAAATAGTATATCAAAAAGACGGAAAAAGATCACCTCCTGCTTTTTTGCTGTTGTCTCTCCTGTGCAATATTTAATCATTAAATTGAAATCTATTAGTTTAATTTTCCTTCAACTTTTTCCTCTCCCTTAGTTATAGAACAATTTAAAGGCTTAGATCGGAGCAGAATGGATAGCAGAAGAGACATTTAGCAGGAGAAGATCTGGTCCCAAAAAGACTTAAGTTTTATACTATTGTCTCTTTATATAAGTCACTGAAAAAAATTATTCAAAAATAAAAGAAAAAATTTATAAAATAGTTTATTTTTCGATCAGAAAAATTAATCATAATAAGAATATTCTATATTTCGATTTAATTTTTATATAAGCGAATACTATGGTAGTTCAATATCAAAACATTATTTTAGTATGTTTTTTACTAAATTTCTTTATAGGTTATCTATTTCTTTTTCTTGCCCGTCTCTTGTTTGAAGTTTTTTCTACACCAAAAAATTAATCTTAATTTTCTATATATGGAGCATATCGATCCAACCATAAACTATTCATAATTTATATAATTTATATCCATGCACCAAACTCAAAAAAACGTGGAGTGTGAGGAGGTGTATTGAAAGATTTCAAGTTCTACATTGATTATTAGACCGGACTTAAAAATAGTTACATAGAAAGGAACCCTTCATCATACAAGTTTTGTAAGAATAAATTAAATCAAGCTCTAATATTTAAATAGGAGATGAGGTTTCATTGAAATCAAAGTCAAATTGTTGGTGGTACCATTTGGCTTTAAGTCTTGTTTTGTACTTGTCCATTGTGCAATATGGTCTTTAACTTTGAAGACCCACTTGCAACCATGTTTTCTATGAGGTGGGCGATTTGTTTGGGTCTTAAGTCTAATTTTCTAAGAGGAATCATATTTCACTTGGATAAATTTAAGTCATCCGGGTTGTGAAAGAGTTGTTTGACTAAATGAGGTTCTACATGTGTGAGTAATACCTTAGATTTGGAGTGACTTGTTTTGGCCCTTGTGAGCATAGGTGATCATTAAGATGAGCACGCGGCAGGGTGATTTGTTAGTTGCATTTTGTTAAAAACAGGTATGCTAGCAAGATGTTGGACAATACATCTTGACATGTTGCTACGACATCAGAACGTGTTGTGGTTTTACATCTCAGAATATTTGTTTCAGATTCTCAGAAGATTTGATTTATAGTTAGTGCAATTTAAGATGCGTGTATGAAGATTTAATTCTCTAAATATTTGTTTCAAATATGAGATATTTGAATATTTGTTTCTTAATATTTGATGTCGAAACATTATATTATTTTCCTGATTATGTATAGAAGATATTTTTTTATTTTGTTCAGAAGATTGTGCATATATTGAAATATTTAAGGAAATAATATTGTATTGCAGATGTCGAAACATTTAAGGAAACATCTGAGTCTGTTTTGAGAATTATGCAAAAAATTGTGCAGAGAATAGATGTCGGAACATTTAAAGAAACATATGATTCTGTTCTAGAATATTCTACTGAATATTGTATTTGATATGATGTTTTGTTTCTCCGTGTCTTCATAATATTCAAGGAAACATTATATTTTATGTACCATAAGATTTGATTTGCAGATTATTTGATTTAGCCAGATTTAATATCCAGGCTTAGGCGCTGTTATGGCTATAAAAGAAAGACACTAAAACCTTAGAAAATTGACAGACGCAAGTGTGGTTTTGTTCATTTTTATTTTGAGTCACTCTTGTATCACTTTGATGCTTAAGTTGGATTGAGTTTGAGTTGTAATTTTTGAATCACTCTTAACCTTTTAAGCAAGAGTGGATTATGTTTAATTGAAAGTGTGTCTTTTGTCTATTGTCATTGTTATTATTATCAATGTTGTGTGATTGAGGGGGAGTGAGAGGAGTCTTATATCGAGAATTTCTTAGATAGAAATAGCACGGATAGTGATTAGGTGCAAGTTTGTAAAATTAGAGGTTGTTGATAACTTCAAACTAATACTACTATAGTAGATTTTCTTACTGGCTTGGATGCCCCCAAATTAGGTGACGTTGCACCGAATTGGGTTAACAACTGAATTGTGTTATTTACTTTCTGCATCTTCCTTTAAATTGTTTATTGTTTTGTATGTTGTTACAATGTCTTAACATTGCGCTTGACGTTTTGTTTGACGTTCTATTACCGTGACATCATATACGACATTCGTCTTGTTGTGCCAGGATTTTTCTTACATATCTCTTATTCGTTTTTAGGGCTGGGTCATTTCTCACTTCCACCACATTCATGGTTTCGATTATGAGTCGGATTATACTGAGGATATGCCAAGGGCTTCCAGGTATAGCCTCCATAGAAGAAATCATGGTGTTCCGGCGTTTAGGGTGTATCTTGATTGGACTATTCATGATGACATCATTTGGACGCCATTTAAGGATCACATGGAGACGTTCCCATTCGACTCTATTTTATTATACTCAGGGTGTCTTGCATGTGAGACCAAAATTATAGTCATGTATCTTCCATAGAGATGCATTTTACAGTTTGGCTATGTGCAGACCCTTCTCATATCTTCTTTCCAGGATGCTCCAGACACCATTATTTGTCGGGAGCTCGATGGCATCTTCCAAGATTGTGATAATCATATAGTGTCTAAGGAGACTCGGATGATGCAGACATCCAACAGTTAGCATTATGTATAGGGATATGTCACATGGTTTTACACAATATCACACCCTATTATAACATTGGATGCTCATGGACCACCTATGTCAGTTCGTAAGGAGATCTTAGAGAACCAGCAGGTCCAGGATAACCACGTCACGGGTGTCTTAACGATCTGTCAATGGATACAGTTGATTTGGCATGAGGCTTTGGATTTAGGGATTATTTTGAGGGGTGGTCCTGAGGCGGTGACCATCGTAGAAAGGATGGTTAGGGAGACATCTCTTACAGAGGGTTACTGGAGGCATATGAAGAGTTAGGGGTTAGGATTAGGCTTACGCATTAGACTATGTCTTTCTTTTATCTACCGATGTATTTATTTTACATTATATACTTTTTAAACAATTTATGTACTATTTTTTGTTATTGATGAACAATTTATGTTTGTACATTTTCGGTCTTTGATATTTCAGGATTATTTAAATGATTCATGTATCAAATATGTGACTTTTTTAATATCATTGATGTTTTTTGGTATCATCGAACCCTTAAATTAATTTTTAAGGTTTTCGGATCAATATACATAGGGTCGGCCCAATTAGTTTAGAGACCCTGTTCTAATTTAGAAAATAGGCCTAAATTAAAAAAAAAAAATACACTCTAAATTTTATGATTTTACACCTAGTTTTTAGAAAAACAGGTATCAAATTACAGATGTCTAAAAATGAATTATAATTTTACAGCTATTTTAATAAAACCGGTGTAAAATATATCGCTTTTGTAAATAAAAAAGTTAATTGGCCCCAAATTTTGGAGGGCAATGCTGCAACCCACATGAAAAGTCCGATTTTGGATATGCATATCTAAAAATATCACTGAATGGTGTGTAAATTATAATAACATATAAATAATGAATTTTTGAATATGCATATCCGAAAACCCTTAAAAATTAATTTAAGTGATTGTTCAGATATGCATATTCAGAGGATATTTTAAAGTTTTAAAAAAAGTGTTTTTCAGAAAAAGAAATTTTTTATTTTTATGCATCATGATGATCATTGATTTATTTTATTTAAAATATTAATTTTTGAATATACCTTACACCTTCTATCCAACCAGGAAAGGGATCATTGATTGTACTTGTTATCATTGTAGGGCGTATAATAACCAATGGTACATTTTCTTTGTGATGCATTAAAACCATCTCTCCCATTGCTTTTGTGAATACGTATGTGTTTGGCCAGCCATGCAAATTTGCTCTAATTTTGCATTATAAAATTTGAATGATCAGATCACAAATATATATATATATATATATATATATATATATATATATATATATATATATATATATATATATATATATATATATATATATATATATATATATATATATATATATATATATATATATATATAACATCATAAAATAATTTAATATAAAAGAAGCAACACAATAATATATATAACCTTTCCATTCCATAATCTTTCAATGCAAATTTCATTGTATTTTCATCTGCATTCATAGCTTGGAGTTCAGTTATTTTTTTCTCCAACAATTTAATTTCTGTGTGTATGTCTAACTTTGAGGTCGCATTTAGGGATTGACCCATCTCTAATGCTTTCTCTTTAACAATTCCATCTTTATACTTAGCATCTCCACACACATATGCTACAAGTTACAAGATTTATGTTATAATAATAATCAGTAATTAAATAAAATAAATTAAAGACAAGAAATTAAATTAATCTCCAATATATTTTTACCATACAGAACTTTACCAGTGGATATGTGTACAAAAGCCTTTAGTTTTGGACAATTCTTTGCAACATTCAATGCATGTAAAGCTCCTTTTGTATTAACACCCATTGATATCTCAAATCTATAGAGAAATTATGAGATTTATTTCACTAATTATAGTATTTAAAATTTAACTTATCTCTTTGGTCAAAAAAAAATTTAACTTATCTTTGTTTTTAAGAAAATTAGATTTCACCTTTCATCCAATTTTGTAGATGCAGCAGAATGGACAAGTATGTCTATCTCATTTTTAATCTTTTCATTTTTTATTCCAAAATTTTCAATAGCAACATCGCCAGCAATTGCTACAAGTTTCTTTGATGTAAAAGAATTAAAATCTTCACCCAACTCGGCTCGAAGCACGCGGAATAAATCAATTTTGAATATCTGATATGCGACAATTACATAAATTAATAAATAAGAAAACAAATACTAGTACTATATTTGTTCATTTTTAATAGTCTTTTTATAGTATTATTTTTAATGGAATTATTTGTTTTGTTTATTAATTATAGTACTATGAATGATAACCTCATTTTGCAAGCGATGTGCAGCCAAATCAGAGTTTGAAGCTCTCAGGAGTACATACAGTTTTTGTATCTCTGGTTGGATCCTTAATATCTTTTCAATAAAAACTGCACATAAAGATAAATTAAAAAATGATTATATAAAGTGAAATAAACTTTAAATGATTTATTAAATTAGTACGTAGGGGTGTTCGCGGTGCGGTTTGGGCGGTTTTGACGCAAAAAATCATCCGAACCGCAAGAGAAAAAGACGTGCGGTTTGGTTTGGTTCGGTTGGCTTTTAGAAAAAAAACCAAATCAAACCAAACCAAACCAATGCGGTTTGGTTCGGTGCGGTTTGTTCGATTTTTTACAAATATATTATTGAGCCATAAATACACATGTAGATGACAACATAACCTTATATTTTGTCATTCATACGCTATCAAATAACAATAAAACTCATCATATTTGGACAATAACTTTTCATTTAATATGCAAAAACTAGATTAAACAAAAGTGAAATAATAAACATAAAATAATATAAAAAATATTATAATAAAATAAAAAAATAGATGAGATGAGAGATTAGTGAAGATGAAAAAGAAAGAACATAAAAGAGAAAAGATTAGAGATAAATATGTGCGATAAAACGAAAATGAAAGAAGGAACATTTGCATAAAAATGAAAAGGTGAACAAGAAAGAATATGAGAGTAGAGATAAAAGAAGAAAAGTCAAGATGTAAGTGGTGAAGATGGAGCGATAATGCTATGAGAGATTTAAGAAGATTGAAACTGAAACCATAAGTGTAAGGATGAGAAAATTGTTTGTAATCATAAGATTAATATATAATAAGTTTAGGTTTGAGTTAGATGAGAGTTAAGTAAAATTTAGGTGGTACCATAATGCGGTTTGATTCGGTTTGGTTCGGTTTGCAAAATACAATCTGCAAACCGAACCGAACCATGCGGTTTTGTTAAAAGATGACCCAAACTAATCCGAATCAAATGCGATTTTTTGTGATTTTGATTTGGTTTGATTTGGTTTAGTTTGCAGTTTTCTATTGGGTTGGTTTGGATTTGAACACCCCTATTAGTACGTACCCTTTGCCAAGAAACCAGTTGCGCCGGTGACTAAAATAGTCTTTCCCTTGAAGAAGTCTTGCATGTTTCCAGAGAGTTGATTAGAGAAAAGAAGGAAAGTGATTTGGTAATGCTTATTCCATGCCAAGTATTTTATTTATAGCAGAGTATGATCAATAGTAGTACAACACAGTAATATATATGTCGGCCAGAACATAAGTGATTCAAATTGACAAATGAATAAATTTATTGACAGTAGTATATATTCAGACTGTGAATCAGAATTTAAAATTAACAATGAATAATATTGCAGCTATATTTATATTAACTGTACAATAGTAATTGTGGATTAGACATGTGTTACATGGTATATGAGTGAGAGACATGAAACATAAGTGTATAACTACTAGTAGTTGGAGACATAGACATGTGTTACATGTTACTAGTATATGAATAAGAGACATGACTAACATATAAATATGTTTTGAAATAAACTATAATAACTATTTTATTAGCAATATATTTGATGAGAGTGGCATTGCCCATCATCTTTTCAAAAAAAAATTTGATATTAATTAAGTGCCAAATTAATATTCTCTCCGTCTCACACAACAATAAATAAAAGAGAGAATAATAAATTATCAAAAACAATAAATTCAAAGTATTTATTATAGAATAAATATAAAATTGCGTTGTTAATCTAAAGTGGTAAATTTTTTGTGACAAATTTTTCTTCAAATATAACACTTATTTTGGGATAGAAAGAGTAATTTTTATGTGATTGACCAGTTAAAATTCAAATTGATTTTTATCTAATTTAAAATTTCAAAAATTATTTTATTTATCAAGTATGTTTAAAATAATTATTTTAAAAAATATAAATATGTTTTAAAATAAAATATAATATATATTTTATTGATAGTTTTTTTAGTAAAACAACTTAAATAACCGTTAGTCAAACTACTTAAATATTAATGATTGAAAGCTGAAGTGGAAATTCATTATACCAGGTTAGGCCTGGGCAAACTAGACATTTGTATAGGGCCTCCAAATTTCAAATTTCATTTTCCTATGTTTAATAGCTGTGTGTGTAAAATGATAGTACTACAATTATATTTATTATTCCCTCGTCTCATAGTGTCTCATTTGTATTTTTATTTGTTAAAAAATAATTTTTTATTTATAATTTCAATACATCAATTATTATTATTTTCTATTATATATATTCTTATTTATTAACTTTCACTTTATTCAACTACTATATCCATTATAAAATTAATAGGAGTATTCTAATAAATTACATTAATTTTTTTATTAAACCTAATATATCCAATTATTTTTAAAAAAATCGTACATTACTCAAATGGGACATTTATTATGAGACGGACGGAGTATCATTTATTAATACCATAGTTGAGCCCTTTTTAATAAAGTAAATTTTATCTCGTATTCTTATAATATAATAATTCATATTTCTGGAAAAAAAAATTAGACTGAAATCTCTTTATATAACCAACTTATATTTTAAAATTATTTACATATTTTTCATATTTCAGAAAAAAAATTCGAAACACCTAAAAATATATAAATTGGAACATTTTTTAAATATAAGATAATTTATTTTTAATTTTTAATGTATTAGAACATTTTAAAAAAAAGTTTTGATAATCAAAATTTTCAAGGCATTTATCCGATCAGTTAATTAAAGTGTTTGATCCGTTGTCGCGCGCGAATCAAAACGAGTAATTTTTAAAAACGTAGTATAGCGACAATGACTCGAATCGTCTCACAAGGATTCTTGATTATTACTAACCGAAGGTAAACGAATTAGGGGGTTGGTTTGGTGATCGATTAAGAAAAAGCAGAAAATAAGCGCTTAAAATAAGTGATTATAAAATAAGTCAATCTACTCATTCAGTTCCTACTATCATCGATTATTATAATTTTAATACCCGAAGCAGATTGTCTATTCCTATTTGGATACAAACTCAGTGACAAGCGCGGTGAAGGTTGTGAGATGTACGATCCTATTGTCCAAATTAAGCAAACGGGATAAATTTTCATGGATTAAGCAAACATGATTGATCAAACACAACAACGAATTAAGCAAACGCGATGAGTCTAAGTTAGGATCATACAATCAACCAAATTGAATCAATATATTTTATGCAATTGAATTAAGCATACAATAACACAAAATATTATTGAAAGGAAATAAACTGAAATTAACATTATAATAATCTCAAGTGTTGGAACCTGAATACACTAGATTGACTATGGATGTTTAGTTCTTCATCGTAATCGTCCAAAGCAAAAAGTATTTTTTTTTTAATAATGAAATGTCCTCCCAAATTACTGTAGCGGCTGCTAGGTATAGCAAGGACAAGGATTCAGGTCATAACCCAACTGGGTCAAAAACACAACTCAGGCCCAAAACAAATGACCCAAAACTTAAATATAAAAAATGCTGCAACTTCAATGACTTTTTCAACCTTGCTACAGTCCAAATCAGCTTCTGGCCACAATTAGAGAGTTGTATATCTTTCTCTTAGCTTTCCAACGCATGGTCAAACGCCTCAATCCGATTCCTTTAGCTCAAGTTATAAATGTTTCTGTGAAAGCTGCAAATGCTGAAAATAAAGCACGAAAATTAAATTAAAACAAAAATAAACTAAATTCGAAAAACATTATAAAATATAAAAATAAATAAAGAAAAACATAGAAATGATTAAATTCAAATATGAAAGAATGTGCATTAAAATGCACTGATCAGTGTTCTAATAATATTTTCAAATTGTTTAAAGTAGTTAGTTTTTAAATTAGATATCGAAATATTTATTAAAATTGTTATGGTGGTTTAATTTAAAAAAATAAATTCTAAACTTTATGCAGCAATTTAAATGTTTTACTAAAAGTAGTAAAACATTTAAAATAAATTTGAGCAAATGCACAAATTGTTGCATAAAATCTAGATTTCACATCGTTCCAAACTTTTGAAATTTTTCTTTATCAAGACGGTCTATGCCACTTAGTGTGAGAAATCTCAAGATTTTTCGTAACTTGTCATTAACAGTCAGAAAATCATCCAATACATTAAATGGAGGGTGGGAAATATAGCTAAATTAGCTGAATTTTGTAATATGCTAGATAATTAGGGGTTTTGTGTAGTCTCTCTTGTCCCTTTTGTCTGTTTGTAGCCTGGATGATTTGATTGGTGGTTGTTTTCTCTATTTTTTAGAATAAAATTTATTTTATTTGCTCAAAAAAAAAAAGTCTGGATTGCACAAATGGTTTAAACAATTACTTTAGGCAATTTTTTTGTTGGGCAATCACTTTATACAACGATTTTTTGTGTTGCCTATACTTGTTTTGCTCGATGTTCTTTATGAAAGTGTTTTGGAACGCAACAATCACCAACGGATAACTTCTTTTATGTGTTCCAACGTGTAATCAAATAAAACGAGTTTATGCAACAAAAAAAATCATTGACTAA
The DNA here is from genome assembly GCA_021764765.1 of Vicia sativa. Lineage (NCBI taxonomy): Eukaryota > Viridiplantae > Streptophyta > Magnoliopsida > Fabales > Fabaceae > Vicia > Vicia sativa. The sequence continues at coordinate 142,830,695 of CM038797.1, forward strand.
AGTGTTGTTTAACAACTGTTTTAGTTCATTGCATTTTTTCTAAAATACACCACTTTCAAAAACTTATCGTTGGAACACTTTTAAAAATTATTGGAACACTTTAAAAGTGTTCCGGTATACAATTTAAAAATTAACGGAATAGTTTAACTAACTGTTTCGGTAATTAATTTGAAATTTTTAATTATCTTTTTTTTAAATGTTCCAGTACATTAAAAAAATTATCGAATGACTTTTAAAAAATATTTCAATTTATATATTTTTGGAGTTTTGATAACTTTTCTGAAATATGAAAAAGAAAATGAAATTTTTTCAAAATATACACTATCTATACAAGGGTATTCCGTTCTTAAAAAAATTATACAGTGATATAAGTCTAATTGTAGAGGTATAAGGTAAACTTTTCTTCAATAAAATTGCAGTAAATAAGTTTAAATATAATGGCTCCTAATTTTATTAGTGTTGACTGTTGCATCTCTTAGTTATTTCTCTAGTACTATTATTTTATATCATCAATTTATATAAAACTCCTATTCAATTATTCATTAACTGTATTATTCTATATAATTAACTTATATAAAGATAAAATTTAGATATATATTTCGTTAGGTGTTGTTTTTTTTATTTTTCAATAAAAATATGAGAAGTAAACTTAAATATTATTTAGAGAGTATAAATAAAAAACTTTGTATATGTATAAGAGATAATTATATATTTTACACATTTTAATAAAATATTAATAATAATCGTATTTAAATAATTGTAACTAAGTTTGTCATTTATATAAATTTCACATATCCATTATCTATATTACTCATGTGCTATATTTCATATATATCCATTATCTATATTACTCATATGCGATGATTTAATGTATGATCAAGATATCCAAATATTAACGTCAAAATTAATTTTCATATAATTTAATTTTGATATAATTCAATGACACAATAAATCATTATAGATTTATCTTAAACTTTATAGGTATGATTTATATGATGATATGTTTCAATCCAACATTTAATTTTAAAAGATATTAATTCGATGTGACATTTTTGAGCGAGTAATTTGATTCCTCGTTATATATATATATATATATATATATATATATATATATATATATATTCTTGCTCCAAGAGTAAATTTAAAAGAGTTACTTCAATTTTTAACCTTAATTTTCATTAATGTAAGGGTTTTAATTTATCATTTAATCTATTTATTTTTGGAACAATTAAAGCCAAAATCAACGGTTAAGATTTAATATATATATATATATATATATATATATATATATATATATATATATATATATATATATATATATATATATATATATATATATATATATATATATACTCATTTTGACGTGAAACTCACGTGGAAGCGTGAAAACCACGTCACAATCATTAATTTGCGATGTGAACTTCACGTGGCTGGGAGTAGGTGGCAACTTGTTTGCTCAAATAACAACACATTAGCAGGGATAACAACTTTATTTGTCACGGATAAAGTCGAGATCAACTTATTCCAAGGGTAAGTTTTTTAACTTACTCCACAATCATTGACTTTAAATTAGATTTAATCTAATGGTTAATGTTTATTGTAATTTAAAGACAAAGATTATGGAGTAAAACAATAACTTACTCTTGGAGTATAAGTTGATCCCAATATATATATATATATATATATATATATATATATATATATATATATATATATATATATATATATATATATATATATATATATATATATATATATATATATATATATATATATATATATATATAGAGAGAGAGAGAGAGAGAGAGAGAGAGAGAGAGAGGAGGAATCAAATTACACTCGTTTAAAAATTTCACATCGGATTAATATTTTTAAAAATCAACTATTGGATTGAAAAATATCATCATAAAGATCATACTACCTATAAAATTTGAGATTAATCTATAATGATTTACTATGTCATTGAAATACATCAAAATTAAAGTTATATGAAAGTTCATTTTAGCGTTAATCTTTAGATATCTTAATGGTATAGTAAATCATTATAGATTAATCTCAAACTTTATAGGTAAGATCTATATGAAGGTATGTTTCAATCCAACGTGAAATTTTTAAACGAGTGTAATTCATAATGTAATTCCTCGGTGTAATTTAATTCTTCATAATGTAACTCATATATATATATATATATATATATATATATATATATATATATATATATATATATATATATATATATATATATATATATATATATATATATATATATATATATATATATATATATATATATATATATATATATATATATATATATATATATATATATATATATATATATATATATATAATTCTTAGACATAAATAATTTAATGAAAATATTAACAACAAAGTTATAAAAAAATTAAAAATCATTTTAAACTTATATATAATAGACTAAACAATATTCTATTGCAAGTTTGAACAATGTAATAATACTTTTCATTTTATATTTAATATTAAAATATTAAGATCTACTGATATTAATAATAAAATTATTTGTATTTAGGTCATTCAAATATACTGGCAAATAGAACTACCATTTTTAAGAATAGTATTACGAATACCAAAATTATACATAAATTAATATAATTTTTAAAATGTGAGACAATAAGTGAATGACACTCTTAAATTTAAACTTTTATTCACCGATCAACTTTAATTATATAAGTAGATTTGATTATTTTAAAATTTTTAATTATTTATACAATATGTTAACGGTTTCTTCTATAATGTTGTATATATAAGGTTTTTAAATTTAAAATTAATAAAATTTTATTCAAAATCAAGAATATCGCAAACAAATACTATTAAATAAATTGACTTTTGTCACTTGAAACTCAAATAGTATGCGAGATTAATTATGATGATTTAATAAACAATTTCACATTTTAAAAAAAACTTTTAAATAAAATTATTACTTCCATAATTTTTATTATTATTATTATTAATAAAAAATTATTATAAAATTTGCCTTAGACTTAGACTTCAATGTCTATTAGGTCGGCTCTCTATTGATCATTGATTTAGATATGCAAAGAAGTGATAACTAAATAACAAGAAGAAATGTACAAATAAAATAACAATTTACATCATAACCAGAGTATTTAAGCATGAATTTTATATACATCACACTTGTTGTTTGTTGAATTAACTTGGAACTGCATTTTGTCTCTTGCTCTTAATAGATTTGATTTACAAAAATCGTCACATTCATATGCCAATTTAATTTTGTACGGGTCTTCCATGCAAAATACGCAGCAAATATAAAATTCTTCACACTTGTAAGAATTTTGAGAATCAACAGTAAATATATGACGGAAAATCGAATAAATAAAGGTACAAAAAAACAATGATATTTTTAACGTGAAAAATCCCTCAACATGAGAGTAAAAATTACGCATCGTTCAGACAAAAGAAATAACTCCACTATAATGAATTGAGGGTATAATAGAGTCTTAAAGTGATTCACAAAATAGTGATAACAATCGCAAATCAAAAAACAAACTAGCTTACAAATAAGAATCCAAAATGCTGAAAAAATTACTCAAATTTACAGCGTTAGTACGAACCAATAATCTCTTAACTCACACTTTATTTTGAAGATCCCAGTGGGAAAAGGTTAAATATAGATTTTGAAAACCTACCCTCCAAAATTTGAGCTCTATCTGATGGAAAACGAATTGGGAATCCTCGATTTAGTGAGAGTGATGCAGAAAAATAAGAATGAGTTTCTCTTCTCTTTTCTCTCTTTTAAATCCTTATTTTCTCTATATTTCTCTTAACCCTAAATTGACACTATCTACTTAAATAAGTGAGACAAATGGGCTATTCATATTTGAGTTTTTCTCCATATATAAAGGGAGCCTAAGCCCAACAAATCTCCCATGCACAACTATGTGGAGGAAATCGTCAAACCAGTGATATCACCAAGGTTGTTAAAATCTCAATTTAAAACCTAAACTCTATAGGTTTCACGTTTCTAGGTCAGCATTTCGGTTTAAATCGTAGGTGAAAATCTTTTTAGGTAAAATCATAATATGAAACGATTTTACGTGATTTAAATCGCTCTGAAATCAGTGAAATCGTGTAGAATTGTTGGATTTTACTCTTTGACCCGATTTTACTTTTTTTGTAAAATTTTAAAAAACACATTTTATATATTTCTCCCATGAAAACTTCTTTCATGCTTTTTAATTTTATTCACATTCATATCTTGGTTATAGTATTGAAGAACTTTTGTCATCTAGATATAAATTTAATCAAGTTGAATAAAATTCACTATTGAAGAAGATGTTGTAAATGAATTAAACTGATGAAGATGAAAACACTTGTTTCTTTGAACTTTAGAAACATATGAAACTCTTATTTTTTGAGAAAATATTTTGGATGTTATTTTTTATGATTTGATGGATAATTTATATAATTTGATAAAAGTTTGTGTGTATTACACTTTATTATGGTGATATAGTGTGTTTTATTTATAACTAAGTTAAAGATTCAAATTATTGATGCATTTACAATATTATATAAGTATATATATGTCGTATATATAAATTTAATATTTTTAATATGAGGTAAAATCCATGATTTTACGTTTCGATTTTACCTAGGCAAAACTAGTCAAGGTAAAAACTCGATTATGGCAACCTTGGATATCACAACAAGCTTCAAATTTCTCTCTTGATAACAATTTAATCATCATATCATTATCATTATCATTTGTATGAACTTTAGCTAAATTCAATAAGGTAACAGCCAAAACATCACAAATTCAGTGATATCTCACATCAATGTGTTTGGACCTATTATGAAAAGTCAGATTCTTACCAAGATGAATAACACTTTGACTATCAACAAATAACACATATTTGTCTTGAACAAAACCAATCTCCTGCAAAAATTTCTTCAACCAAATTAACTATTTGCATGCTTCAGTAATGTCAATGAACTCAACCTCTATAGTAGACAATGCTACACACATTTTCAATTTGGCATACCAAGCCACAACTCCCCCTGCAAATTTAATCATATAGCCCGAAGAGGAATTTTTGGAATCAATGTCTCCAGCCATATTAGAGACAAAGTATCCCACTAGATTAGGCTTATATCCTCCAAAGCAAAGCCTCATACAAGTAGTACCGTGAAGATACCATAAAATTTATTTTACAGCATTACAATACTCTCTATCTGGATTTGACAAAAATCTAGTGACTGTACCACAACATGTGTTATATATGGTCTTGTACATATCATTACATACATTAAACTACCATCAGCAGACACATAAGGAACATGTTTCATATCAAACGCTTCATCTTCACTTGAAGGACTTTGATTATAATTAAATTTAAAATGATTAGCAAGAGGAATGTTTATCACCTTAGAGCTTTCTATTTTGAATCTTCGCAACATTTTTTTGATATAATGTTCTTGTGACATTTAGAGTTTCTTCTCTTTTCTGTCTCGCATGATTCTAATGCCAAGAATTTGTTTAACTGCTCTCATGTCTTTCTTGAAAAATGACTCTCTCAACTACTTCTTTAACCTGTCAATGTTAGATTTCTTTTCCTACAATAAACATATAACAACAGGACAATAAAGCGCTGCTCAACTTAGCAAATCAATTGTCAGATTCATTTACTGATTTGAAAAGAGTGACAAAGTCACATGTATCTGGATTAAATGTCCTAGCTAGGATTGAGATTTCAAATCTAAATGACGTAGTACCCTATGGGATCCAAAGATAAAAATTTCTGGAAAAGAAAGAGAATAGAAAAGGTGAATTTGATTGAGAAAAATGAGATTGTCAAATACAAAGCTTGTCTTGTTGCACAAGGTTTTTACCAAAGACCAGGGATCAATTATGAGATAACATATTCTCCTGTTATGGATTTCATTACTTTTATATTTAATTAGTTTATTGGTATTTAATAATATTGATATTTATCTTATGAATGTTGTTACTACTTATTTGTACGGATCACTTGATAGTGATATATACATGAAAATCCCAGAAGGATTTAAGATACATGGGACATCAGAGTCTAAATAAATGTATGCAATTAAGTTACAAAGATCATTGTATGGGTTAAAATAATCAGGGCACATGTGGTATAATAGATTAAGTGAATATTTATTTAAAGAAGGCTATGATAATAATCTTATTTGCCCTTGTGTTTTTATAAGAAAAATAATATCTGATTTCATAATAATTGATATTTATGTTGATGATTTAAATATCATTGGGATTGATAAAGAAATCAGAGAAGCGGGAAATTATTTAAAGAAATAATTTGAAATGAAAAATTTGAGAAAAACTAGTTTCTGTCTTGGTTTACAGATTGAGTATACTAAAAATGGTATATTGGTACATTAATCAAATTATACATAAAGAGTATTGAAAAGGTTCAACATGGACAATACAAACCCTTTGAGTAGTCCAATGATGGATAGAACACTTAATATTAAAGAGGATCCCTTTAAGTCTAAAGAAAATAATGAAGAGGATCTTGGCCCAAAAGTATCATACCTCAGTGCCATCGGGGCACCCATGTGTCTTGTCAACTATACAACACCTAATATAGCTTTTGCAGGAAACTTTGTAGCAAGATTCAGTACATGTCCTACAAAGAGACGCTGGAAAGGAATAAAACAGATATTTCGATATCTCAGAGGTACATTTGATCTTGGTTTGTTTTATTTTAACAATACAAAACCAATTTTGCTTAATTATGTAGATGCAGGATATATGTCAGATCCACACAATACTAAATTATGGACTGGATGTGTGTTTACATGTGGCGAACACATATGGTGACACTGCAATATCATAGAGATCTTAAAAGCAAACACTTGTTGCAACTTCTTCAAATTATTCTGAAGTAACTGCCCTTCATGAAGCAGGATATGAGTACATATGGTTAACATCGGTGACTCAACATATCCAAGGAGCATTTTAGTTAGCAACAGATAAAAATTCAAAAATTTTATATGAAGACAATGATGCATGTGTTACACAGATGAAAGAAGATTACATCAAAACTGCTAAAACCAAACACATTCCTCTAAAAAAATTCTCATTCACACAAGAACTCGAAAGAAACAAAGAGATTGATATTCAATACATCTGTTTGAATGACAATGTGGCGGATTTCTTCAAAAAGGCATTTCCCACATCAGTTTTTAAGAAGCGTGTACAAAATACTGTAATGTGTCATCTTCAAGATCTTTAAAGAAAAACTAAATGTGTTATGTTGAGGGCAAGCATAATGTTGTACTCTTTTTCCCTTATCAAGATATTTATCCCAAAGAATTTTTTCTTATACAAATTTTAACAAGATAATATGCTCTCATAAGATTCTCTTCGATAAGACTTCAAGAACACTGCAATAGGGATTTCAAAGAGGGAGTGTTAGAATGATTAAGATAATAAAATATTATTATTTAGAAATATCTATCTTAAATAATAATGACAAATTATTAGAAATGATTGATTTGTCAAAGATAGAATAGTATTCATTCACTTAATAAAATAGTAATATTTCTACTAGTATAAATACCTTTTATTTATAAATGTAAAAGACACGCATTTCTCACTTTGAATGAAAGAAAAAATATCATTCTACTCACTTCTTCACTTTCTATTTAATTTGATATTATAAACCATCACCATATTAGTTTCACATATATTAACCAAGTTAGATTCAAATATCCGACTTTTCTTAACAAATTAGGATTATGGCCGGAGAGCTCTAATAGATAGAATGGAATCTCAAAATGAAACCAAAGATTAGTTTGATAAATAAAAAATGAGGTAAAGATTAGAAAGAACTGACCTCTATTTCACCTAAACTTTCTTTTCTCTGCACAAGTCAAGATTGTTACTTAACCCTAAAATGTTTGATTTGTTACAACATAGGTTAGTGCTAACTTGTGACAACAATAGGAATAATAAAATCAGGCGACGCGAGTCACAATGCTCGCAAATTAAGTACATTTACAACAACAGATAAATATAATTACAGCATAGATCTTCTTCCAGAATAACTTTCACCCCTGCATCAAGTCAATACCAGTGTGTGGATGTTCACTTTTCACATCTACTGGCCTTGATCCAAGCCACACTGTGCCTGTTCCTGTTCCAGAAGCTGTGTAGTTTTGATTAGATGGTTCACTTCCTGGAGAAGCTAACTGGTCACTACTCTGAGGCTCTGAACCATCACCATCTTTTGTGGTGGTCCCTTGCTTTGTTGTCTTTGCCTTAGAGCCACCATATACGAAGCTACAAACTACCACCTGCAGCAACCAAAGTCTCAGTTGTTTTGGGAGGAAAAGGTTTTAATCTCAACCATCTTAAGATTGTGAATGAGTGTGCAAGAAGAATGAGAATCACCGATGTTAAAAGGCCACTATAAGACTATGATAAAGAAATATACCTGGACAGGGCTTGCAGCAATAAGCCTAGCAACGCCACCGCCGATAACATGACCGTCTGGACTAGAGAGAGAAACACTAATGCCACCAGTTCGATTTTGAGGTCCACCATCTTCAGCAACCAAGTAAGAACCAGATAAGCTTAATATTTGGAATCGCCCCTGAAAACATGGGAAAACAATGCTTACTAATGCATAACGATAATTACAATGTATGCAATGCAAATCATTAACTTGCTACTAAAGTAAACTAGAAATATTGAAGGGATTCAATGAAAAGGAGATAGATTTGATGATACTTGTAATGTTAAAAATGGCTAGTAGTGGCGGTAGTTGGTGTTAGTTCTCTAACCTCAAATGCAACGCTGATAGTCGCAGAAGCAGGCTGGCGCAGAGTGACTGAAGATACAGTCCCAGTTCCCGACAAGATGCATAAAGCACGTTGTCTAAGTTGTGAAAATGCCAGTAACTTTGCTACAATGTCCTGAAACAGAGAAATCCCCATTCGAGGAATTTTGATTAAGAACCTGAAGATTTAATGATGAATAAAGCAAAGTATGAAATGAAAGAGTATAATTACCTCTTGAACTCCAATGGTGATAACATGTGGTGAAAAAGCCTGGCCGGCAGAGTTGTTCATCCATTCACCTAAGGGACAAACATAAAGGTCAGACGTTAATACACTTCAAAGCAAAATAGATACATATAGATATTTTGTTACTACCGTGGATTAGCATCAAAACAGTAAAAAGAAAAATAGCACCAGAAAGAGAAGGAAAGAGTGAAAACTTCATTTAATTTTTTATGGTTTCTAATTTTAACTCATTCTTAAGGTTTAATCTATATCATAAATTTGAACTAGGACTTCAAAAAGTAAACATCAGAAATCAAATATGGACTTGTGGTTCTATATCATAAATTTGAACCGTGACTTCAAAAAATAAACATCAGAAATCAAAGATGGACACTATTCTAAGTATAACTGCCTCAGTTAAATCAAAACTATCGTGTCTGTCTAAGAGATTTTTGAATTCTGCCCAATTATTATCAATTTAAAGATTTATAGTAAGTCACCATGTCAGGAGAAACCAAATTACTTAATAATCACACCGGCAGCCATAAAACACAACAATGGCAGGGAAGGGAATAGAAAAAGTTGCAGCCAGATGAAAGTAAAACAACGAAATGTAAATTATTTGTTTAAATATAAAGCATCTAGAATTGGAAAAACAATAATGTGAAATTCATCCACCTATTATCTTCAGTAGATTACGACAGAAAAATGAAAGTTACAGTCAGTCACAGGGTGTAAATCAGAAAATTGTAACAGTTAGATCCATTTTCGTTTCACCAAATAAACATAAAATTAAATCTCAACAACCTCATAGTTCACTATACATGCACGTGCACTATATCAATCATCATTGCCCTCATCTGTCATTGGAATAAAGATAGAATTTAGTTTCTTGAAAGAACTACTTAGGATGCTTCGTCCCTAAAAGTCACAGTCTATCTAAATTCTTAAGGAATTAATCTATTAGCAAATCAAGAATTTCAATAGAGCAAACTTGTTAGCAAGTGCAAAACCTCAAAGACCAATTTTATAGACAAAAACTTCCGGTAACAAAAGCAACATATCTTTACATTTTCTTATTAACTGATACAACAACAATCAAGTCTTATCTCACTAAGTGGAGTCAGCTACATGAATCAACTTCCGTCGTAATATTCTATCCACAACCAAGCTTCTAAAAGGAACAGGTCAAATTCAAATTCCAAATCTTTAAACAACACACATAATCAAGTATCTAGAGTAAACAATAATATCCATAAAAACAAAAACTTACCTAGAGCAGCTAGCTGTTGTTTCCTCCCACTTCCAGGCGGACGTCCTCTCGGCCGTTTCTCCGAAGGAGACATGGAATTTTCAGTGGCAGACATAGGAGAGGATAGTCTCAAAGAAACAGGTGCATCAGGACCATACTTCCTAGGTCTCCCTCTTTTCTTTTTCACAGACTGCTCTCCTGAATAAGGCACTACAGGACCAGGAGATGAATCTATGCTGTTGCTAACACCACCATGACTAAAACCATCATGCTTAGGCTCCACTGAAAATGTAGAACCATCAGAACCACCATGAGCATTATTAGAAAAAGCTCTAAACCCAGAAGGTGTTTGTTGGTACACTCCTCCATCACCACCAGACCCACCAACCCCTCCTCCTCTATGCATGTAATATGAACCAGACCCATCAGAGAATGTCATAGCTTCTCTTTCATCCATGCATTAACTAAGACTAAACAAAATTCTTGAATGTGATAGATACACTATTTTTTTCCTATAAAAAAAAAAAAAAAACTAGATAGTGATGAAAAGACTAAATTTTTAACAATATGCAGAGAAAACAGAAAGGGGATCTAAAACCTAGTAGCTAGAGATATTCAATTCAAAAAAACCATAGATTTTGCCAAGTGAATGTTGCAAAAAAAAAAAAGGGTTTTTTTATGTTCTTCAACTAGAAAATAAAAAATATAAATGAGATTTGAATGTTAAATTTGAGAGGAGAAGAAAAAAAAAAGGGTTTTTTTTAAGTGAAACAGCAACAACATTGAAAAGCCATGAGAAAGTGTTATTATGGGAAATGTGGGAGAATGGGAAGCTTAGATTGAAGAGAGAAAACTGAAAAAAATGTGAAGTGGGTAATTGTAGAGTGATAGCTGTAACGCATTAAGAAATTTGAAAATTTAGGGTTTAGACAGAAGAGTGCAGAGTGTAATTATGATGGAAAGGGAAAAGAGGGAAAGAGTAGAGTATGACTTCACTTGGGCGTGGAGAAGAGAAACAAATATTGAATCTTGTTTTTTTGTAGAGAGAGAAAAAAGGACTAAGCTTTTGAATTTTGAAGTGACCTAAGTTTGCATGAAAGAAAGGGACAGCATTAGTATACAATTAGGTTAAATATATTTTTAGTTCCTATAAATATGTCACTTCTCAATTTTAGTCTCTTCCGTTAGATTCTTCTAACAGAGACTTTTGTGACACATCACATATAATGTCACGTCAACTAAAGTCAAAATTAAAAAAAAGCCAACAAAATTTTAACATTAAATTTCTTCAGTATCATGATTGATGGTTTAACATTCAACATGATTGATGTTATAACCAAACATAGCAAACTTTAATGTGATAGTCAAATACTTAACACTTGTGTGAACCCCATTTTAAATGTAAACATGAAAGCCAAAACAATATTTCACTTCACATTATTGCAAACCATCATAACAGAATTGTTATATCATATTTTTTCAACCACATAAGATAAATTAATTCGAAGTAAGAAATTAGCAAGAAGAAAATGGTGGTAAAGTTATCAACTTTGGTGTTTGTATATCTGGTGTTACCTTACTATCCAGTTTTGTGTTAAGATAATGAATGGCAAAGTCTTTTAGACCAAGCACAAGACTATGGCATCTCTCAAGGATTAGTTGTTGAGGCTCAAAGTATTATAGGAGATAGTCATATGGAACAAGTTGCTGAGGAAATCTCATGAAACGAATTCTCATGTTAAAAATGCAAGTGGGGTGTGGTGAAATGTTTTCAAAAAGCTTTTGCAATCAAATAAAATTCATTTGAGAAAGTTGAATTTAGGAGCGATGACAATAGAAAATAATCAATAAATAAATATATTAGCATTCAACAAAATAACTTAAATAAAAAGCTCATTAATTATGGAGGACATTGCACTAGCACAGTTATTTGTCAATTTCAAAAAGAAAATTTTAAACGGCTTGTTTTTTCTTGACTCCCCTGACCATTCATAAAGTTTTACTAAGATAATAATCACTTTTTTAAAATTTGTCACTGAATCTAAATAACTTGAAATATGTAACACCTCATATATATATTGTCTAAAATATACGTATTTGATATTAAATGGTACATAAATACTCATATATACGCAGCGGAATATAAAAAAGTATCAGTACATATTACAATAAAAGTCGAAACTGTTATGGCGAAATGATACAAGTTCCTAAAAGAGTACTAATACATAATCTAAAGAAGTACGTAAGTGGAAAGATACAAAAGAGATGAGGATCATCGCCAACGAAACATCGTCACAAGCTAAACCATCTTACGATCCTGCCTCGAAGAACCTGAAAATAATAATTGGAATGGGTGAGATTACTAAATCTCAGTGAGCCTCTCTATCTTAGGAGTTTGCTCGATTCTACAGGATACATGCATCTAGGAATTCACCTAGAATCTGGGTTTGTAACTCACGGTCGGGTACAAGTACAAACATGGATAACACCACAATTGAAAGTCTCATGACTATCCAAGAGGGTGACAACACAAAACAACAAAACACTATATGCAGACCCGTACCCTTGTGCGAGGAATCAAGGAGTTATATCTATCTATCCAGGCTACCAACACTACACCCTCGGTGAGTCCTCGTGTACCTCATCGTCAAGAGACTTGCACAAGCAAACTGCTAGACAACGGATATGTCCTAAATGGAGTGCATCCGCGACGAGTTGAGCCATGACTTTGCCTATGTGGTGTCACAACCCCGCCTTCGTCAAATGCAAGTAAGATGGGCCCTAACCACTCAGGTGCAAACATGTCATCTTGAACGTACACGCCCACCGGGCGAAAGCCTGGTGACTTGTCTAATTAACGTTACTAGATGGTAAGTAATCTGGTGACGTAGCCTACGTGGTGTCACACACCAAGCATACAGATGTGTTCCCAGTGGAAAACGCCTCAAGACCCTCACTAGCACATCGCCTTTGGTAGCTCAGGTGAGTAAATGAGAAAATAAGAAATTGTGAAATTGGAACATCAAGGCATAACAGCCACATAACGGTGAGAAAAGGATTTACCTCCAGATAGTCTTGTTCTACTCCGATTTAGGCATATATATATATATATATATAAACAAAAGCGTATCAAGCCACAAAGGCATACATCAAAGTCAAACAAGTCATCACGATTAACCATCTGAACGCTCAACCGAAACGATGGGAAAACAATTCTCACAACACACATTACATACATTTAAATTTAAGGTAAATCAAACCATTCTTAAATCATCACATATTTGATCAATACGCATAGTTAGATCAACTCCCGATCACGATACATACCATAAATCATCGAATTAGATAATCTTTTAGTGTCCATATTCCACTCCCTTATTACTTAATTGTGCGTAGCAGCACTAAGGAAATAGCACAGGAAAACGGTTCTGAACCTAGAACCACTATGCACTTTTTGGAAAAAATAGTATAGTTCTGCACATGGAATCGCGCTAAGCGTAGTCACGCCACTGAGCGGCCCCTGCGAATTCTTAATTTTTCAAGTTACAATGAGGCGCGCTGAGCACGGTTGACGAAAACCAGAAAAAACCAGTTCTAGACAGAACTGACATGGAGCTTTCTAACTCCATTTTTCACTTCCAAACAACCACCCACATCAGGAGAACACGAAAAATGGAAATGGTGACATAGGAAACAACTTTAAATCATACATGCAAGTCACAATTAACACTAAATCCCCAAAATCCCAATTTTCATCAAAATTCTAATTTTCCTCAAGTATCTAACTAAGAGACTCACCTTGAGATTGAGAGCTAGCAAGCTATGGGAATGAATTTGGATGGAAGCAAGGAGTGTGGATTTGGATTTGCATGCAAGGTTTGATGACTTAAAGTTGGAACCCTCTTCCTCTCTTCTTCTCCTTTCACGTTCCTTCCTTCTTCTTTTCCTCTCTACTAAATTCTGATTTGATTTTGGAAACAAGGAGGGTAGATTAGGACTAAAATGCCCTTCAACTGAGTAAAAATCCCCAAATTTCCATGGTACTGGTACAAATATATCTTCTTGAGCTAAAATGCGGAATGATAATGGTACTCTCATTCATATGATCACTAACTGAAAACTTAGCAAACATGACACAAATCTCTTGTTAAACTGCCACTTGAACCGTATCATTATTAACTTTCGGTTTCAGAAATCTATAATTAACTATCATATTATGTGACTATGTTCTTTATTCATTGAATAAAATGCATTTATTGATCATACGAGGGATCAAAGTGTTAATATTTGAATTAAACCTTTTTTTTTTTTGAAATGTATTAATGTTGGTTCTGTTTGTATTTCTTATGTAACCATGAAGCTTCTTATTTATTTTTTCTACAAATCTGTTGATTAATTCAATGTTAAAATGTATTGATTTTTAAGTTATTTGAAGGGGGTTTAAAACCCCCACAATATATCTTAGCTTAAACTTTAGTTGACCTAGCGTCACACGTGGCGTGCCACGTAAGCCTTCGTTTGTGGAATCTAACAGGAAGAATCAAAAATAGAGACGGGAAATATTACAAGGACCATTGTTCGAAGAAATTTTTTGTAGGACTAAAATTGAAGGGTTCCATATTTATAGGGACTAAAAACATATTTAACCCATAAGATTAATTTGCTTTTTTCAATTTTTTATATAGATTAGTTTTTTTTGTCCGATTAATAATGAAAGAATTCAAAAAATTGATCGTTAAATTTCGAATTAATGAATAAAAATGATTAGTAGAACATGATTTGAATCCTTAATTGACCAATATGATACATTTTTATGTAAAGAAACTAAATTGAACTTTGAGATTAAAATACAAGACAAAAAATATTAAACTATTATTTTATAACAAAATAGAGTAAATAGATTATTTAGTCTAAATTGGAGAGAGAGAATGGAATGAAATGAATGAAATATATACTAGTTTTTAGCTCTATTCAATTTGGTTTTATTAGGATAAAAGTACAGTCTGACTCATCCCTACAAAATCGAATTATAAGGTGAAGGATATCACTCTATATAAATCAATGTTAAGTTTCATTTCTAACCAATGAGTACTAAGTTACCACATTGTTCTAAGATGATGGTGATAGGTAAGGGTGGACAAACGGGTGTCACCCGGTCCAAACCCGCAAAAATAAAGGGAAATAATTGGGTTGGATCGGTTGACGGGTTAAGCTGATGGCCCAACTGGTTAGACTTGGGTTAACTTGGGGTGGGTCACATGATTGAATTAGGCCCAATTATATTTGAACCCGTCCGAAAGTATTAGTATTTATTTTATTTTATTATCCATATCATTGTGTTTTACCCAAAATCATTTCATTTATTATGTTGTTTGAGTAAGTGACTCTTTTTAACCCAACAAACACAAACCCTAGTTTATCATTACTTTAATCTGCCTCCTCTCAAATATCTCATCCTCTTTATGTTCATATTTTTTCTTATATTTACTTGAAACTTTGAACTCCATTGTTAACCTGTCTAACCTTTACTCAAGATGTTCAAGCACTCATTCAATGTTTCAGTTCTCTCTTCTTTTCTTTAGAAAGGTTTTTGAGATAATCAAGATCCTCTTTAGAGATCACAACAAATGCATGTTGGGAGATGCGGGAATATGTGATGGTAAAATAGTCGGTATCTTAAGCAGAAGACTAGATCACCTAGAAGCAACATCCCTGGACAGTCGGGTCCATTAAACTAAAACTCCCTCCAAGGAAGGACTCTAATCCTGGTACAAATCCCTTTTGTTATTAATAATAGAAGATCGGGTCTGGTCCTCAAGATCTCCACATCAACCTCGAAAAAAGGTTGGTCTGGACCAAGGGAGACCAGGGAGACTCTGATAATATATAATATTCTAGGACCAACTGGCGGAGGAGTATGGTCCCGAGATGGAGAATGACTAATGACACCTTGAGCCTCTCGCTCTTTAGCAATGTCAAAAACATTCTTCAAATAATTTATTTTATTTGTAAATATCAAACACCTCAGGTAAACAAGTCTATAATGAAATGACTATTCTCATAAAAAATTCCTTCCTCTTTAGACTATTAGTCGCCCAAGATAGCATGAGTATCGATGAATAGTTTCCTTTGCATAAAAGCCTCTAACTTGGTTGGAAAAACCCTTTCCTGTATATTCTCATAAAAAGCGTTAAGATCCTTCTTCATCTCAACCTAGTTATGAGTGAGATAATCTAGACGGATAGCATATTCATGAGGTTCACGTTAGAAATGGACCCAAGTCCAATACTTTCTAAACTTATGTGCATGGACGTAGTGGAAAGCCCTTACAGTTGGCAGAGTGGGGAAACTCGGTAGGAACTTGACAGAACGCGGAGTGGGCCCTCAAACTCAAAGTACATGGCTTCACCAACACGAAACGATCTCTAAAATTATACAAATTCTCGGTGCAAGGTATACATTGGAGAACTTCCTGGAGCACTATAATGAGCCCTTGGTCCTGTACATTATTCCTAGAAGTAATTATCACAACAAAAAGATGGAACAACAATCGATATAATGGCTTCCAAGACCAATTATTAGACCAAAATTAGAATGTCATTAAAAAAGCTCGGGTGTTAGGGTGTAGCTGCAAAGGTGAAACGTTCAAAAACATCAACACCTCCAATTCAAACCTGACAAAGGCAGCCGCAAATCTATTCGAGTAAATAAATATTCGTTAAAAGGAATAGAGTATTCCCCGAAGTTGTTATAAATTCGTCTGATAATTCCATAGGGAGTGTGAAGGCAAATTTCCAACATGTTTTAATGAAGACAAACTCAACACTACCTTATCAAAGAAGGAGAAAAATATCTATGAAGATATGACTTGGTTCAACAAGATTTTGCTCATCATCTTAGGTATATGAATTCCATAACTTATTTTTAAGTGCTCAAAATATTTTTATCATGCCTTGAAAAATTAACTTTTCATGTTTGAACCATGTTAAATCAATTTCAAATATAATCTATTGACTTGGATAAATCAATAGATGTTGCATAAGTTTGGTTCAAATACATAGATAATTTTTCAAACATTTTGTTTTTGGTAAATTATGGCATTTGAACCCGTCGTAACAGCATATCAAAACCACCACAATTTGCACCGGTCTGAATCAATATTTTAAATTTGAAATTTGAAAATGCTGTGAACTTGTTAAATCAGGTGAATGTTTAAACCGACTTAAGAAGTCCTGTACAAAATTCAAAATTATGTCTTTTATGAACCATTGTCATTCTAAACTATTGCAAACCTTCATAAAAATGTCTCAAACTTTTGTATTAATTCATAGAGGTTATTTAAGAAGAAAAACACATTAGTTTTCATATCATCTCTTTCAATAAAAATTCTACAAGACTCTCTACATAATTTTCATTATAAATTTCCATACTTAGATGCTTTTTGAGATAATGTTCATATCATTCTAAAAACACCATTGAGCACTTGGAGAGTTTATGTTATTGATATTTCATATTTGAAAGAAAAAGAAGACTTTGGTCATTTAATTAAGTCCTGTCCATTATACAAACTTTATTTTTATACAAATCATCGTTGTGTTACAAATTCCTAAGTATCAAGGATTATTTGATATTATGTGTGTTTGCTTATGATCCATGATTGTCGGAAATAAGGTTAAAAGAAAAGGGACGATTTTTTTTTCTGTTCTTGTGGAACAAGTTTCAAGAGGATTATTCTTAACAATTTGGTTAGAAGTCTTTACTTCTTTTCTATGAATGTTGAAAATAAGTGTGTAAAATCACAAGAGATTTGTTCTTGGTGATTTGGTAAGAGTCTTGTATAGGAAGACTAGAGAGTCTTGTCTATAAGATCTAACAATAATAAAATATCTTACACGTGGTAATGGGACTAGATGTACTCCCTAATTTTAACGGGAATTAGTATAAATTTTATGTGTTCTTTACTTTACATACTTTACCGCTTTCATCACCTAACTTAACCAAAAAAAGATAGAATCAATATTTATAAAAATTGGATAAAGTTTTAAAGTTCTAATTCACCTTCACCCCTCTTAAGAGCACTCAATACTCACAGGAGAACCAACCAATTAAAGGAATTGTCTACTTCAATATTAGCATAGCTCATGACAACATGATTATTTAAGGCAAATGAGGTTCCCAATATTTTAGAGTCCACCCAATTATACTTAATTGCATCAATTGATTCCACTAGCTTAATACTCTTCAGAGGTATCTCATAAGCCCATAAGATATCAAAGGGTTTGAGCCAATTTACACCTCGGGTTGGGTCCCACTCACCAGATAATCTTTAATTTAAACATCATTTAAATCCCGATCATAAATAGTATGGTAAGCCTTGATGAAATTTTAAGTTTTTTACCTATTCAAGGCAACAACTTCCATCTCTAGCGTGGTTAAAGCATGGAAGGATAAATAGCATGCAGCTATGAACGAAACGAGCGTGGAACTGACTACGGGATCACCTCTAACTTCTTTATCATAAAGGAGATCATCGGAAGAAGACTCATCAAAGGAAGTTTCTCTATCAAGAGAATCACCAGAAAATCCCTTTAACTCAGAACTATTGAACACGGTTATAATGATCGAAAATGAATGATTTTTATTTGAATGGTGGAAATCTTAATTAGAAGGTATTTCTACTTTAACTAAAGGGGAAGAATCACTACTTCCAAAATCACTAAAAAAAATCAGGGTAGTCATTTTACGAGCCATGACAAAATATTGGGTGTGAAGAAATAAACTCAGGGTAAGAAAGGTACTTTGAGATATTGGAATCTGGTGAAGAGGATATAAATTAAATACAAAATGAGAAAACTCTATTTTGAAGAAGACGAATGCTCTAGAAAATGTTCTAAAGAAGTAAGGAAATCACTCTCACAAAGAAAAATTGACTCTCTAAAATAACAAAAAGTTTTCTCAAAAATTCAAGAGACCTTTATATAGTGGAGAGCGGGCAACGATCCAAATCAAAAGGAAAATGGAAAGTTACAAATCAACGGCCAAATTTCGCCTTAGGAATATAAGTGAACACTGTTGAAACTAATTCCTTGTGTCGAAAAGATTTGATTTGATTTAGAAGTGTGGAAACAGTTTGTTACACACACATTTGATTTTAGATTTAGATAGATTTGATTTAAATCTAAAATAGAATAGATTTGATTTAGCTCTAAAATAGGTATTTTGGGATTTTATAGTTTTGGGCATTAGCTAACCTAAATCTATAAATAGAGAGAGTAACCCATATTTTTGTAATCAAGTCATTCACAAAATTTTGCAGTTGCAAAGTGAAAATAAAGTTTTCCACAAATTGTGGACAGAGAGAAACTCTGCAGAAAATAATTGTTTCTTTTCTTTTTTAATTTTCTTTCATTGTCATTGTTATTGTGTGGTGATATCAATCTTATTCATCAAGATTGGTAGAAATTCATCATAGATTTTGGTGGATTTCCAACAAACACAAGTGCACTCGAATGCCCTAGAGAAATGTGTCATGCCCTAACTTGCAAGCCTAAAGCCAAGTGCCCAAAAATCGATTCAACGTCTCAAGGATAAAAATACATTTAATGCACATATTCCCCATTACTTATATATTTGTTGCATGGCCTTCTCACTTCTCCTTATGGTCAGATGTAATAACGAGACGTCGCCCACCACTTAATGGCTTTCCGGATAGTAATCCCCAAACAAACCTTTGGGCAATTGTTATGGGTCGACCAAAGATTTATGTGAACGAAATCCAAATATCCAACTCAACCATTCAAAACTCAATCAAAATTATCCAACATATATAATCAAGACACATGAAAATCAAGGTAACTGACTTATGTATTAAAGCCTTAACCTTGCAGGTTCAGCTTGCACCATTGTATCAAAGATCAACATCATCGTTTCAAAAGTCATCTACCGTCAATCTAACATAAATTTTGACTCTTGCGTGAAAAAAAATTGTTTGTATTTGATTATAATAAATTATCATTATATTAAGTATGTTGTATGAATTTGTTTAATTTTAGGATAGATGTAAATGGTATTTAATGACAAACTATCATAATTTTAAATATGTTGTATGAATTTATTTAATTTGAATATGATGTATGAATTTATTTAGCTTATTTGAAAAATAAAAAGCATGGAATAGTTTGATTAAGATGATTGCTTGAATAAAAAAGTAATAGCATGAAATAGATTTGTTATAAGATGAATTTATTGTATTAGAAAAATATTCAAACCAACCGATCTAATCAAATCAATTAGTAGGAAATGAGCTTCCATTAAAATTAGTCGGTTCATTAAGTGATATTCAAAAAAAAATCTTTTATTTAATAGCCAAAATAAGTAAATATATATTTAATAGCAGTATACCAACATCCACTCTAATATTTTCTTTTCAACACTATCTCTGAAGTGTTGTTACATTCTTTTATTTTTATAAGCACTACTATGTTAGAAGTGATGGATCTCTGGTGATAGAATCATAGGTTCGAAATTTGTGACATGTTATTGTCAAATTAAACTGCTCAACAACTACTGCGTTGAATTTTGTATGCCAATATAAGGATGACATAGATAATGATGATATGTGAGAAACTTTCTTAGAGTATATCTAATTAGACTTTGATTTTTTTGTCAATAATTTAAAGTTATTAACTTTTGATTTGATTTTCATTTATATTAAATAAATTAATTTGATTTGATTTGATTTTTTTCAATAATTTATAATTATTAAATTTTGATTTGATTTTCATTTATATTAAATAAAAAAAATGATTTGATATGATTTTTGATTTTCAATTAGCCTTTGATTCTCATTTTTAAATTAAATTATAATTTTATTAAATAATTTCATAATTATCCTATATCAATAGAAACTTTAGAATAAAAAACTTTAGTAATAGTGAAAGTAAGTGTTATTCTATTTTTTAGTCTATTTTTAATATTTATTTATTTGATGTTTTTTAAAATTATAATATGTACAATTAAAAAATATAGTTAATCTAAATATTTTTATAGAAGTAAAAAAATATATTGTGGATTCAAATACTTTTATAAATAGTAGTATTATTTTTATAAATGATGAACAAATATTTTTATAATTAATGTCAATACAAAATGACTATTTATATATGAGAAAATTATACTAAAGATTCAAACACGAGAAAAAAATATTATTTTTTAATTATTTATATTGTTAATATTTTTATCTTAAAATTATTTTTAATTTAAGAAACAATATATTTTAAAATAATATATGAGAAAATTGAAATATATGTTATTTATGTAAATAATTTTGATAAAACAATTTTTTGATTATAATAATATATTTTTATTTTAAAAATAATAAACTCTTTTGGTAAAGTAATTTTGTTTTTTTATTTACTTTTTTATTAAATTTTAAAAGTAAAAGTGTGTGCACCACACCAATACTTGTACGAACATATGAGTATTTATACTAGAATATGAGTTAACCCAAATGTTATTATTTTTTTTACAATTAAAGAAAAAAAATTAAAAATAATATATTAATCCAAACACAAGAAAAATGTGTTGTTTTTTTTATTATTTAAGTATCTAATATTTTTATTTTAATTTTTTTTATTAACATATAAATTTTTTTAAGATAGTATATAAAAAATTATTAATGTAAAAAAATTTTGGTAAATTTTTTTTATTTTTATATAAAAAATATGTCTTTCTTATAAAAATAAAAGACTACTTTATAACATAATTTTGTTCTTCTTATTTATATTTTAAAAACAATAGCATGTATATCACATCTTAACTCGTGCACGGGTAATAAACACATTAGTAACTATACTAAAATTCGTGTGAACGCCCGAATTATTATATTTTTTTTACAATTCAAGAAAATAATATTTGAATCCGAACACGGAAAAATGTGTATATATATATATATATATATATATATATATATATATATATATATATATATATATATATATATATATATATATATATATATATATATATATATATATATATATATATATATATATATATATATATATATATATATATATATATATATATATATATATATATATATATATATATATATTATATGAGAATGAATAACTTATATAAGAATGTGAGAATAATTAACAACCGTTGAATTTAAAGGAATGGTTGAGATTAAATTGTAATCTTCACTAAATCATATGTTATTAATACGAAAGAGATTTAGTGAAGATTACAATATAATCTCAACTATTCCTTTTAAATCCAAACGTTGTTATTCATTCTCACAAGTTATCCATTCTCATATGATGGACCTATATATATATATATATATATATATATATATATATATATATATATATATATATATATATATATATATATATATATATATATATATATATATATATATATATATATATATATATATATAGGGATCAAATTACACCAAGAGTTACACTCGCTCAAAACGTCACTTTTGATTAATATTTTTAAAATCAACCGTTGGTTTGAAAAATATCATATAGATCGTATCCAAAAATTAACGTCAAAAAGGACTTTCGTATAACGTTAATTTTGATGTAGTTCAATGACATAGTAAATCATTATAGATTAATCTCAAACTTTATAGGTATGATCTATATATATATATATATATATATATATATATATATATATATATATAGAATTATTTTTATTTAAATATATGTCATTCTTTTAAAATAATAAACTATTTTAATATAATAATTTAATTTTTCTTATTTACATTTTTGTTACATTTAATAAAAATATACATAACACACAAATACTCATGCGAACCCATAGGTATTCCATTTAATTATAATAGGAAAAATATTCAAACCAACCAACCTAAACAAAGCAATTAGTTTGACTCGGTTCTATTCTTTAAAAATTATTCATAACTAAATTAAACCAAACTTCAATGTTTTAAAAACCAGACTGGATCGATCGGTCGAACTTATGGAATCGGGATACGGGTAGATAACGAGGTTGGTTTAATTGTTAGATCGGATTTGTCTTCGAACCGATGTGAACCGGCAAAAATCGGTGTAAGCCGGTAAAGTCGGGAAATTCGACGGTTTTTTAAAACTGGTGGTTCAATTGTATTTTTTATTTTTTATTTCAAAAATTAAAATTACTTGTCTTTTAATTATTTTAATAAAAAATTAAATTAAATAAAATAATAATATCATTGACGAAGAACATATTGGAGATGTGATTGATTTTGTTACAGATGATTTTGATATTGAAGAAGAAGATCTCAACATTGAAATAATTTATATAGTAGAGAATGAAATTATTTTATTATAAACTATTCAATTAAATTATATTGCAATTAGACTTTGTAATTTTGTACTATTTTGTTATATGTGATACCTAATATAAAATTTAAATTTAAATTATGAACTTGTGAATTTATTTATGATATGATATTTGTAAAAACTTTAATTGTTAATTATATTTTGTAGAGATGGAATCATCCAGTTTGACAAGTTTTATATCTATATAGTTTTATTATAATGACCGATCTGTTCAACCGAGTTATCCGGTTCAACTCGATTTTGTCATGCGGTTTGACCAATAACCTAATGGTTCGATCAATAAACCAGTGATGCAGTACCCTCACTGATTTGATGTCCGGTCCTATTTTTAAAACACCGTCAAACAAGCTTCATTGATTTAAACAATTTTTTGAATAAAAATGTGATCTAAACCAAACTGTTATACCCAGTATTTTAAAAACCGAACCGAACATCAAAGCGATGAGCGTACTGGGTCACTAATTTATTGGCCGAACCGCATGACAAAATCAGATTAAACTGGATAACTCGTTTGAATAAATCGGTCATTATAACAAAATTATATAGGTATAAAACTTGTCAAACTGGATGAGTACATCTATACAAAATATAATTAGTAATTAAATTTTTTACAATAATAAATTCACAAGTTCATAACTTAAATTTAAATTTTAAACAAAAGTATCACATATAATAAAATAGTACAAAATTACACAATCTAATTATAAACAAAGTCTAATTGCAACATCATCTAATAAAATAATTTATAACAAAATAATTTCATTGTTTGCAACAAAATCAATTACATATATAACATGTTCCTCGTCAATAAAATAATAATTTTATGTTGTTTTTTAATTAAAATTTTTATTAATTAATTAAAAAGACTAATCATTTTGATTTTTATAATTAACAAAATTAAAAAAAATTAAAAAATTCTAAAAAAATTAAAAAAATTCTAAAAAAATAAAAATAAAATTAACAATTAAAACTAAAATAATAATGCAATTGAACCACCGATTTTAAAAAACTATCAGTTTTCTCAGTTTTTCTAATTTACACCGATTTTGACCGATTCACACCAGTTTGAAGACACATCTGACCTAACTATTGAACCAGACCGATTACCTGGCCGGTTCGACTGATCGGTCAAATTTTTAAAACATTGATTATACCCCTAGTTTTGGATTCCTATTTTGAACCTGGATCATTTGTAAATTGATGGAAACACTAACTTCACCTATAGGTCATTTGCCTTTGAAAACATTGACCCTCCTTGTATTGGTTTTGAAACATTGTAAGGGAAATTTGAGGAATTAAACTCTAATACCAACAAGTTGTTTGGTTCATCTCCCCTTACTCTATCGCTCTTTAAATATAATCGAGAAGAAACTGAAATTAAAAGAGATAGAGTAAGGAGAAAAAAATGAAAGAAAATTGAAGAGGATCCAAGATCTACAAGGTAGCATAGTTCCTTCAAGCTAAGTGGGATCAATTCCCATTATCCTTCACTCCCATCTATGCTACGTGAACTTATGCATCAATAAGGACCGAGTCTTCTTGGATAATTACTATATTTTTCAACATTTTTGTTGAAAATTGTCATTTTATATCAGTAAATTTTTTCTGGGATATCCAGTAGCTAGGGTGCCCGTTAAGACTCATAAACATACAAGGAAAATTGTAAGGAACAGGAAAATTGTAAGGAACACAAAAACTTCGGATAAATTAACTAAGACCCTAGCAAAATATCTTATTGTATTTTGATGAAACAGTTAAAATTAAGTATCTGCTTCAGAGTCTTATACAAAACCATCATGCTTATTGTAAGATTTCTCCCACGCCTCTCATTGTTTGATAAAAAATGTTTTTGTTTACAACGGAACTCAAGTCTTCAAAATATGCATGTGGTGGTGAGATTTAAAGTTTGATCTTCCTCTAAGTTAACTTTTCTCTTTTACCCCGGTACTTCTTGATCTTCAACATCACCAAATACAGAAAATCAATAATTATTCCAGTCCAGAGAACAGTAATGAAAGTTAAAGTATCCATTTTGTCAAAAGACAATCACAGGTACAAATAAGTGTATGTTTTACCAGTTAGTTCAATCAATAATGAAGCATTTACTAATTCTTGCTTAACACTTCTCACTAAGGTATTAAAGCAGGCATATACCAGACTGAGAAAAGACAAAAATATTTCCATTCCAGCAATGTCCACCATACTACCTTTAAATTCAGTTGTATCTGTATGAGACTCTATCTGTAGAAAGAGCACTAATTAATGAGAAAGGCAGAAATTGAGAAGTGGTGATCGTGTAAAAAGAAATAAAGGTTGAGACTAACATTAGCATGCCTGTGAACTTACACTATTAAGAAGTCTTAGTCTGGTGTTATCAGCTTTGCTTTTCTGTTGACATAGTCCAGGTACCCCTAGAAATTACCAACACTTGAGTTAGATCTATTTAACCAAATTAATTAGATCCACACAGCCTAGAATGTAAAAATTATGATTCTATAATTCACAATAAATTTCAATCCCTTGCAGATAAAGGAGGGTCTTCTCGATAAAGTTAAGAAAAATAAGTTTTTATCAGGGTCCTCCCAACAATTTTCCTTTCGATTAAGTCTATCTCCTAACAGAGCCATAAATATGCATGCGGAAAACACTGGTGTAGAATATAAATTGGATAGCCATCTAGTTGAAGTGACTTATTATAAAACAAATACTTCAGGACTTTTCATTGGCATACCAATTCCACATAATGATTTCTTACAAATTAATTAAAACGATTACTTCAGGGGGGAAATTGCATAGACACTAGACATCAAATAAAGACCTCACAAGTTAAGTATATTCTTATTATGATTTCAGCAGAATTGAGAATGTCAAGAGTGAAGACAATGCCTTGAACATGATAAGTACAACCGTAGACTATTAGATCAAGTAAAGGAGCGGATCAAAGTGTTCAACCCTCGCAGCAGCATTTCTTTGTATTTTCTCATAATATACTATTGTAAACAAGTTTTCGATACTTATAAAAAAAACAACTTTAAATATATATAAAAAAAAAGAGCGGAACAAAGAACTTACTTGAAGTATTCCTACAGCAGCAAACTTGTCTAGCATAGTTTTGGAATGAACTGGATGTTTCAAATTCAAAGGCTTTAACAATAATTCTACATTCTGCAAATACAATTTAAAATGAGTGTTATCAAACTGGGGAAAATATATTTATAAACTACACCGGATGAAGTACACTTCTCTTTAAATATACACTACTTGTTAGTTGTTCAGTGTAAATATTTAACTAGTTCTCTATAGAAGAGGTTACGTTGAAACTATTCAAATATTGGACGTAACGTTAATTTAAATTCTTAAATTTTCAGAATAGCAATTCTATAAATCCACCTTTGACGTGAAGCACTCATTCCAGAATGTATAATCTACATCTTCAAGCATGTTAGTTCTATGGAGGTTATCAATGAAGACCTTCATTTGCACAGCCTGATAAAATGTAGAATAAGTGGATAGACAAGTAGAGAAAACAGTAGTAGTAAATCGTACATGAATGGTGAAAGAAATGAAACATACATCAGAAGACACGAGATGTTTGTCAAAAGGGAGGCCAATAACAAAGCCTTTCAAGGAATAATTAGAGATCTGCATGAAAACAGATAATTGCGGAATCATTTTGAAATACAAGGTTAATTTGAATGCAAGAGGCATAAGAAGGTCACCAGAGTGATAAAATCAGAAGCCATTAATTGAACATTAGACTTCTTCCTGACGAGAACACTGGCATTGAACATAAAAAGCATGCATGTTAGTCAAAGAAATAGAAATATTAGAAGCTTGATTTTACAAGTGGTTAATTGATACCTGAAAGGTGAAGCAATTTTGTTATCAAAGTCAGAAAGAGCAAGACCCACATATTTATCACCAACATCTAAACCCATCAACCTTCCGCGTTCGTTCTGCGTTGTTTTCACCAATTTATGAAACAACTGCAAGGGCTTCACCTGCTTCATCTACTCTACCAATGCTGCAAAATTGGAAATGCGAAAAGTTAGGGTTTTCAATTTCGAAACTTAAGCTAATATGGATGATGATGATGATGGATCGAGGCAAAATATAAAAGAAGGAAAGAAAACCTGTTATGGTAGATATCGTCGTGTGCTGTGGTGGACAGCGCCGGCGGTGAGTACGGGAGATTGAGGCTTAACCGTCTTCGCAGTTCAAGTGGAGTGAAAACCAAAGCTACGCCGTGCCACATTGAAACTAAATAACTAAATAAGGAAAGAATATTAAAAAAATAATAGTGTAATGTTTCCATATTTGCACATTAGTGTTATCTTCTAATTGTTTTCTCCCAACATTTAGCATTAGAGTTTGGTTATTTAATCAAACACTAAGTGTATAAAAATGTTTTTCATCTCAAATAAATGAACTCCTACAGATCACTTTATTTTCTATGCGAAGAATTATGATACGTGTTGCAAATAGATGAAGGTGTTATTTGGTTATCAAGATATTCTTAAAGTGGTTAAAAATGGTGTTAATTTACTTGTTAAAGGTGCAACAGTTGCACAAAGGACTACACATAATGAAGAGGAGACGAAAGATTTTAAAAGTTTGTATTTAATTCATGAATGTATTGATGTTGATAACTTTGAGAAGGTTGATGATTACACATCTTCAAATGAAATTTGAAAAATGCTGGAGAAAAGTTATGTATGAGTTGGTAAATTAAAGGTGGTGGGGTTTAAAACTCATAACATGGAGCTGAAATTGATTCAGATTGAAGAGAAAGAGACTATTAGAGAACTTACTACAAAAATCACAAGATTGATGAATCAATCGAAGGCTTATGGATAGAGAATCATTGAGTATTATGTGGTTGGTAAAGTCTTAAGATCTTTAGCATCAAGATTCGATATTGTAGTAGTTGTGATTAAAGATTCGAAGGATCTTTCAATCATGAGAATAGAAGAATTGCAAAGTTCTCTTCAAACTCGTGAGTAGAGAATGTAGGAAAGGAATGTTGACAAGGCAGAGACTGAGATTACTTTGCAGGCCCATATTGTTGGAAAAGACGAGAAGGTGAAGGAAAAGTGTTCCATGAATAGAGGTAAAAGAAACTATCGTAACAATGGTTGAATAGACTCTCAAAATCCCAACAATTCAACATTCTAAAAGGGTGAAAACAACTACAACAAGTGTGGTGGATCAAACAATTATAAAGGTTGCAACAATAGAGGAAGATGATGAAGAAAGATGATAAGAGTAATGTTCAATACTACAATTGTTAAAAGCTTGAAAATTTTGCTCGTGAATGTAATGCCAACAATATTGATTCACAAGAAGTTGAGACAAACTTTGCAAGGCGAGAGGATGACTGGAGCACATTATTGATGGTGATCGCTGGAGCAAACAATAACATATGATGTAGCGGTAATCAGATACACTCTAATTGTACTAATTACTAAAATTGGATGAAGGAACTTATAATCGGTTACAACCCTACATTAATCGGTTACCTTCATTTGAAAATATGATGGTGACTATGCGAGAAGATGCATAATGTGGAGGTCAATATTATATTAACTTTGGGTGCTCAACTCACATGACAAAAATGAATGATTGATTTATAAAAATCAATAACGTCATGAAAAATATGGTGAAATTCGTGAATGACAACAATCTAACAGTATGAGGGATTGGGGATGTATCAATCAAGCAAAAGATGTGTTGTATATTCCTGAAATCAAGTGTAATCTTTTAAGCATTGGTCAACTGCTTCAAAGGAATTATAATATTCACATGGAAAACAAAGTGTTGAAAGTTATAGATTCAAATGGGAGCTTGATCGTAAAGGCCCTTATGTCTCATAACAAAACTTTCAAGGATGGGTAGAAAGTAATGTTGTATAGGTGTCCTGTAACTGCAACTATGAGGGAGGAATAGAAATAGAACTTCATGCTTGGGCATTTGAATTTTAGAGATCTCATGCTATATAGAAAAACAACATGTTTACTGTGACACCCCAATATTTCGATTATTAAATAATTAAAATTTTTAATTATTAATTTAATTAGAAATTTAATTATTGGTATTTTTGGATTATTGGAATTATTAATTAAAATAAAAGAAGTGGAAGTGTTGGTGGTGTGAAGTGTAAAGTGGGGGGTGTGAGGAGTAAAAGGCTCTACTCACACTATTTATTTTATTTTTATTATTTTAGAATAATAAAATGAATAAAAGAAGGAAAAGAGAAAAAAAGACACAATTGGGAAGTTTTCATCGTACGTGCAATTGAGAAGAGGAAAGGAAGGAGGAAAAGCTAAAAGTGTCCGAATCCGACGAATTCTCACAAGGTAAGGGGTGATTTTGTCTGATTGATATGCCTTATGGGTTTTGATAATCAATAAGATTGAATAATACGTTAGGAATCCCGATTTAGGATTTTCTAGGTTATGCCGTAACGATGTGGTCTGACGTAAAAACCCCAATTGGAATACATAGTGATTGTTACTATGTGTAGATTGATGTTGTGGATTGATTAGGGAGTGTAATTCTACTGTTAATTGTATGTAAGAATGCATTATTTTTACTGCATATGTTGTACTTTGAATGTTGGAAAAGATTTTGGTTGATTAGAATTGCAAACAGTGGGAAAATCTGGTTTTTGGGGGAAAATACGCAGCATGAGTCGACACATGAGGCTATGTATCGATACAAGCTAGTATGTGTTTAAAAACCAGAAGCGTGAAAAAGGCTTGCATCGACACATATGCCCTTGCATCGACTCATGAGGCACTTTTGGGAAGCTTGGATCGACACATACGAGTTATGTATTGACACAAGACAGTTTTGCATCGATACGAGAGAGTATGTATCGACTCATACTGTGTTAAACCAGAAAAATTGAAAATTTTAAAGCTATGAGCCGACACATATGACCTATGCGTCGACACATACTGTGTGAAAAATTGAAAATTTTAAGCTATGAGCCGACACATGAGCTTATGCGTCGACACATACTGAACAGAAATAGAAAAATAACTTTTGGAAAATTGTTTCGGTCATATATTTGCGACCGTAACTCCGATTTAGTTGTAGTTGGAACCGTTGGAAACTTGGAAGTGTGAATTATCCTATAAAAACACTTTAAAGACCTAGTAAGTGAATCTTGTTTAATTAATATGACCTTCTGTATGAGGAATTCGTTGTTTTCGTGGTTGTTCGTCGTTGATGTTGTAAATACTTGATAGATGTTAATATCATGTGTTGTGATTGACGTTGTTTATTCATGATTATGTTGTTATCATGTGCTGTTTGTTGTTGTTGGCTATGTATGAAATGATATTGTGATATCATATTCCTTATTTGAATGTTGCATGCTTTTGTTGTGCATGCATATGCATTCTGGTGGTGGTTAATTCCCATTGTGTAGAATTGGACCTGCAGAGCCAATACCCGTACCCAGTGGCTTAGTGGTGGTGAGGCTAGATTCGTGTCCTAGTGGTGTATGGGCGAATCGTTAATTAACGTTGTTTCCGGGGTGTAAATGGAACAGGGTGTGAATTTAGTTCACGTTTGGTACCACATGCATTGAGTCTGCATTGCATAGGAGTTATAACATGATAGGATGGTTTCCAGTGTTACAATTTCATTTTTGTTGTTATTGTGCATATTGATTTGTGTGCATTGTAATTGTGTACTGCAATCTGATTATGCTAATGAGGGTGAAATAATGTATTGAACTGTTTTATTGTTTTTAGAAACGTATAATGCATTTTAATTGTTGATGAAATCTCACCCTTACTTTGATGATTTTAGATTGAAGTGTTAGCCGCTTAGGAGCTGGTGAGGATAGCTTTGAGTTGGCTATTTAGTTTATTCGCGTGTCAGTGTTATGCTCTGGTAGTTGTAACACTGGGGAACGATTGTTTTAGAGTTATAGTTTTAAACTCTGTTTTCTTTTGGTTTATGTTGGAATCATTATGAGTTGAATTTATTCCGGTTTTTATGTTATTTTCCGCTGTGTAGGACATATTATTGGTTTTGGCTATTTTTAATAAAGTTCTTCAGTGAAGCATGACATATTGAATGAGATTTTCTATTTAAATAAATTGTAATGCCCTTTATTATATGTTAACTCTGATTTATTTATTAAATTCGCGGGGTATTTTAGAAGGGGTGTTACATTTACGAGGCTAACATTGATCAATATGTTAATTGAAGTCCATGAAGAGTGTGTGTAGGATACACAACATAGAGGCGACTTTAGGAAAAATACAAGATGTAGAGCCAAGTGTAATCTTGCGTTGGTATATTTGGATGTTCATGGACCAATATAAGTGGACTTAATCGGATGCAATAAGTACTTTGTCCCTTTCAATGATTGTTATAGTGGAAATCTATGGACTTATTTGATCATAGAAAAGATGAGGTGCTTGAATTCTTCAATAAGTTCAAATTCATGGTAGAAAGACAACGTGATCACTAAATCAAAACTCTAAAAATATATGGTGTATGTGAATATGTCTCAAATTATTTTGTAAAATTTTGGGATCAATAGAGTATTGTACATGAGGCAATGTCACCTTACACGCCTCAATAAAATGGAGTCTCCAAAAGAAAGAATCGATCAATCAGAAACGACGTTTTGGTCCTTAAAGCTCATATGGATTCCAATAGGACTTTTAAGATTGAGTTGAAAGTGATTGAGCATAGGTGTCTTGCTACAACGGCAAGTTGAGATGAGTGGTTGTGGCACAACCATCTTAGGCATCTCAAATTTAAAGATCTCAACGTGTTGCAAAGAAACGATATGGTAAGCAGGTTGCCATCCACCAACATTCCAGCTGAGATTTATGAACAGTGTGTGCATCAGAAGTAACACAAGAGTAAATTCAGTAAAGATGCATGTCATAGAACCAAGCATCACCTTGACGTGGTGTATTCTGATGTGTGTGGGCCAATGCGAGTTGATTTATGTGGTGGCAATAGATACTTTGTCACTTTTATCGATGATTTTACTAGAAAGCTGTAGACATAGCTAATTTTGAGAAAATATGAGGTATTTGAAGTATTCAAGAAGTTTAGTTCCATTGTTGAAAGGCAAAGTGGTCACAAACTCAAAGTTCTCAAAATAGATGGTAGAGGCGAGTATGTCTCAAATGACTTTAGGAAGTATTGTGATGTAGAGGGGATAGTGCATGAGGTTGTACCACCTTATACATCACATCAAAATGGTGTTGCGGATAGTAAAAATTGATCGATTATGAACATAGTGAGAAGCATGTTAAAAGGGTAAAACTTGTTGAAAGAGCTATGAGGAGAAGTCGTTTCACAACTGCCTATTTGTTAAATGTGTGTCCTACAAAGAAGCTTGAGAAGGTAACTCCACAAGAGGTATGGTATGGATTTAAAATGAATCTAAGAAATTTAGGTGTATCGACATGTTCTGGGTCAACTTAGAAAGAAGTTAGAGGACATAGGTGAGGTGATGTTACTTTTTGGTTATCGCCTTACTCGAGGTTATAAGTTATTTGATGTTGAAAACAAGAGGATCATGATCAGTCAAGATGTCGTTGTTGATGAACTGAAATGCCTCGAGTTGCGAGTAACAAGTTACAAGCAGACGTTAATAGGTTACATGCAGGCTATAACAATTTACACAAGAAATCAATAATCGTTTACATACACGATTTTTTGGATTTTGGTGAAACAAAAAATATTGAACAATCGCGCGTCAAAGTCAGAACAAAAGAAAATCTTAGACGACCAACTCGGCGAAAAGGTTTTCCTTAAAGACTCAAAGATTGTGAGATATTTTAGGATAACGAGAAAAATAGTACTTGGGAGTTGGTTGATCTACCGTAAGGAAAGAAGTTGATTGTTTGTAAGATTATTCTGTAAAATAAAGGCAAAACCCTAACGTAAACTGGCTCGATTAGTTGCAAAGAGATTTTTGCAAAGAGAAGGTATAAACTTTGATGAGGTATTTTCACCATTTGCTATGATAGAAACCATAAGGCTAGTTGTTGGCATTGCGAATTTCAAGGTTATCTATCAAATGTATGCGGAATTCATTTTTTTGAACTGTCTGCTTGAGGAAGAAGTATATGTAGAACAACCCCCTGATTTTGTTGTGACAAATCAAGAGGAAATGGTCTACAAATTGAAGAAAAAAATTCTATATGGTTTGAAGCCAACTCCTAGAGCTTAGAACAAACGAATAAATAGTTTCCTAGTTGATGTTGGCTTCAAGAAATATGTGTCTGAGTATGGTGTTTATGTGAAGACGGATACAAGTAAAGATGTGATCATACTTTGTCTATATATGAATGATTTTTTGATCACAGATTGCAATGAGATGAGTATTTTTAAGTTCAAGAGTGAACTTATGAAAGAATTCTACCATTACATCAAAGAAGATATGCCATAGAGATATTGAAATTGTGTGATATGTAGCATTGCAATGCTGTAATTACATCAACTAAAGCAAGGTTGCAACTATCCAAGATTGAAGAGGAGCATTATATAGATCATATTTAATATATAAGATTGATTTGATTATTACTTATGCAATATGCAGTCAGATATGGTGTTTAGTGTCGGTATTGCAAGTAGATTCGTGGAGAGACCGAAGGTGTCTCAGTTGGAAAAAATCAAAAGAATCCTAAGATACGTCAAAGGGTCTATGGGTTGCGGAATTCGATTTCCCACGGAGGATACGAGCAGAAAATACAATTTGCTCGGTTATACCGATTCCAATTGGTGTAGAGATAAAGATGATCATAAGTCTATAAATGATTACATCTTTATGTTCGGAGGAGCACCAATCTTATGATGTTCTAAAAAGGAACCGATAGTTGCAGTTTCATTTTGTGAGTACAGGTATATTATTACTTCATAATGCGTGTGTCAAGTCGCTTGGCTAATGAATTTGTTGGAAGATTTAGGCAGCAATGAAGGCAAGGTTGTCACACTTTTGATTGATAATGTTTCAGTCATTAACCTTGCTAAGAACCCAATTGAACATAAGATGAACAAATATATTGACATGAAATTTCTCTACTTGAGGGGACTTGATAGTGAATGCTAGTTAAGATTGAGATATTGTAGAAGTGAAGATCAAGTTTCTAATTTGTTGACTAAGAGAGTCACAAATGATATGTTCAAGAGGTTGTAGATAAACATATGCATTAAAAACTCTCATCACTTGAATTAATAGTGTGTTAGTTGTAAAAACATTAATTCAAGTGGTGTAACATGTTACATAGTCGTGTAAACATGTTACATTAGCAAAATAAGCACTTCTAGAAAGCTAAAAATGTTATGTCGAGGTGTGTAACAGGTTACACATTCGTGTTAACATATTACATGTCTGTTATTTTTTTGTTTTTTGCCGCAGTGGTAACAAGTTACCAAAATGTGGTAATCGGTTACCAACCAGTGAATTCCAATTTTTAGGAGTTTTATTTTGTTGTTTTGATTTTCAATCATTATAACAACTCAATTAATAAAAATTCAACTTCTTACCCTCAATTACTCTCTTTCACTCTAATTCTCTTCTTTTTTTCACTTTATCTTCTCCACAAACACCAAAATCTCCATTAATTCACTAATTAATTTTTTCTGTTCTAACAATTTAAATACCCTTTTATAATATAACATCTCAATTAATGAAAAATCAACTTCTCACCCTCAATTACTTTCTTTCAATTTTGATTCTCTTGTTTTCTCATTTCATCTTCTCCACAAATACCAAAATCTCCATTAATTCACTAATTAATTTTCTATGTTCTAACAATCCCTAAAGTTGTGCATAGACGATACGCAGTTTACTAAAAAAAAAAAAACCTCTAAAATGCTAGTATTTGTGTTATTTGTAAGGAAAACGCCCTTTGAGGAATTGGATAAAATTCAATTCTTATAGAACTTCAAGGAGTCAATGGTGAGTGTGTTTTGTGGTTGTATTTATCGTGATTTAGGTGGCCGCGACTGGTAGTTGAAAGAAATGAAACTTTGTGAAGCTCTTATCTTTAAATATGGAAAATGTTACACTAGATTCCATATTGCTACAGAACAGTATTTACGTATGTTATAGTTGAAAGTGATTCCAAGGAGATGAAATCTTAATGGAAATCCACCCTTGTTTAATTTGGGCTATCCCAGATCCTGCCAAGTTCCAATGGCACGTGATTTCGAACACAACGGAGATGAGAGAATTCTAAAGGTTGCTTGTAGGACACTCAGAATCTCGGGAATTGATTACTACCTTACTGAAGCAGTGCTTTTGTAACTTTGGTGCAAATAATGAATAAATGAATTATTTAAATATATTATTTTTAGAGAGAGATGAGTTGATTTAGAGAGTGATAGAGGGAAAGGAACCAAAGGCAACATAATGCAAAGGTAGCCAATCCCTCCCCCAAAATCTCCTCGTCTGGACTTACATGTTTAGAAATATTAGTGCAGTTCTTCTTTTTCTTTATCTTAACCATTTTTTTTCCAATAAAAGAAACTCTTAACCTTAAGAGTATATCTGTCAGCTGTATAAAATTTGACTTGACAACCACAATTGGCCCCATCTTCATCCTAATTACTTCGGCTGGTGTAACATGCAAATAAGCGGCTTACTAAGACAAGGATCAAAGATGAAAATATATTTCCCATTAAGATGGATTAAAATGCCTGCGACAACAACATTAGAATCAATTTAATCAATTTAATGATCAATGACTACCTACTATGCATTGTTATCGTTTTATGCATATAAATGGAGAAAGACTTTGAAGTTCAACGCGTCTTTTAGTTACTCTTCTAAATGACTTGCGGATTTTCCACCTTAGACATTCTATCCCATCTAACCTAAAATTACTATCATCTTCACTCCTGGGTGCATACACCTTGCAAGTGTGGCTGGGCACATCTCTCTTCCGTTTCTTTCTAGGGTTATTATGTCTGGGAGAAGGGGTTTTAGGCTCCTCAAGTTTACCAGTAGTTAATCTGCAAAGCATAAAAGATAATCAATAAAAAGTACTACTAAATAAATGAGAGCTTCAGTAGATGGTCGAAATAAGATAGAACAATTATTCCAGACTCCATGTTGATTTAAAGGGAACGGATGTACATATAAACTAATAAAATGTGAATCAAAGTGCTGCTGAACAGCATTCAATGTACACCTGTTGATAACTAAAGAAATTTATAAACATTTGTTCCCAATTTCTACAATGGAATGACTCTTTCGGCTGGAAATTTGAACTTGACAACTAGGGCCCTGTTTACTTTTAAAACATTTTTAATTTCATTTCTTAAACTCAGTATTACTTATCTATTATCTAACATATACTAAAAAATTGCCCAAACTACCTAAACTACTCTTTTCTAACAAAATAGTTGCACTACACTTTGAATATTTTAGTCTATTATCTAACATATACTAAGAAATTGCTCAAACTACCTAAACTACCCTTTTCTAAAAAAATATTGCACTACACTTTGGATATTTTAGTAAGTAACAAAATAACCCTTAACTTTTTCAACTTTTCTCATTTCATGCACCAATTGTCAACTTCTCATTGGTCCAAATTAAAAAAGTATTTTTCCTATCTTATACTGCTTTCTTTTTTCTCTCTCTCCCTTCTCTTTTTATTTTATATGATTATTTAATACATTTGAATTTTAATATAATTGATTCTTTTACAATTAAATATCTCATTTTAAACTTACATTTTATCTTTTCTATTTGTTTATTATCACTGAAAATACTAATTAATATATTATTTAACTTTAATAAAATTAAAAACATATTTTGTGAAATTGAATAATACTATATATCATTCACACAACTAACTTTTTATCTTACGAGTCACTATCAAATTATTACCATTATTTTCAAATGTAAATTCTTTTTCTTTCACCATGTCACAAGTTTTTTTTTTAAATTACTTAATACATCCAGTTTATTTTAACATTACGTAATTCAATTTAAATTCACATGTGCATCTAAATACATCATTTATCAAGTTTACTATTATGTTTTGTATAATCATATTATTTATTTTAATGTTTTAATTTCATAATTTTTAATTGTAGTTTCTCTTTAAATACTAATTAATATATTATTTAACTTTAATAAATTTAAAAATATATTTTATAAAATTGAATAATATTACATATCATTTATACAACTAACTTTTTGTCTTTCGGGTCACTATCAAGTTATTACCATTATTTTAAATATTAATTTTTTTCTTTCTCCATGTCACAATTTTTTTTTTAAATTACTTAATACATTCAGTTTATTTTAACATTACGTGATTCAGTTTAAATTCACATGTGTATCTAAATACATCATTTGTCAAATTTACCATTATGTTTTGTATAATCATATTATTTGTTGTAATATTTTTATTTCATAATTTTTCATTGTACTTTCTCATTAAATACTAATTAATCTATTATTTAAATTTAATAAAATTAAAAATATATTTTATGAAATCGAATAATACTACATATCATTCACACAACTAACTTTTTATCTTACAGGTCACTATTATTTTAAAATGTTAATTTGTTTCTTTCTCCATGTCACCAGTTTTTTTTTTAAATTACTTAATACATTAAATTTATTTTAACATTACGTAATTCAATTTAAATTCACATGTGTATCTAAATACATTATTTGTCAAATTTACCATTATATTTTGTATAATTATATTATTTGTTGTAATATATTTATTTCATAATTTTTCATTGTACTTTTTCAATAAATATGAATTTTTCATATGTATATCAAAAAAATTATTTCATCAATATTAAAATAAATTCACCCGTGCGGGAGCACGGGCCTCTGACTAGTTAACATTTAGAAAAGAGACTTTTAGCTTGAGTTACTATGATAGATAGAAGATAAAATGCTAGCTAAAGATATACTCCTACATTACAGGAAATAATGAAAAATAACTATTTTGACATTTTTATTGTTTCCAGGAATGAAAAACAATTATTCACTCGTGAGTCTTTTTCTCATTCTTAACAAGACAAAACTAGCAAATGTTTTAGAAACTGAAAATATAAATGTTTTGACTTAGTACTCCATGGCTTGCTAAAAGACAAGATAAAGTAAATCTCAAGCAAAACAAATTTAAAAGCTACAACGAAAATATACCATAGCTACCAATTAGAGGTGATTAACTAATTAGAAGTGCAGCTAATAATCTGACCTGTCATGGTTAGTAGGTAATCCTGTACATGGGTTGCACGCAGGGCAAATGTAGATATCTTGCGTGCATGATAATTTCATACAATCAAAGTGATACCACTCACTACATTGATAACATGCAATCATCCTTCCGGGATCAAAGGGCTTTCGACAAATGCAATAAAGCATGCATCGAGCTCTCAACATCTGTTATGAATAAAAACACCACTTGGTTAGCGTCATGTTAAAAACATGTAAATAAAAGACATTCAATAAAAGAGAAATGATTCAGACTCATCGTAATCAGGCTGGGTTTGGTTTGGGAGAAAATGGGTTGAGATTCATTAAGAAAACTTTGGAATGAGTTATAACAAATATAATTTGAAAAGCTATAAAAAATCAAAAGATAAAATTGTCAACATAGAGTTTATGTTTGGTTAAGTTTGAGGGTTTAAATCGACTCGACCTAGATTGGGCACATCCTTGTTTCTCTTGAAATTAACCAACTGCCGGAACCAAACTAATTTTTGACTTCACATCATAAGGTTAACAAGATTTGGTGGTCAATTCAAACCTACTTACACTCAATAGATATGATAACCCCTTACCTTGAGTTCCTCATTTACATCAACGGGCAAGTTATCACCTTCCGCTACAAGTTCATATACTTTATCTAGGCCGAGTGCTCCAGAATCATTTGATATCTGTGAATATATAAATAGTTAAAATCTAGTTTCAAGAGAGAGAAGGTCAAGGACTATGAGAATACGTTTAGAACCTTTTTGGCTAGTTCTACCCAGTGCAAGCCCAAGCACTTCACATTTGTAAGTTTTAGCATATAGTGATCCTTGGATGATATTTCCATAGATATTCCCTGTCATGTATTTTTACGTTTCAGATTTATTGGCAATAAATTTTATAAAATAAATAAAGTGAGCAAATACTTGAAATAAAATAAGGGGACAGGCTATATCATGTGCTTGCCATGCAAAAAACATAAAACCTGGCCAGTAGCAGATACCTCTTTCAGATGTTTCTGAATCTCATTAATAGTGGGCTTAACTGCACCACTTAACAATACATTGACTTGAATCTTCCATAAGTATTTTGCTAAAGCCAGCTCAAGGTCACAACTATCACCCTGATCATAGACACCAGCCACTTTGCTAGCCTATATAATAGGAAACATATTCAATAAGCAAAACCTCCACAAATTTAACAACTGAGTTCCAGTTAAGAAAAATGAGATCATAATCATTTATAATAGGAAGACAATATTATTGCATGGTGATTAAAATTGTATAGGAAAATTGACTTCGTTAAAAATAAATAACCTGCCTTTATTGCAATGATCAAATTTTCAGAGATGGTGGTAATATCTTTGTCGACATAAGCTGATGAATGGTTCAGTATTTCTCTCAAGCCAGATTTGCATGCAAAGGCTTTCTCAATAAGTTGGTTCAGAAGATCTTTTTCTTCAATCCTGATATACAAGATACACAAACAAATGAATTGTAGGTTTTAGAATGTTACAAATAAATTAATTGCTCATAAGAAAAAATCAACAAAAAACTGGAACATTGAGCAAACATGACCAACTATCACAGCAAAGAACGGAGGTTTGATTACCCAAAATGAAGTGCATCTATAATGTGGCATTTAACGCTTTTGTTTGTTAAAAGCAGAATCTACCAAATCTAACAGACTCTAAAGATTTAAAGATTTGAGGTTGGGCCTAACTCAACCTTACAAAACCGGCTTGTAAGGTGAGAATTGCTCCTACTCATTATTGTGTATGGCAGATTGTGGAAAATAACGGCGAGCTAATAATCCACCATATATGGCAGAACAGAAAATTGCAGAAGCATGGCAGACCAACAAAAAAAAAAAGCATTCTATACGGAGCATAAAACTTACAAAACGGAATTAAATACAGAGGAAACTGGAATTCCTATACACAATTATATACAGAGGAAACAGAAATCCAAATATTGTCCGATGTGAGATTCTCAACAAATCAAAACACTTCACAACAATTTTGAGCAAGCTAGAACATTAATCAATTTCGTGCAAAAAATACAGGGAATAGAGTTTGTATCTCCGTTAACAATTTCTGTATATTTCCATCCAGGGTCAGTTCTCTTTGACCTGCCAACCCCAGAGGTTAGAAAGGTTTCCTAATTTTCAGACATTGTCTAAAATACACA
Organism: Vicia sativa; assembly: GCA_021764765.1. Classification (NCBI taxonomy): domain Eukaryota; kingdom Viridiplantae; phylum Streptophyta; class Magnoliopsida; order Fabales; family Fabaceae; genus Vicia; species Vicia sativa. The sequence continues at coordinate 142,871,762 of CM038797.1, forward strand.
AGTAGGAAACAAAACAACCTCAGGCTAGGTTAGCAGAACACCTTAAAGTAAAAGTTCGGGGCATTTAGAAGGCTTATTTTAGGATATACTCTAAAGAAATAAGATTTTTATAAGAGGGATCTAAATACATATGTAGGAGAGTAGCAAAAGGTTTTGATAGGGCGCATGGGGTATGGTCTCGGGGAGGTAAAGGGTAAATCCATCCTAGAGTGTTCGTCGGGAGTGCGGAGACATGTTCTCAAATAGATTTCTTATTAAAAAACTCAGATAGGAAGATTTGTTTGAACTATAAAGTTATACCAAGAGAGAGCTTGACTAGTCAACATAGAGTATTGATTATGGGTGTAAGAGTCAAGAGGAGAACAAAAAGACGTCAAATGGAAACTCCACGGATCAAGTGGTGGCATTTGAAGGGTAAAAAACAAGGGAGTTTCTAACACGAGATATTGGAGGGAGGGTTCAGACAGTCACAACCACGAGGAAGTGCAAATGATATGTGGAACAAGATGGCCCAAGAGATTAGAAAAGAAAATATCGGATGAACGGAGAAGAAACGCTTTAGGTGTAATCTATAAGTATAAGGGGGATATTCAAAGGTTAAGAAATTTTCCAATGCAGCATTTTCATTGGACCAATAGAACATCAACCTTTGAAAATCCAGTATTGTCGAGAAGATAATTTGGATAAACTTTTCCACAACAATTTCTAGAAAACAGAAGGCTGAAATAATCTTGCAACAACCATGAGTATTCTAAATAAAAGATTCTCTCATAAGCTGAAATCAACTTCTATGCCACAATTGTATCAGAAGCTCTCTCATTTAACTTCTCCATAAAGACCTGTGAACTTATTAAGGCCTTTTTATTGAGTTCGAAACTACTACTTATTATGCTTTAAAAAAACATCTACAAGCCAGAAGCTTTAAAAAACATCTACTTATTGTGCTTTAATAAATTGAATTGAAGAAAATTAATGCCAATAAGTCAACCATCCTAGAAGCAAATTAAGATTATAAGAGAATCATATTACCACAGACAGAAACGTTCAGCATCAGACAGAAGTTCGACAAGAATGTTCAATTCAATATGTTTCTCAAACCTCTGCATAAAGCAAATGAATAGTAAGACAATGAGTTTCCACGAAAGTAAAGAAACTACTAAACTACAGTTAATAATATGAGACATAATATCCTACCAGGAGGGAACTTCCATTTGAATATTGGGATTTACCCTTCAAAATTTCACAGTAAGAGCACTTGTAGTCGCAGAGGCCAGCATCTGTTTCTGTTAGTCCAATGCACCGCAAGTGATAGCTGTTCATAAGCAAGATAAATCAAAATCCATTCCCAAGATAATGAAGTAGAGAATACATAAATTAAAGTAAATCATTCATCAAGCAACAAAGGTACAAAAACTACAGTGAACTTTTTTATGAGATTGCAAATAAAGAGTAGGATTCAATCTTCATTTTGTTCTTCACATTAACACCAAAATAACAAAAGCATCCATCTATGTGAAGACGCTTCTGTGGTTAAAGGATTTTAGTCCTGTTGGTGTTCTTTTACTAATAGGTGAATGATTATCATTTAATGATGCAGTGTCATTTGATTTTCTACCTATTATTGTAACTTTCACATATTACAATTTAACCTTTGAAATATTTTTAATTCATAATTAAATTAAACTAGTAATAATAATCTGAAATTGATTATTACAATTTTTTATATTAATTAATGTGATTATATCAAAATTTAACTTATATTGAGCACAAACTGATTATAGATAAATAAGTGCAGCTAAATATTCAAACGAACCTGAACTAAATAAATTACAGATATGAAATGAAAAATGATGAGCATTTTGGAAACAATAAATTAAAATGGAAAAACCTAAATAGTAAATAGTAACTCAGTCAGCTTACGACAAAATAATGGTAGAAAACTCTAAAAATTTGAAGGGTACCCATAGAAATTCTCTAGATGTTATTGCCTGATATATTTTTCAGAGCTACTCAACCGCCATTACTAGAAACAAGGAAATAAGTACTTTACCGGTCCATACAAGTGGAACAAGTAAGGAAGTCCTGATCTTGAGAATCAACAAAGCAGTAGTTGCATAAGTTTGGTTCCTTCTGTTTTTGCAACTTGCCGTATATGTAGAGCGATCTATCTAGAGTCTGTTTTATCTGATAAATATCATGCAAAGTCCTAAGAGTACTGAATATGCAAATGGATTACAGAAAGGGGGGAAAAATGTCAAGATCAAAACCTTCTGCAGTGCATGAAGCAGCGATTTTTCATTTTGGAAAAAAGCTCCAATATTATCGATGCATCTTTTCTTCCAATTTTCCACCTTCTCAACTTCAGATGATATTGAATCAAGTTCTGAGCAACTAAAGGCAACGGAATCTCCAAGTTCCTGAATTTAAGCAAATAAATGTCAGTCATGCATATGAGCCAGTGATATGCCATGCCCTACTCGCATAGGCGTCATGATAGTTGTGAAAGTTTTCACTTCTAATTTTGAATTTCATAAAACTGACTAACAAATAAGATTGATATCCCAAAGAAAACTCTTAGAACTATGGTTGGTCCTAACTCAAACAAACAAAAACGGTTTGTAAGGAGAACTTCCCCCACTTATAAACATTAACCCCACTCTCATTCGAAGTGAAACTTTTTTACACCCTCACTTATAAACATGGATATAATGGTGCATGGCCCGATAGCAAAAACCTGATAACAGGTGGCCCAACGGAACTTGAATAGGCTTTGATGTCATGTTAGAAATGTGGTTGAGCTTAACTCAACCTTAGAAAACTGACTTGTAAAGTGAGGATTGCCCCCACTTATAAACATATGTTTGGGGCCATATCTCATCCAATGTGGAACTCTTTAACAATAACCTTTAGTAAATTGAGAATAAAATGAAACTCTTGCACAAAAACCGTGTAAAATAAAAAGGAAGAGTTTTGAAGGAACTTAATAGCGCAACTCTTAATGCTTAAAGTAATCACAAATTAGATGATGTGAAGAAAGAAAACTGCAACTCTAAAAATTCACATCAAGATAGAAGGAAGCTCTTCACAGTGACTACCACTTTTTAGAAATGGCATGGCAACATAACAATTTAAAAAATAGGTCATAGATATGTAATACACCCTAAATCAATCTATTGATGATGCACAAGACCGCCAATTGATGAATTTAGAAAATATACCTTGAGCTGCAATATTGATGACCAAGTTCGTTCCCTAGAACTTAGACTAAAAAAATGATGCACTTGCTCTTGCCACGACCTAAAATAAAATAAAATACATTACATAGATATGTCAAATTTTTAAAATACAAAAGTTAGAAAAGCCCAAGTCTTCGTTGACTCGATCGACAGTGATATACTTGAGCAATATATTCTAGATCAAGATGGCTTAGAGTTAGACAGCCAACTAAACAAACATCAGAAAGAATTATTAAAAGGCATAGAATCAATTAGAACAAGGCCTCAGTAATAGGTTAAAAAAATATAAAAGTTTAAAACTTAACAGCCCAGGAATTTGACTAAAACCCATAATGATGAAAGAAGACCTTACAAGGATAGAAGAAGAGACGTCTAAAGAAGGGAAAAAGAAGTATGAATTGCCATTTAGAAGACTGAAACTAATTACACTAACATCACATATTATCTAAATTCTACAACCAACAAAGAAGACTTACCTATGCTTTCCAATGGCTTCTTCAAGTTGACAATTTACATCCGTAAAGGTCATTTTAATAATCTGCAGATATAAGTTGTAGATGTAAGCTATGTAAGCTGTTGATAGCAAAACAGTTTTAATAAAGTACTGCAATTAAGAACATGCTAAGAATATCACAAGTTTAAAATTACAAATTTAGAGGCTCGGTTTAAAACGCGTTTTAGTAAAGTACTGTAATTAAGCCTCTAAATTAATTAGAGGTAATGCTGACATGTGCCCTTAAGGCACATGTTAAGAAACTTAGAAATGGTAAGTTTGTGTTAGAAAAAAGAATGAAAAAATTAATTATCAACTTTTAATTAAAATAATACACAATTTCCAAAAAAAAGTTTCTATATTTAACTCTTAACATGTGCACATGTCAGCATTACCCAATTAATTATTCAGCATAGTTGTTAATGTATCAACAGAAGTAGTTGTAACTTGTAAATTTAATTGAGGGTGATGCTCATTGATATAAGCTATTTGAAACTTTTGCACAAACATTTGTTACAAATTATAATTTTTGTTCCACTTTTTACAATTAGTTGTGAACAAAGACCATACAAATCACAGCATTCCAAACAAACTAAGCCTAGTAAAACGTCAGTTGAGATACAGCAGCAAGTACACCTACATCTAGGCCCTGGCACCATAATATTTTCTGTCAATAACTCAAACTCATGTCATCATAAGGTTTTTCCAAAACCAACTGAAAAACTAAAACAACATTTCTCCTTACAATATTGTCCCGCAAAAAAGGATTAAATACCTGATATATTACAAGTTACAAGTTTGAAATTATCACAACAAGGCTGTTATTCCACTTCTAGGAACGAATAAATTGAACAAATGAGCTATAGGTCTTTAAAATAATATAGACAACAGAAAATTTAAACAAACGTGTACCTGATAATCGGTAAGAATATCTTGAATATCAGTTAATTTACATCTTCTAGAATTGCAAGGTCTAGATATCCCCTCTAATGCTCTCCTAAGCCATTCAACCCCATCAACCAGAACTTTCAAAAGAGCACCAGAAACAGCGGCATGAGAGAGGCCTTTCACAACTTCCAAAACATCCTACAGAATTGGCAACCACCTCTTATCAATAACGATTATTAAGAAGAACATGTGCCATTCTTTAAAAAAGAAGAAACTCAGTAAGATGAAGAGAAAAATTACATAGATAAGGAGGATAAGGAATCTAGCTGAATAAAAAACAAAGCAGAAACTAACCAATAAAGTACAAAAGTTAAATGAAATGGAACAAAGAAGATCGACAATTCCCTTGGACTATATCTGTTAATGAAACCCCGGTATATAGCACATGTGCTATACAGCAAATAGATGCCAGACACCTAATCTAATCACAAATAAGACATTTTTTTCTATACATATTTTAGGGGAGAAAGAGAAGGGGGGGATAGGGGATAATAAATCAATAAATAAAAAGTTTTTGAAAAATAAAACTTCCAGAAGGAAAAGAAATCCATGAAGCAATGATCAAATGTAAAAACAAAACTGAGATCGTGGCTACACAGTATAGTTATAACTTATAACTATTTGAATTATGTCACTCTTTTCATTGAATTGCAACACGGTAAACTGATACCAGGTAGTCTATAAAGCACTCATATTAATGAAGCTATATAACCTGTGTCGAGTGATATAGTTGGAAGAAGAAAGTGCAAGCAGCACAGTCAACCAGAAAACGAGTGGGTAGAACCACAGCTCTGTGCAAATACAATACTTAGGAGCATAAATTATGACTTCAGAGGAACAGTAACCTTTAAAGAAGGAGAATGATTGCAGAAACATAGGGCTCTTTTGCACCACTGCAGTGTAGAACAAGATGCTTGAAGCTTTGAAATATCGCTGAAGTCAAAACCAAGAGATACACCAGATGCTATGGCAGACTGAATTCTTACAACCAAATCTTCCACTTTAAACAATAAACCACTGCTTATTCCATGAACAGTGTTATCCAATTCAAATAAGCACTGAGCATCATCAAGTAGAGAATGTGCTTCACACTCCCATTTTGTGCAGTTACTCAAAATTAATTCAAGCATCCTTCTTTCTTCTAAATGTACTTTAAGATGCTTTGATTGAGAAACCAACAACTACAAGAAAAGAAACAAATTGTCATATTTACTGTATATATTTGCAGCAAAGGAAAAAACTAAAATAAACAGGACAAAATATGAACCTGCAAGTCCCCAACGTTTCGCACAGAGTTTGACGCACAATTAGATGATACTAAATATGGCTTTGAATTCCTTAACCAGGAATTAGCTTCCGATAACGCTTCTTTGACATCATTAAGTAAGGCAAGATTAACAAATATATCTTCTGAAGCTCTGCAAAAGACCAACGTATGCACAAAAAAAAATGTCATCAGCCAAAATAAGATTGTCATAATTGCTAAAGTTAGAACAAACATCTCCAGAATTTGAGAACCTTAGCATATCCTCAAAATCAGAAATGGAAGCCTCGGATGAAAGAATCTCTCCAGCTCTTTCCTCCCAATGCATGGCGGCACTGTGCACACGTGATAAACTGACAAATTGCTTCTCTCCCTCAATTCCCAGCCTTAAGAATCAATAACAAAAGCAAGAAGTTGAATAAAAAAAATAAACATAACAATGTGCCAATTAAAACAAGGAATAGTAATAAAACATTACATAGTGGCCTCCTTCAGCAGTTGCTGAATGAATTCGAGGGGCATCCTAGAATCATGTGCCTGTATCAATTTCACGTGATTTTAATCAGTTCTTGATGCTGTAAGAATTGCTTGAGCATTTAATACAAAGCAGGTTAGCCCCTGTATGCTAGGAAGCTGTTATCTTTCAATATCTTTTTATAACAAAAGAGAGAAGTGAAAGAAAAGCACTGGTAAGAATAATAAGTTACCTTGGAAGCTTTCTGTTGGCAATTAGCCTTCTTCAGCTCAATCTCAACTAGAGGCAACTCATCAACTGTAAAACATAAACAAAAACCTTGGCCTCTGTAAATTGACCAGAAAATAAACAGAAGATCCAAACTATCATAAAGCTGCAATAATCTACATTACCTTGAATTTTCAAAGAGAAACCTTTCTCAAGAATGCTTTTCAATTCATCAACTGCATTATGATGATCTCCCTGTCTGTGAACTCTCCCTAAAACATCATTAAAGTGAGAAACCCATGACACAGCATCTGAATGGTAATTTCTTAGTAACCTCAACTCTGGTACATCAACTGTAAAACTGTCCCATTCCTTGAGCAGCAAACCAACATTCTGCATATTTCCTTAGTTAATCAAGCCATTCTTTTTCACTCTCACAAAAAACGAACCGAGATGAAGATACAGGTGCAAACCTTCAGATTCATAGAACCTTCTAACATGCTACGACATTGAGAACTACATGATTCTGCCTGATTTAATAGATTCTGAAGCGCATCTATCTCTGGGAGTTGAACTTGAAGATCCGCAATCTATTGAAACCATGAATATCATATGTTATTCCTTAGGTAATTTATTTAGTGCATGATAAGTGAGCATGTCTGAGAATTGTGTACATTACACAGACTAACTATTTCATGAAATAGAAAGACATTAAGATTAAATGAATGTCAAACTCGTTCAGTAATGCATGATTGGTGCAGATAATTGTATTAATATCATGTGACAGTTAGAATATATGAAAAATATCAAAAATTGTATTAATTTAGGGTAACTTAGTTTGCCCCTAAGGATTGATTTTCCTATTTCCTTATATATCGTAAGAGATGAGGAGACCCATTTTTGGGATTGTTTATTGGGATTGGGAGCAACCAAACCTTATATCATAGAAAAGTACAAGAGAAAAAAAAATTGTTGCAAGATCATGTGCAGAAGCATAATATTAAGCTATGTCATCGGCTATTGGTTTGCCCATCAGGGCTTGCATACTTTAGAAGCTTATAATTGGGACGTTTAAGGCGATGACACTGATTTTTTATAATCAAACTACACTACGTGTTAGTAGTCAATCCCATATTGCAGTGCATAGCAGCCGACCCCAAAAATGCGGAATAGCATGTAGCGGGATGGCCGCTATTTAATCTTTTTTGGACAAATTACAACAATAATTATTATAAACATATGAAGTACACAGAGGGAAGAACCAAGTGCAGAGAGAGGTGAAGGAGAAACTTGATCATTTTTTGGACAAATTACATGAATAATAATGATAAGCATATGAAGTACATATGAAGTGCATAGGGAAGAACGAAGTGCAAAGAGAGGGGAGGGAGGAACTTGTGATTTTTCTTTAGAACGGTTGAGATGCAGAAATGTCGGTGAAGGAAGGTTAGGGTAGAGCCTCTACTCTAATTTGATTGAAAAACCCAAAATACCCTTTAAAAAGTTTAAAATTAAGGGGTAATTTTGGTTTTTCAAAGGGGAAAAGGATAGCAGAATAGAAACCGCTCCGGGCTGGGAACCGCTCCGCGCCTGCTACCTTCTGGGCCGCTAAGGCTCTTCCCATAGCGACCACCTCCACGCACGCACACACAGAGAACAAGTGGTATTTTTCTCTTTCTCAACAGTTTCATTTTACACTAAATAAAAGATAATTGCAACTCTTGTTGTCACACATGAACTGAATCTTTTTCTATGACATTTGTAACAACCACTATAAACATGCAAACTTTATGTTAACAGGAACAAATCTTGTGAAATTAAGAAGGCCTGTTTAAATGTATACTATTTCCAGAGTTTTTATTACCTCTGATTTTAACTTGTAAAGAACATCAACATCTAATTCCGCAGGATCTCTAACTGAGATGCAGCTTCTGACACTACCCATCCACGCCTGGTTGATCTCAAACAAAAAAGTCAAGTGAGCAATATAAAAAAGTAATACAGTGACTTATTCAGCAAGCGTAGACCCTATACTAAGCAACTTCCCAATTACAAAAACTGAGGAAGTTTAGAACATAATTCAACCCTTAATATTGTACAATGTAATAGAGGTGAACTCTTGCAAATAAAGATATATACAAACTATATCATTATTTCTTAGTCGCTTAATGGATCCACTCATCTTTGGTAGGATAGAATGTCCATTTGAATTTTTTTCAATGGTTAACCCATTTATGAAGAATGGAAAGAAATCCCGATATTACTGATGTCCTTACATTTATAAAAAATGTATCAACAAACTCCTAACCTTCTAAGTGTGTGTGGAAACTTAGAATAACAGTGTCACCGCGTGGTTCACTCAAAGCTGAGTATTTGGAAACTTAGAATATCACGGTCTCACTGTGTGGTTCACTCAAAGCTATGCCTACAGGAGGTTATGCATTTTGTGGCAAAGGGATTGGCGCTGTGATTTGAAGCACATTCTTAATAAATAAATAAAGCATTTTAAGAGAGAAATAAGTGTCTTTAGACATGAAAAAAATAAACTGAAGATTAGTCATAGAATTATAAGGGTAAAAAAAAAAAAGTATCAAACTATTATAACCGTTATCATCTATCTACCTTGGTTAAAGAAATCTTCCGTTTTAACTTTTTAGTCCCTTTCACGTAGATGGGTATTCCACAAGCTCTAGAGTATAGAAGTTCCAACTCAGATAACTGAAACAAACAATATCAATCAAATTGAATGGACTGGAAAAAAGAATCAAGATATCATTTTATCATTAAATTTCATTATGCTAGCAACAAAAATTGATTATCATATTTACAAACGATATAAATATAAGGGCCCATTTCTTTTCCTTTTTTGAGAAATATAGCTTTTTGGTTAAAATAATCTTTTAAAAAGTTTATAAGAATTATGTGGGGGAAAAGCCAAACCAAAACAAAAACTGTTCTAAAGCTTTTCTCATAGGCTAAAATTGTAGCCTCTATAAGAAGCTCTAATAACAATTAGACCAGACTGACTTGTCATTAAAAAAAAAAAATACTTGATAAAATTTTCCTGAAGTTAATATATCCTCTGAAAATAGCCAATCAGTTAGACTTTTGAGGAGGGGAAAGAAAATAAAGTTGTTTAATGTTTTTCTCATAGGCTAAAAATAGTAACCACTCAAAGATGCTTTCTTTGACAAAAATTATATCATAAATCAATTTTTATAAGACAAAAAAGCACAAAGAAATGTGTCCTCAAGTTATGAAGAAAAGTCATGTGAAGAGACTGCAAGAAAGTACGTTGGAACACATTGATAAAGCAGTCTCAATGTCTTGAACTAACAACCTTGCTTCTTTTGCATATTCCTGCATCAGAACAAGTTAACACAGTAAATATATGGCAGTAAATCGCAACCACCAAAAATAATATAACATTTTTTTGTCAAAGCACCTTCAATTTATGATAATGAGGCTCGTTGCATGGTACAGGGTTAAATCTCAGTAACTCATTAACATAATCAATATGAATTTTCTTGAAACTTGAGTCCTGATGACTCAACCTCAACTCAATTTTTGTGACACAATCTTTTATCCCTTCTGCCCATTTCTGAGCTTCAGTCAAACTCTTTACCATATCCCGAACCTAAATCCCAAAACAAAGTAGAATTTAGTTGAGTGAAGTGCAGAATGTTTTTGTTCAAACACATTTAAAAGACACAACTAGAACTCACAGAATCCATCTCGGAACCAGCCCAAAGAAACTGTTCAGCTTTCCTTAGTGCGATAACAGAAGCATCAGCCACAAAAACATTCTGAAGAATAGTACTAGATTGCAGAAGCCATTCTGTAGCAAGTTGAGTGAATGTAATGGAGCTACCTTTCACCTATGCACACTCAGAGTCTCAGAAGACTATATTACATGTTTTTAATAAATACAAAATATATCCATAACAATATCAGCATTATATAATATTATGCCATAAAATGTAACACAGCAAACCACTACTAAGAGAGCAGCACAGTCAAATTATAGAAGTTGATTTCAGAAAGAAAAGCAAACTTAAGTATTGGAAACAATATTATAATTTGGTGGGGGTGAAAGAAATATGTATATAATATGACCTTTTTTGTCAAAGCACTCAGACATGAAGACTGCTTTTTTGCAATTCTATTCTCAGCTTTTTCTTCAGAAATATATTTGTCAATTGAAAATGCCAAGTCACTCAATTCACCAAGTGAATGACGATAGAGAAGACGAAGTTTAGCAGCTTTGCACTCACAAAGGTGTTCCCAGTGCTGCACAAGAGAGAACTGAATTCAGCATATAAAACGAAAACATCTGTAAGTGGACAAACCAAAATTATTCAAATCCAAGAGACCTTAATCTGTCCAAATGACTTCCAGACATAACAACATCAACATTTCAAATACTGTTGTCAGAATACCAGTGTACAGCAGTATATTTCCTTGTAAATATTAGATTAAACCACATCATTAAGAGATTAAATTCAGTATTATTTTCTATTTATGGAAGGAACCCTTGATCATAATTGGAGAAATCGACAAGGGGGGTAGTTACATTTTCTAGAATATTCTGTTTATTATTTTAGATCACACGTTCTTCTAATGAAACAATTAGAAAAAGCTTAACCAAAAAAAATTCTATCTGCTTAAAACTCCTAATTTTACATGAAAATTTAATTAATTGGGAATTACAAAGATACATGTGTTTGTAAAGCCAAATTAAGAACTACAATGTTCCTAATTACGCTAATCCAGAAAAAATAATAGGGATCCTCATATCAGTCAATTGTCACAATAATCTTATCCTTGATCGGCACTAGTTCAATAACACCAACCAAGGATTCTCGTGCTGGGTAGGGCCGGCTACGTAAACCAATCGACTCCATGAATTCTTATGATGTATTAGTCCTAATCAGCATGACTTTCAAATTTGAAAAAATACAAGCACTAAATACCAATCATCTTCATTTACATGAAGATGCGAACACACAACCACAAACTCTTTCCTGGGTAGAGATCAGTTTTCTGATATGTTAGCAGCTCACATAAGACAGAATATTGAAGAGAAAACACTGCAGTTGAGCACGCTCATAAAGGTGCTAAAATATCTATTTCATCCTCCAATGACGAGTTGAAATTGTTAATATGAATACTTAACAGCAAACATGGATAGACATGCATTTTATATGCCAATTCGTATATAACTTTTTTTTCCAAAACCCTGATTGATGGCAATCAAACACAATATTAATAACCTCAATCGCATTCATTTACCTCCAGACACACAAAAGATGATGGCCTGCAACTGCATACAACTGCAGAGAGATAGAGATATTGCTGGCAAATAATGCATGCTGGATCCTGTAAAAGACACCAGTAAATAAAACCAAAATGACCAAAATAATGAATTACTAATGCATGTTATGATACGTTAAGCAAACAAAATACCTCTTCAGTTCCTACATATTGGGGACACTTCCGAGGAGCTAAACGAGAAGATTTAACGATGCCATTTTTCCAAAGTTTCTCCCTCCAGGATCTTTCTCTATCCAGTATTTTCAACAATTCAATTTTCAAATAAGATGACCCTCTGCTGTCAACATCACCAAACTGAACATTGAAAATGAACACATTAGACACTATGCAACATTGACCTAAACTAAATATAATAATAATAATAATAATAAATAATAAATATAATATAATATAATAATAATAATATAATATAATATAATATAATATAATATAATAATAATATGAAAGTATCAGTGCACTCTGTTTAAGTGTTGGTCGGAGGAGGTAAGAAATCCCCTTTAAAAACATTTTCACAAAAACATGCACAGCGCTGCTTGCAGTGATCTGTCACGGTTATTCCTTTACATGAGTAAAAAGACATTGAACAGACTTATGATGGAGTAGTTTAGTTTGCTAGTATGATTTCATTATAACTATAAATTATAAAAATGGAACCATGTTTCCCGAATTGTAGAAGGAAATGGTGAAAGCAAAAACTTCAGAAAATATTGGAGAAAGAATAGCAAGATGGCATTTTAGTGATCATAATGAATGCATACAGCAGACCATCTAAATTTTTTTAAGTCTCATTAAGATATTATTATTTCAACCATGCAACATACTAAAAACATGTATAAACCTGGGCTACTACACAAAGAAGCTCCTCATGAGACAAGACAGCTGTTTTGTGATACCGCTTATAGAGATCAGCTCCAAATGCACCATATGGTAGCCAGTCAGCTGGAGCAAAATTGACTGCCTCTGCACAATTTAGACCTGAGTACACAATACAAATGACATGCTTTAGATTGTATTCAAGCTGGCAATTTTGGATGCTGATAGAATGTAACCACATACCAAGATTGAAACCACCATGGTAAGATCTGGGGAAAGTAATAACGAAATTTCCAGGCTCCTGGCAAACATCAACAATTAATAAATGAAATGTGTTAAAGATTTTAATACATACAAAGAGAAGACAGTGATTAACAAAATCAGTAGTTATGCAGTGTAGATTTCCTGGAAAACATGCAACAAGGTACATTGAAAATGAGCTATCATAAGTTAGTATCGCAAATGAATTTGTATTTAAACGCACAGTATCTGTTTTAGTTGAAAATGCATAATAACTACAATAGCAACCCATAATAGTCCCACAGATTAAATTATAAACTTCCACTAGCTGTGGAATGCTTGTTTGTAATTATATTCCATATAACATAATACTACCTCAAGTCTTTTTTCATGAAGAACAGAAAACCAAATGATCATGAGAATAAAATAGTATTTGAAGGAGTTCATATTAAATGTTTTTCGAAAAATACCCACAATGCTTATTAATTGCATCCACTAACGGAGGAAATAAGGGGATTTTTAGTTAACAAGACATAGGGCATGGGTGTTCGTGGTTGGTTATTTTTAATAACCAAACCATAACCATTTTTAAACCATTTAAATGGTTTGGATTTATAACCAAAACCACATTTTAATCAAAACTGGTTATAAAACCGGTTATAAATTTGGTTATGGTTATATAACCGGATTTTAAAGAAAAATCCAGTTTTATGAAAAAAAAATTAAGAAAATATTTTTTTTAATTTTCAATATTAAAAAATAGGGATTTTTGATAATAACAGTATTATAACCGAATCCAAAAAAATTTAACCGGTTAATAACCATTTAATTATATCTGGATTATATGAATGGATATCTAAAACCATTAAATACTAAACCGGTTAATAATCATTCAATTATATCCGGATATTTCAAACGGATTTGGATTTGGTTAAGGATTTGGTCCTCAAAACCGGATATTTTGCACACCCCTAATAGGGCATAAAAGTAATTTCAACAATAAATACTCTAGAAAATTTGTCTATGTTTCTTATAACTAGGACAAAGTAAATAGCTCAATTGCTTCTTATAGAAAAGGACCGGGTAGGGAATAATTCACATCAACGTAATGCATGTTTCTTCTAATTATATAATTTTAATGGACTAACGTATTTACAACAGCAAACTACAGATTCAATGATAATGAGCTAGGTATATGAAACCTGAAGTACGCTGTAGACAGGAACACCATTTTCTTGCAAGACAGATGGGTTTAACATGGTAACAAGCTGAAAAAGCAGATCAGGTTGCGCATCGAAAAGGTCAGGAAGGCTTCTTCTCATCACCTGCAAGGAAATTGATTATTTTATGACACGGTTAACATATACTTGCCCACTCAAACCTGTACGAATATGAACTATCAACATGTCCTTAAAATTGAAAATTCAGGGCCTGTTTGGATTCAAAAGAAAAAACTGATTTTATTTTCTATTTTCTTTTTAAATAAATTTAATTTAATTAGAAAGGTGATAACTTTCACTTTGTTTTCTGTTCAAAAATTTTATAGGAAACAGCAAAAACATAAATGAAAATGGTTTCACTTCAGGAACCAAAAAGAAAACAAGGTCGGAGATTTGTAATTAAAAGTGTAAACAGGAAATGGAAAGAGAAAATGTTTTCTCAAATAGTAAAACAGAAAAACCCAACAGTATATGAGCATTATATAAATCCCAGAGATTTTTTTCCACATTTTGGAATTTAAAGTGGGAGATATAACATATAAGACACATTAAAGGAACCAGTTCACATAAAATGAAATGTGGGCAGTACTACCAAAAAACTAAATCAAAACAAAACTATGATGTCCTCGTAATTTCAAGCAACGATAGGCAAAAGATTCATCAACAGGAAAAGCTCATTTTCTATAAACATGTAAGGTAAAATAGTTTCGCATTTAGCAATATATTTTATTTTATAGGACATGCTAAATATAAATAATTTTTGGCAAAATGTAGCTGTCCAAATTTAAATAATCTCAATTGAATATTTGTATAAGCTTGCTTGTAATTGTACATTTGTAATTTTAAATAATATCATATTAAAAGTTACGTAAGACTAAACGATGTATTAGCAAGGGAATAGCAGATTAAGGCGGTCGGCCAAAACTCCACCATATAAAAATGGTGTTGCAACGTATGGCGGATAGAATATATTCTGTAGCCTGTGATGGTTGGCACAGAATCTGCCAAGCCATGATGCCATGGAGGCAAATTGACAACACTTTTGATTCTCACCTGAATACAATAATTGTTTTTAAAAAAATTCCCTATACTGTCTATAGCTATATTCATTATTATTGGGGAAAAAGGTCGCCAGCCATATCATGGTTATTCCACCTCTTGTTTTGTTCTTCTAACTAAATAATTAAATTATTTTAATGGATGAGTATAATCCATTTGATAAAATTACCTTTCTAGCTTAACTACTTCACTTCCTTTCATTGTCATGAACATCCATCATGTGCGCCCACGACTACTGAGTGAATACACATGTCTGTGCAAAAAGACACTAGCCGGGGTTCTATAATAAGTTTGGATGGTTACTACGTAAATCTTTAATCCGACAAGTATGAGGTTGAAAAACAAACAAAATTAAGCGAAAATTACATCCTTTTGAGCGGGGAAAATAAATTAGAAAAAGTATTGGCGTATAGATAGAACAAGAACCCAAAACCTACCTTCTCAAATGCCCTGGCTTGACTACCAGGAACACTGTACCAGCACTTTGGCTCTCCCCTAGAACAAAAGAAATTAGAATCAACATTACAAGGCAGATAAAATGATGTGGCAGTAGCAAATCTAGAGTCCGAATATATTTCAGAAAATCCTAAAAAAGTTTATTTCCACATTATGTCTCAAGGAAATCCAAATCCAAAGAAAAGCAGAGGAGACAATAAAATTAGTGAAAACTGAGATGTGCAAAAATAATATTATGGTTAACACTAACAGACTCTTTTTAAAAACGTGCCATGGAAAACTAAATATTTACAATTGCGGAGGCCAAAATCTAAACCAAATGGTCGCTCAATAATTAGAGTTTGTCATCAAAATGTAGAACAGTAGAAGCAATACAAAACAAACCCAGAATAGTGTATTTCTGAGGCAGGAGAAAACCGTTCAATTTCCAACACAAAATTTGAAATTAAAGGGGATATAAGGATGTCATAAGAAATCTTTCGCTTCTTTCTTTCTATTTTGGCTACATAGAAACTAGACATCAATGTAACCTCAATAAAAGTTTCAGGTGATGATGAGATATTTCTATATGTAATGAGTCAAGCTTAAAAAATGTAAATGTTACAACATAGCTTCAAAACCAAGAATAAGTGCAAAGGGTCGGGGGAAATTTTGGATGACTTCTACTGCCTTTTTAATTTCATAGTGATATCACATATCAAGGGTACTTCTTGGCTCCCAGGTTTTGCAAGGTAAGCTTTTGTCTTCTTAGAAGGAGAGTATTCCATAGATATTTCAAACCTCGTGCTTCTTTGCCTAATACTTATGCTAGTTTCATGTATTAATCCTTCAGTTCTTCAAGAGAAAGGGGCCCAAATTAATATGGGGATCAGTAGGAAGTTAAGGAAAGACTTAACAAGAATTGTCCCAGCCAAGGATTAAACTAGAGTACTACCCCAAATGATTCGACCTGAGCTGAAGTTCATTAAACAGTTGGTTACCTAATATTTATGCTATTGAATCAACAAGTTCATATTGTACGTCAGAAGTATATGGCTACCAAAAAGTTTAACACAGTAAAAAATTTGGAAAGACAGCCAATTCTAACTCCTGCGATCATGTTATTATAATTGAATATGTCCACTTCACTAATTGTTGGGATTCCACTACTATGTATGTCCACTTCAATAATATGTCCACATAATTCCAGGCAAAAAAGGTTTTGCTAAAACAAAAGTATGAATTGATGGTGTTCATAATTAATATGTATGACAAAATATAATCTAATTAAAAATTGAAACAGGGATAAAATAAAATTAGAGCATACCAGTGTAGATAATTCATCGAATAAAAGCAGTGATCCTCAAAATGCCAGCAAAAGGATGAGAATAGCATTCCTATATACAGCCAGGGTACCATAACACCAGTGATATTGTGATGAACAGCTCGAAGCATTGAGCCTTTTAACTTAGGCAAGTTATTAAGATTCCAGGGATTAGTAGAGTATTCTTGCCATAACTTATCATCAATAGAGTGTGGTTTCTGATTAGTTTCATTTGGGAAACCACTCCCATAGATAGACGTGTCCAAATCATTTCCATACATAACCTCGACCTCACCAACCGAACCCTCCACTATCTCCCAGAACTTTTTCTCTATTTGCACCCTTGAAACAGGTCCCTGTCCAAACCATCTCCTCCTCGACCTATCTGCAATGCGTTTAAAAGTTTCCAACGAATATTGCTTCCCAGGCACAAAACCAAAACTGTCCCTATCAGAACTCAAGCAGTTGAAACAATACCAGTTTCCTAGAGGTATTTGCTTCAACGGCGGCGAAAGACAATAAATATGCCACCCTTTATCACACCTATCACACAAAAGCATCACATCCCCATGCAACCCACTTTTACATTGCTCACAAATCTGATCACGATCTACATCCTTTACTTTCCGATCCTTAAGTTTCAAACCATCTACAACCCCGTGCGGCTTCTTGGACACGGAAGCTTGCCCCATTACCCCATGATCACTCTTACAATCCTCCTCCACACTTTTCTTACAAGTGCTCGCGGACATTCCTTTATTAATCCGGTTACAATAAATCTCATAATCATAAAGATGCTCCCTATACAGCTGACACAAGACATGCTTAGCACAATCCGAAATCTTCCCGGATGATTTCACAAACCTAGCAACCTCCCCCCATTTCTTTCCGTCGACAACCTTATCATACCCCCCAAACCTCTTGACAGCATTAAAAAGCTTACACAAATCCAAATCCTCCCCTTCAAACACAAACTTCTTCTTAAGCTTCTTACTAGAATGATCCTTCAAAAACCTAAAATACTCCAAGTGAAAAGTCTTGGAATCAGAAGCAGCAGGACGAACCTGAAGCTTATGAATAGCCTGAGTCTTAGTCGGAAAAGTGAAAGAATCTAGATCCAATGCAAAAGGGGGTTTCCAGTTGTTGGGAGGAACAATTCTACAAATCCCGAAGGGTTCAGCTACGGGTCTAATCTTGTAAATAAACTCCAAAGGATCTTTGAATTCATCTTCGGTTGGGTAAAACACGGGTGCGGAGGGTATAGTGGTGGGTGAAGCACTCAAATTAGGACCTACTACACCTTTTTCAACCGCCCTAGGGTTACCCTTTCCCATGACACTTAGCAGTGGGATTCTAATGCAAAATCATGGATGTGAGGGAAATGGTAAAGCATGGAAGTAAATAGCAGAGAGAGAGTTTGTTACCTTTGGGTGGCACGTTGGTGAGTGAGTCAATGAGGGAGGAGAAGATGGATATGTGGATATTTGGAGTAGTGATATACTCTACTCTTTCTTTTCTATTTCTTTCTATTCAATAAATAAACGGAAAATGCTAATACTAGAACCACTTTTTTTTTTTTTGGTGTGACAAAGCTTCGTGGAAAAGAAAACAATAATAGTATATAATATAATTATAATATAATAATTTTAAGGGCTAAATACTTTTACCCCGGCAAAATTAGCGAGATTTTGTTTATTCTTTTTAAAAAAATTTGTCTTTGTCCTTCAAAAAAAATTCTAAAACAGAAAACCTTATAGAGCCAGATTCTATTGGTTGTCTATACGTGGTCAGAATCTAACAGGTGACTTAGCAATGGGTGTTGTGTTGGTTGGGTGAATGTTATGACATAGTTTATATCTTGAAGACCCCCTTGAAAATCTAAGGTTCAGTATCACTCTTGAAAATTGAAAATGGGGAAGAAAAAGCGTGCGTCGAAGAAGAAGAAGCAGTCACCATCGTCAAAGCAATTGAAGCAACTGTCAACGTCCAAGCTAGCAAGACAAACGAAGAAGGAACCGGTACAGTCGAAGCAAGCGAAGTAAGCAGAGAAGCACGATGAAGTAGGAAAATCCGTTGATGTTGAACAGGTTAGTTTAGCTACGTTTTCATTCCTTTATTGAAGAATGTGGTTAAAGTTAAGTTTTTATTTTGTCTCTGCTATGATTTTAGAGTAAGGATGTATTCAATGATGTAATCCAATATGGTGGTGAGTTTGTATTGTTGAACAATTGAGATATGATTTACAGAGGGGGTGTATCTTTCTTAGTTTCGGAACCCCGTTTGGAACAGTTTTCAATGGTTAGTATCCATAGGTTGGTGATGGGTTGGGGTTACAGGGAAAAAACATATAGGATCTGGACCTTAAATCGTGATATGGATGAAATTTTTTTCAGATTAGAAAGGATGATGATTGTTATGATTTTGATGCATATAGTTGTGCTACTCTAGTAGATGAAGAACTTTTCATAAAGCATGATGTTAATGATATGGGAGCATCAGTTAGAAGTCTTAGGTGTGTCAATGATATTGTTGACATGGAAGAAAGTGATGAAGATGTAGTATAAGGGATGGGTGTTAGTGAAGATGAGAGGGCAACTGCAAATTTTGATGGTTTTGAAGGGATTGATGTAAGTGCACCAATAAATGAGAGCCCCGAAGTTGTTGAGTTTATAAGAGGATCCAAACATAAAACTTGTGAGGATGATGAATATGTTAGTGATGAGTTGGATAGCTCTGACCCGGATTTGTCAGATAGTGAGAAAGGGAAAGTGCCAAAATTTGAAAAGTTTAGAAAATAGCATTTAAATAAGGATTTTAAGTTTCAGTGGGGTATGCAATTCAACTCTCTAGATGAATTTAGATATGCCATAAGTGAGTGGTCAGTATTAAATGGGAGGGAAATTACTTTTATAAAAAATGAGAGTGATAGGGTAAGGGTAGTATGCAGGGCCAATTGTGGATTTTAATGTTGTGCTCTAAAGTGGGCCATAAGCGTACTTTTGCTATAAAAAACATAGTAGACAAACATATATGTGTTAGGGTTTTAGACAACAAATCTACAAATTCAAAGTGGGTGGCTAAGGATGTGTTGAAGAAGATGCAAAGTTCACAAAATGTTAGAATCACTGATATTATACAAGATATGAGGCAAAATTATTCAGTCAAAATCACTGTAGCTAGGGCATGGAAGGCTAAACTCATAGCCAGGAAGATTCTTGAACTACTACAACTCAAGAAATAATATAAAGTGGAGCAACTGAGGCAGCCAATGGCACTGCACAAACTGAGGCACAAAGTGAAGGACAAGCCATGGCACAAAATGAACCTGCACAAGTTGATCCTGCACACACTAAACCTGCACAAGTTGATCCTACACACATTGATCCTGCACAAACAGAGGCGCAAACAGATGATGTTCAAAATCCTGCACAAACTGAAATAAGCCATGATCATATACAAGATGGAGCAAGCCATGATCCTGCACAAACTGCCCAGACTGGCTCAAATGTTGCACCAAATGAAATAGATGATTATTTTGGAGACATCATTGATGATTTCCTTTCAAGCATTCCTGATATTAACACTACACAATATTCTGTTGTGGATGGTAAAGCACAGAGAAATGGCAAGAAAAAAGTGACACCTTCAAAGCCAATTAAAAGGAGATGCAGTGAAAGACAAAAATTATTATGGTTTAAAAAACCAATCACAGGGCCAGGCTCAAACCCAGAGCAGCCTGTGTCTTTAACAGATGAAGAGAATGGTGGTGGTTCAAAGCGTGCAAAGAAGCAATATAAAAAGAAGAGTTAAGTGATGTTCTGCTTATAAGTTATGTATTTTGTTGGTATTGAATTTGGAAAACCTACTAGTTATGTATTATGTTAAGCTATACTGAATTTGGCAAACCCACTAGTTATGTATTTTGTTGGTGCCGAATTTGGATATTTTGTTATGTATCTCATTATGTAATAGTTATGCTTTAATGCAATGCTTAATGACTCTGGTCTAAATTACTACTTCTGTCTAACTTATGGTTGGCCTGTGATTTCATCTAATATTAAAATTCATAAAGCAAAATTGTGACAAAAATCTAACACTTTTATTCATTCAAACTTCAAATTACACAAACATCATTTTGCCTTCTTAAACAAACACATCAAAATGTGAAATTATTACAACAACACAATACACATGAAATTACATATAATTGTACATTACTGCAAATACAATCCAAGACAAAAACAAAGCCACATTCAACTAGAACATCCGATCTATGGTTGGCAATAAACACATATCAATATATGGTTTTGACTGCACATTTTGTTAATAGGAATTGAGAATTAGAGAAAAAAGTTTTATCCTTCATTCATTGTCCACCACCTCATAGCGGTTTTAATTTGACTGAGAAGTTAATAAGTTTGCTAAAGGAGTGGGGTATTGAGAGAAAAGTATTCACAATTACTTTAGATAATGCATCTAACAATGATGTTATGGTGAATATATTGAAGAAACATTTATTATCAGGATTAGGATTGAGAGCTGATTATTTTAATGTTAGATGTGGAGCACATATCTTAAACTTTATTGTTCATGATGGTTTAAAGGTGATTGATGGTTCTTTGGAGAAAATTAGGTTGTGTGTGAAATATATAAGAGGCTCAGAAGCTCGAAAGATAAAGTTTGTATCTTGTTTACATCAACTTTCAAATGTGACTTCTAAGCAAGTTCGTTAAGACTGTTATATTAGGTGGAACTCCACTAATCTGATGCTTGGGACTGCTATAGGTCAACAAGAAGCTTTTGTTCTCCTAAGTGATATTGATCCATATTTTGATTGTTTCTTATCAAATGAGGAGTGGGATGAGGTAAAAACCATAGCTGATTTTTTAAAGCTATTTTATGATATCACAGTGTTATTTCCGGGTACCTCTTATCCTACCGCAAACCTCTATTTTAGTGGTGGATGGAGAATTCAAATGAAAATTAAGGAAGTTGCATGTGTTGATCATAGTGACTTTGAAAAACAAAATTAATTATGTTGCATGGCTAGAAGAATGAGGAAGAAATTTGATAAATATTGGAATTCTTATAGTGTTGTGTTGTCATTTGCTGTCATCTTAGATCCTAGATATAAGTTGCAGTTTGTTGAGTGATGCTATGTGAGGTTGTTAGGAGGTGATGGAGTACAAGTTGCAAAGTTGATTAATGATAAGTTGAAAGCTTTTTTTCAAGAATATCTCAAGCCCTCAAATGATGCAAGCACTTCATCTTCACAAAGGTCAATTAGAGGTAGTCCAAACACTCCCTCAAATGACTTGCATGATTTTGGGACTTATGAAAGTCAATTGTGCGGACCATCAAAGGATGAGTCGGATTTGGGTACTTATTTGAATGGAAAAAAAAACATGAGCAATATGCTGATTTGGATGTTTTGCAATATTGGAGAGCAAATGAGGGTAAATATCCTAAACTTTCTAAATTGGCACGCGACCTTTTGAGCATTCCAATTACTACAGTTGCATCAGAGTCAACACTTAGTTTAGGTGGACGTATACTTGACAAGTATCGAAGCGCTCTTTTATCTGATAATGTTGAAGCATTATTGTGTACACATGACTGGCTTTGTGGAACACCAGGTTAGTGTCTACGAACATTTCCATTTGTATTCTTTTCATATATCTTCTTTTATAATTAATGTATGTTTAATTGTTTTCTACTTTGATTCTCTTTTATAGCTGCATTTGATTTTGATGGACCTGATTTTGTGGAGGACCTTTCAACCTTCTGTTCCACAACATGAGGTTACTTGTTTGAGAGTTTTTTCTTTTCACTCAAGGTATTATTATATTATTCATACACAATCTTTTATGTTAAGACCGTAAATAACAATATTCATATTGATGTTAACTTATATTTACCGAATTATTTCTGATTAAAGTGCTCAATTTTTTCTACCGAATTATTTATGATTAAAGTGCTCAATTTTTTTTATCATCTCTTCGTTCAGACACCCCAGATACTTGGCTCGGAATGAGTGAAAGCTATGCATGCAGAATTCTTTGATATCAGCTGGAAGTTAATTAATATTTTGAACCTCGTGGATTTTATGTTTTCCATTGTTGTTTTTTTGTCCATGATACGACACATGTAGCAAATTTTGAATTTGCATAGTTAATCTTATAATTAATGTATGTCCAGAAAGTTTGGTTAGAAGTTTATGATATTCCTCCCTAGGATGAATCTTGTTGAATTTAAATGTGATATGAGAAATTATTTTTTAAATTACAAGTTTATGAAATTAATATTATGAATTATTTTTAAATTTTTTTAAAATAATTAAGAATATTTAATTTATTTTTGTTGTGAAATTTTTGATTTTTTTATGAAATTTAAAAATAATTCAGAATATTAAAAGTTTTTTTTGTAAAATTTAACTTTTTTTAATGAAATTTAAAAAATAATTAAGAATATTTAATTTTTTTGGGAAATTTTAATTTTTTTTATGAAATTTTAAAAATAATTCAGAATATTAAAAAAAAAATTGTGATTTTTTTTGTATGCAATATTAATTTTTTTAATGAAAATTTAAAAAATAATTAATTTTTATTATTGTAGAATTTAAAAAATAATTAAGAATTTAAAATTAATTGTTTGGATGGACGAATATCCCTTCATTAGAAATATGATAGGGGAAGGATAGGGATGTCAGTTTGGACCTGTTAATGGGGATCCTCATGGAACGCCTGTCGGGCCCCAAAGACCCGGGGGATGGGAGAAAAATTCCCCCGAGAGCATTTCGGGGACGGGGACGGGGAATACACCCCCCGCCCCGCCTATTATTTTAATATAGTTAATTTAATATATATATTTTAGATTAGGTTTTTTAGTCATTTCCTTTATGTTTATTTATAAAATAAATAAATAAATATTCATGTATTTATTAAGAGAGAAATGTAAATATTAGACCCTAAAAAGTTGAAGCGTTTCATTTTCTTCGCAGACATTTAGAGTCTCACACGTTAGACTCCTTTTTTCTTCTCCATCAAATCTCCATTCATCTTCCTCTTCCAATTCCATCTTCTCTATTTGGTGTGCTTCCATTATTCACTCTTACAATTTCATCAATAAGGTTTGATTTTCATAAATTTGTTCATGTAATTATTTATAGGAAAAATAGATTATTTCTCTTTGATTCTCATAAACTGTTTATATTATTGTTTATAGAAAAAGTAGATTGTTTCTCCTTGATTCTCATAAACCTGTTCATGTAATTGCTTATAGAAAAAGTTGATTATTTTGATTAAATTTAAATTAAATTGTTTAGAAATTTTAGAGTTATCAAATCATTTGCATATTAAAAAATATAAAATAATCAAAAATTACTCATTTTATCTCCTTTTAAATATTTTTGTGTTCATTTTTATCTATACTATGCATTTGTAATTAAAATAATGTCGCGCTTTTTCCTTAAAAATATTAAAATATACTTTTCCTATTTTTATTAATATATCACACTATAATTTAATTTTCTATATTAAACAAAAAATATTACTTTTAAACGAATCAATATATCATGCTATCACGGTATCACCCATAAAAAACCAAATATCTTATATTTCTAATTATTAATGAAATAATAACATATAAACAATAATATATCATGCTATCACCCATAAAAAATATATATCTTATATTTCTAATTATAAAACCAAAGTCATTAAGTGAAATAATAACATATAACTTTTTACACGAGTAAATATATCATGTATATAGGTAAATAAATGTATTCTCAATGTATATAATTAATTAATATATGTTATTATTTCTAATTGAAAAGTTATAAATAAGGCATATTTAGAAATATGTGTAATGCATCATATATTTAGAAATATAAGATTTTTCTTATTAATTATTTTTGTGTGAATTTCATGTATTTACTATTTCATTTATTTATTATTTTTCATATATTTATTATTTTGTTCTACTTCCATGTAGCCTTTTAAAATTTGTGTTTGTGTGTGCGTGTTTTGGTAAAAGAATGGTTGGTGAAGTTCAATCATCTAATAGTCCTAATGTTGCTTTGGAAGGAATGAAGTTCCTATAGAAAGTAGTGGAGTTTCACTCACAGGAAGTTCAATCTACTCCAAATGAAATAAATATAGAAAATCAAGATCCTCAAGCTCCGTTGAACCCACTACAAGTCCTAACAAAGGGATTAAAATCGATGCTTGGCCCTATTTTAAAAGGCAAAAATAGGAGGCATTTGGAAGGCTATATGCAAATCTTGTGATAAGAAAATTGGTGGTGATACAAAAATGGTACTAAACATTTATTTGATCATATTAGCATATGTCCAAAACGCATAGAGAGGTCCAAAATAAGCCATGCTTAAGTGTGAAAAAAATCCGAAATGTACATGAATCATTTGTGGTTGGAAATTATACATTTAATCAAGATGTTTCTAGGAATGAACTCAAGATGATTATATTGCATGAATATCCCATCATGATGGTTAACCATATTGGTTTTAGAAATTATAGCCATTCTCTTCAACCTTTGTTCAAGATAGTTTCTAACACCATGAAGAATGATATAATGAAGTTGTATGAAAGTGAGAAGTCAAAGCAAATGAAAATACTTGCAAAGAATAAAAGCCGCATTGCAATAACTATCGATATGTGGACGCTAGCAACCGAACAAAGGATATATGTCTCATATACTCATTACATTGATGAAAATTGGATTTTGCGAATCGGATCATCGTGTAACTTCTCCTTCCATTTACGTTATTATTATAATATAGTTATTTTATGTGATATTTATTATAATTTATTTTAGGTTCATTTATGTCCCTACGCCACATACCGAGGTCATTTGTGATTTTTGGTAGATTGTTTGATGGATTGGAATATTGATAGAAAATTGTCAACATTAACCGTTGATAATTGTAGCACCAATGATGCTCGATTGACCATTTGATTGATAAGATGTCACCTTCTTCTTTTAATTTAAAAGGAAATTGTTTCATATGCGTTGTTGCGCCCACATATTAAACTTGATAGTGAAAGATGGCATGCAAACAATTTCTAGTTCAATTGAAAAGATTAGGAAAGTGTCGGTTTTGGGTAGCAACACCAAAGAGGAGGAGAAATTTAAAGAAACTTGTAATCAATTGAACATGACTTATGAAAAGAAGCTTGCACAAGATTGTAGAACAAGATGGAACTCTACTTATTTAATGCTTGTCGCATTGCCTTACGAACAAGTTTTAAACGTTTAAAACAACGCCGTGATTCCCAATATAAGTGTGCACCAAGTGAAGAAGATTGGAAAATGGCAAGAGAAATTTGTGACAAGTTAAAATTATTTTTAGTGTCACCGAGTTGTTCTCGGTACTAAGTATCCAACATCAAACATTTATTTTCCCAAAGTTTGTCAAATAAGATTAGCTTTAAGAAAGTGGGAAGATTCTTCTAGTGATACTATACAAAGTATGGCAAGAAGTATGATAGTGAAGTTTGACAAATATTGGAGTTTGATTAATGGGGTGATGGCAATAGGGGCTGTTTTGGATCCTAGATATAAAATAACTTTGTTGAATTACTTCTTCCCACTTATGTATGGGAATAATGCTCCCAAAGAATTGGAAAAGGTAATAAATGTGTGAAGATTTAGTTGAAGAATATCAACCAAATAATGATATGGTTCCTACAAGTAGTGAAGTTGGTGCATCAACATTGGTAGATGACATTGATGTCACAAGTCAAGATTGGGAGAAGGCTTATTCGAATATGTGATGGAAAATACTTCAACTACAAATGTCAAGTCGAATTTACTTCCTACTTGGAAGATGGTGTCTTGCTTGATAAACAAAAAAGGAAAATTTTGACATCTTAGGATGGTGGAAACAAAATGGTTTGAAATTTCCAACTTTGCAAAAGATTGCAAGGGACTTTTAGCAATTCCTATCTCTACCGTTGCTCGAGTCCGCCTTTAGTACTAGTGGTCGTGTTTTAAGTCAACAACGTAGTAGGTTGAAGGAAGACACTTTAGAGGCTTTGATGTGCACTCAAGATTGGATTCGAAAAGATATAAAAGGTAATATATTTTTATCTTTTACAAGATTAATTGAAAAAGATTTTTAAATTTTAATTTAGCTATTTGTTTCTTAGGTTATTCAAAAACGTTGACTCAATTCGAATGTGTGGATGAAGATATGGATGATGATGATGATGATAATAAGGTAATTTACATATTAGTGTTGATTACCTTTTAGTTTTTAAAGTATTTTTTTAAGTAAATATAATTATTGATTGTTTACTTTTCGTAGGAAAAAGAAAGTCATATCTAATTGTGGAATGAGGAAGAAGACCTTGCAAGGAGAAGTTGGAAAGAGAGACATGATTGATCATTACTTGTTTGGATATTTTGCTTAATATTTTAGTTTATTTATATGTAACTTTGTTTTAAGTATTTTGATATTTCTACTTTACGTGTGTTATCAATTGAGCAAATAGAGATATGTTGACTTTTGCTTTTAGTTGACTTATTATAAAGTATTTTTTAGCTTTTCAAGCATACTCATGATGCTAAATTTTATAATTATCCCTTATTAGTTTTGATGAAGTATAGTTTTTTAAGCATAATTATGTTGTTGGATTTTTTTAGTTGTTTAGGCATATTGTTACTTTAAAAAGTATTATAGTTCATTTTGTTGAATTTTATAGCATTTTATAGAAATTTATAAAAAATATTATTATTTTGTGTTCCATTAGTATTTTAATAAAAATAATAAATGTCAAATACTAGTATTTTTAATAACATAATAAATATGTGAATTCTTTGTGCTTTTTATTTTATAGAAAATATAAACATTTTAAAAAAATAAAATATTAATGAATAAATGTAGGATCTATGGGGATCCATGGGAACGGGATCCGGGAACGGGATGGGATAGAAATTCCCCACGGAGATCGGGACGGGACGGGAATGAATTTGATGGCGGGGAAAAAGATGGGGAAGTGTCCCCCCGGCCCCGCCCCGCCCCATTGACATCCCTAGGAAGGATTAAATGGATTTTTAGTCAATAAATAGATTAGATTGGATTTTTATCAAAGAAGTTTAATAGATTATTGTGGATTAATGAATTGCTTTACCTCTTATAATCCAATCAAATCCATTCATCTTGCTATCTATACCTCTAACAAACAAAATAATGTGTTATGCGAAAATCAGGCGTATAGGGATTTTCTCTTCTATAAATATATCCAACAATAATCAGATTCACTTGTTACCAAATTTCTTTGACCTAACTTCCACCATCTTCATTTCTTTACCTAACTTCAACTATCATCATTTCTCAGTCTTACCGTAGTTTTCCATTCCTCGATCTTGATACTTTCGTTTTACTGATTTAACGCTTTCGCCATGTTCTATTTGTTTTTACGTTTTGTTTTCACGATCTAACGCTTCGATTTGTTTTGATGATTTAACGATTTCTTCAATTTTGATCAGTGTAGTTCCACGATCTTGATACTTTCGTTTTACTGATTTAACGCTTTCGCCATGTTCGATTTGTTTTTACGATTTGTTTTCACGATCTAACGTATGTTGTTAATCTCGGAAAGCGGCGCGGCGCGGTCAACCCCAAAATGGTAGCGGTGCGGAAGCGGGGAGCGGCGCGGGCTATTTCATTATTTTTTATTTTTTAATTAATATATATTTTATATACAAAATTAAAATAAAAAAATTAAAAATAAGGGGATTCAAATAATAGTGGTGGTGCATAGAATATGAAACAATTACTTGGGCTTATGGCCCAAAAAACAAAACTAAAAGAGCCATAAAAACCTAAGTAATGAGGATGAGAGAGAAGCTGACTAAACTATTGGGCTGTTTGTATCAGATTTTTGAAATATTTATTTTATTAAATATATAATTGTGTGTGTGACATGTCTATGTAATTTATTTTCATATTATTAACTTATTTTATAAACGATTCGACCGCAAGTTTAACCGATCGAACCGATGTTACACCTTAACCTGAATATTTCATCGGTTCGATCTCTGATTCGATTTTTAAAACTTTGATTATAATGTATATGTAATGTTTTTTAGTTTTTAAGTTACTAATATCAATGAGATATTAGTAATGTTTTTATTTTGGTCTCGTGCCTTTGAAAAGATTATTTGAATTAGACAATTTTTAAAAAATTATTATTCTTCTTGTTTCAAAATGACTGTCGTTTTATCAAATAAATTGTGTTTTGAATTGACTGTTATTTTTATTTTTCAATGTAGTAATGATTGATAGTTTTTAATTGTACCCTTTGCTTTTTATTATTTTCACAACTTCCAATATATTAATGAGGTTAATTTTGTAAAAATATAATATCTTATGATAATATTATTGCATTCATTAATATGTGTGCAAAAATCTTAAACGACAGTCATTTAAAATGGAGGGAGCACACTTAGTCTTTTTCATTAAATGATCTGACTAATAATGTGTAAAGTTGACCTTTTAGTTATTGATTTAACACAAAACAATCACTAAAAATCTTTCCTAGATTTTGATTGCAATCTTCATCTTCTTCGTCAAATTAATTTCATTCTTGAAATTCTTAGTAAAACACATGATGTCAATTGCACCTAGAATGAGATCCTCATGGTTGTATAAAACAACAACTTCTACGTTTGTCAGCCATTCAAAATTCCTTAATAATAATCTATCAATCCTAGAGTATATAAGGTCTTTCACTTGCTTATTTGTTCATGTGAAATAGTCATTAGTGCTATCATTTTCATATAACCATGTTACTTTGATCATGTTACTCATATCTATATACTCATTTTCAGTCACCCTCTTGCCACCTATTATATCATGCATTTTTTGTTAGATATTTGGTATGATAATCCTGGATAACTTCGAAGAATCGTGTCTGTTCACTTTCCGAATAAAGTATTTCGACCCTATTCTTGCCTGGGTTCACGAAATCTTTGCGGGGCTAATTCTTGAAGATCAATCGATTTTCTGGCAAAAGAAATTGATTTCGAATGTAGAGAATAAAATCGTTTTTCTGTGTGCGAAAATAAGGCCAAAGGACTCCTTATATAGGAGATCAAAATCGAACGGGTCGCCTGGACCCCGGACCAGTCCGGATGGGCTTTTGACTGGGCGCCGAGGCTCCTCTTGGAACCCGTTCGCTTATTCGTATTCGATTATACATTGGCTCAACGAGCGTGCACTTCGCACTTCCCTAACTTGTTTCCGAACTTAACGTATAATTGCATTGGCCTTTAGTAAATCACATTACTACTAAAATACATTGGTGATAATAAAATCACCAACATTTTTAAGACTTGTTAAAGTCCCCAATAAAGACAACACCGGGCCTTGTTGATTATGGTGTATTTTTTCTATATTCTTCCACGACTTCTTTCTGCCTCCAACTTGTTTGAGGCATATATAACAGTTAACCAATTAGCAAATATACTAGCTATGTCATACACACCACAATGGATAAGTTGACTAGTACTCATATTGATCCCGGTGTCCACTTTACTATTTCAGTTAATCCACAACCTTCCACTTTCATGCTTATCATAGTTATCGCTATAACTGCCCCTTAGCTTCAGCTGTTCCTCATATTTTTTCACTCTAGTTTCTATCAATATGACAATTTCATGTCTAAGATTATGAAGATGAGATCTAATCTCCTTTATCTTACCTACTTTATTTAGCCCCCCGCACATTCCAAGAGAGTATCATGTGACCTCATTTTGAAGCACTAAAGGCTCATTCAAAAGCCTTAATGCATCAAATCCATTAGCATATTTGGTATCTCTTGATGTTTCTTCTATCAATACTTCTTTTCCCCTTTCTATTTGTTTCACTACTATTTCCATTGCTCTTTGTCATCATTCTCTCCATTAGTAGTGTGTATGATACCTCTTTCTTGTTTCTTTTCTGGTTGCATTGGATTTGGTTGCCATTGTTAAAGGTTCTTCTTCTTTGGTTTCGGTTCACACTTGTGCCTCCTTATTTGGCATTTTCACAATACATTGGAGTCCATTCATATTCCACCTTTTGCTTCATCTTGTTCCCAACAACATTACATATTATTATCTCTTTGGCCATTTCCTATGTAATGTCCACTTCCACAAGGATTCTAACATAGGATATTCTCAGTTTGTTAGTTGTGCACTCATCTGTTACAACTGGTGTTCCTAGGACGCTTCTAATTTTGCTCAAGCTCTTTGCTCCCTAGAAATGAAGAAAAAATTGAGGCAGTTTCACCCAAATCGAAAGTGTTTAGAGCATGTCAAGTCAGATTTTTAGTCTCTCAGGAGCATCAAAATATTGCCAAATCCCATCATAAGTTCTCAAAAAACTTATATTTTAATATTAATTTATGAAGTAAGACATGCTATATGAAATAGAAAAGTTATTATTAGTTTATTAATAACTGTCTTATTTATTGCAAAGAAAAAACATATATATAAAATGTAACAATAAGCAAATGATAGTACTATAAAAAAAATATAAATAATAATTTGAAATTAATATTATAATTTATAGAATGTTTTAGTTAAGTGGAAAAGTAAAAACAATTAAAATTTTAAAGAGAGTTGAATTACGGAAGTTTACACAGTGAATGAAGGAGAAAATATTATTGAACACTGCTATTACAAAAACACACTTTCCTCACTCTGATTTCAATTTCATTGGATTCACTCTCTCTATCTCTCTCTTTCTTCTTCCACGTTCTCCTCTTACTCCATCACCACTCACAGGTTTCTTCATGTTCTTGAACTATACATTACTCTAGTGTTGGTTCATCATAAAATTACATGTAGCAGATTTCCAAAATCATTTTCAGAAAACGCGCCGCTTCAGACCGCACCAGCTCCGTTCCCGAACCCGTGATTTCTGCCGCACTAGCCCTAACGCGGCCGCTTTGCCCTGTCGCGCCAAACCGGTACTACCGTAAGCGGCATGCCAAAATTTCCGCATCGCGCCGCGATCTCGGCCGCGCCGGCCGCTATTAACAACTTCGAATTTTGTTTTGATGATTTAACGATTTCTTCAATTTTTTTTTGTATTCTTGATGTTAACGTAGTGCTTCATGATTTAAAGCTATAGCTATAGTCAATTTGTTTTTCGTTTTTTCCACGATCTAAGGATATCATACTTTTTCTAGATTTGATTAGATTTCTGTGTTTATTGTGTTTCTGAACCATTTTTATTCTGATGTTTACGTACAAATCAATCTTTTGCAGGTTCTATGGCTTCAGCTTCCTGGACGGAAGCTCTAGAGCATCATGAAAACATCAAGATTCAGGTAAATCTAGATTTCTGTAATGATTTCTGTAATGATTTCTGTAATGAAAACATTTGATGTAAGATCTAGATATTCTTATTCTGTAATGATTTCTGTTCTTTTTTAAAGAGTTTTTTTTAATTAAGTTCAATTATTTTTATAGGCTAAAGTGCTTAGATTTGGAGTTTATCTGTCTCCGAATGAAGGCCCTGCTGGGGCATCGTTTCTGATTCTAAATCAGATGTCAAGAAGACTGCCAGGCCTCCCTCCCTTGACCGACGAAGAGAAATTTGTTCCTGTAAATTGTTATAGGAGATCACTTGGTTTTAGTATGGGGGCCAGAACTCAGTACCTGGCTCTGATGGTTGCTATTGGAATTGCAATGGAGCGTAAACTTACCAATGTTGTCATAGAGTCTAATTCACCTATTATGGATGAGGTGACGCTGAGGAATGTTAATTTAGTTCCTCATTTAGATGAAGCAACTAGGGAGATTTACGGTTATATTATGGAACAAATCCGAAGCAGACGTTTTACATTCAATTTCAGAAGAACGGTACCTATGATAAACATTGATCTTGAGATTGAAGAAAATGCTTTGGAGGGGTCTTTTATGACCAGTAATTTTTCTGTTACCTGTTCTCATATTATATTTTTTTTGGTGGCCTAATATGTGATATTAATTAATGATATTTTTGTAGCTGATGAAGGTCTCCGGGATGTATGTGTATTCAAAGATTATTGTGTAAGTAATTTTATTAGCAATTAATTTATTATTAGTTTAAGTTTTTGGAATTTTAATTTTGACTTTTGAAAATTGCAGTTATTCGGTAGCATTAGCATTGTCCGAATAGGTGCTCGCCTATCATATGATAGTAACAACGTTACTACTGGCGTTGCTGTTGCATTGATATTTACTCAACAGGACAACAATGCCAACTACCCCCCTGCCACTAGAGTATGAACTTTCTCTGTGTGCGACACTATGTGCGATATTGATCAAATTTTGTTAGAAAATATTCTAACCTTTTCTTTATTACAGTGTTATGTAGAAGGATTGGGATCTCTTGTTGACCCAACTGTAGGTATGTATAGAGCTTTTCTGCTGGGTCTGCGAAAGGCACGTGCTGAAGGGTTGGAACATGTCATTGTTGAAGGCTATTGTGATTCTGTTCAAAATAAATTTGAACATGAAACAGTAAATGCTAATCATCGCTTACTCAGGAGCTGGTTTGGTAGCTTAAAATTCAGAAGACTTCTTGGAGTGGATGCAATTTTAGAAGAACAACTACGAAGTGGCCTAAATCTAGACTTGAATGGTTCTTCATTACTGATCAATTTAATATATTATAGTTTGAAATGTACTAGTATGCAGTATAAACTTAAACTGCTTATAATTGCTTTTGCAGAGGGGGAAGTCCAACATGGTATGTTGGCACCTTGACAGCTAACCATTCACCTGCACAACATTCACACATGCACAACATTCACACTTATGGTCGTTTTAACTAACCTTCATTTAGTTGCACACTGATACAAATTAGACTTAATTTTAAATATATGTTGGTTTATGAAGTAATTTTGATTATTATCTATCTGTGCAGATGATGCTGATGGAAGACTTTTAGTATTTTGCAGTGTTTTAAACAACAATTTATTTGTATGTGGAGGAGTACTATTTTTCATTAAGTTTACCTTAGGTACTATTTTTTCTTATTTTGTTCATTGCTGATGGAAGACTTTTAGTATTTTGCAGTGTTTTAAACAACAATTTATTTGTATGTGGAGGAGTACTATTTTTCATTAGTTTACCTTAGGTACTATTTTTTCTTATTTTGTTCATTGCTGATGGAAGACTTTTAGTATTTTGCAGTGTTTTAAACAACAATTTATTTGTATGTGGAGGAGTACTATTTTTCATTAAGTTTACCTTAGGTACTATTTTTTCTTATTTTGTTCATTGCTGATGGAAGACTTTTAGTATTTTGCAGTGTTTTAAACAACAATTTATTTGTATGTGGAGGAGTACTATTTTTCATTAAGTTTACCTTAGGTACTATTTTTTCTTATTTTGTTCATTGCTGATGGAAGACTTTTAGTATTTTGCAGTGTTTTAAACAACAATTTATTTGTATGTGGAAGAGTACTATTTTTCATTAAGTTTACCTTAGGTACTATTTTTTCTTATTTTGTTCATAAAAGTCTTAGTCGGAAAAGTGAAAGAATCTAGATCCAATGCAAAAGGGGGTTTCCAGTTGTTGGGAGGAACAATTCTACAAATCCCGAAGGGTTCAGCTACGGGTCTAATCTTGTAAATAAACTCCAAAGGATCTTTGAATTCATCTTCGGTTGGGTAAAACACGGGTGCGGAGGGTATAGTGGTGGATGAAGCACTCAAATTAGGACCTACTACACCTGGAAGTAAATAGCAGAGAGAGAGAGAGAGTTTGTTACCTTTGGGTGGCACGTTGGTGAGTGAGTCAATGAGGGAGGAGAAGATGGATATGTGGATATTTGGAGTAGTGATATACTCTACTCTTTCTTTTCTATTTCTTTCTATTCAATAAATAAACGGAAAATGCTAATACTAGAACCACTTTTTTTTTGTTGTGACAAAGCTTCGTGGAAAAGAAAACAATAATAGTATATAATATAATCATGATAATAATTTTAATAGTAATTTTTGCTTAATCAATCAAAAATATTATACTAATAATAAGCATAATAGATAGATACTAATAAATAATTCTTTTAATGATAAATAAATATATTAATATAAAAATCAACAAATAAGCGAGAGATACATGGATAACAAGATAAGAAATAAGAAATTGGAAAAAAAAAACTCTAACTCTCAAAGATGATGCTCAGAAGTAAAACCACAATTATTACTGGAACTCAAAACAATCAATTTCACTAAAAACAAATCAGATCCCAACATGGTAGTGATCCAACACTACACACAAAATCAAGACAAACACTCTATTTGTTATAGGTGTATGTACAAGATAAAGTTTTGAAGCCAAATTGCGAAGGTGTGATAGTTTTTTCTACCAATAATCCATATTTTGTGTGTTATTGCAAGTCATAATTTTAAGTTATTGTTTGGACAATAAATTAAAATAAAGTTCGGACAATAAATTATCCCGAAAAATAATATGAGCACATTAAAATAAACTACGAGTCTTGTAAATTAAAGAAAAAATATTGAAATGGTTAAAATCGAAATAAAATGATAATAAAGAATACCCGACTTTTAAAAAAATTTACAGTTAAAAACGAGTCTTCAAACTTTATCGAAAAATTACGGAGAGCACATTTTTATGATCTACGCGACACGTAGATTCATAAAGCAGTGAGTAAAAGATGAAAACTTGAAATATTTTCCCCGCTAATTTTCGCACAGTGTCGAATCGCTTTTAACAGTTTGTTTATAAAATCGAAATATCAATATCATCGACATATAAATAATTTTAAAATAATGCAATAAACAGGCAAAGAGGTAAAAATGAATGAAGTAAGATGACAGGTAATTTATAATTAAAAATGATGCGAATATCGATTTAGACTGACTTTTGGGTAGTTTAAATATGACGAAATGATGCATATGCAATGAGTGAATGACTGTTTTTTTTAATACAAAATGCAAGTAGAAAAATAGCGGGGTAAAATTTGGGGTGTTATGCCTTTCTCGGTTTTCAAAAATCATTTAATTATCAAAAACAGTGAAATCGCCACCTAATTTTATTTGTTCTAAAAGAAGAACGGGAAAATATAGATAAAACCCACGAAAGAAAAGGATAAGACGCTCTATGAGATTAAGAGATATAGGTCCGGGAGTTGGTTATGCAAGGGGAAGATATTAGCACCCCTCACATCCATCGTACTCGATGGTACCCATTTAGTTCAAAGTGTGGTTGTGTGTTAGTGTAAAATTTTTACGATCTTCTAAGTTTTGAAAGGAGAAAGAAAGAGAGAAGAAATGTTTTATTATTTTTGCTCGCCTTTGGTCGTAAGACTTAGTGCCTACGTACTCCCTCGTGCAATGGGAAAGTCAGAGCGCCGTAGTTCGGCTAGAAAATGTTTGCTTGTTGATTGATTTTAAATGAAAAGACAAGTCGTCATTTTTAAAGGAGAAGACTCGTCTAACGTCCACAAGGTGTGATAAAGAATAAAAGACTACGCACCAACGTGAGGGAGGGTTTGAGAACACCTCTAGTACTCAAGTGGAGAAGTTGAAAACCTTGGGAATAGAGGAAGAAATATCTCATTTATAAATGAATCATGTCTAATCTTGAAAAGGGTTTAAAGGTAAATGGTGCTTGGAGCGCACAAAAGATATTGAATGTGTTAAGATTGATTTTAAATTGTGGATGACAAGTATCGAAACATTAGGCTATCATCTAACGATTCGAATACTCGAAATTGGTGAGTGAGCTCGACCAATCATCTCTCATCCAAAATCTTTATTATGAAAAGGGTGAGGTGAAACAAAGTTCACATTTATGAAGTGTATGGAATAAAAGTATTTAAGTCATTAGGCTATCATCTAATGGCCCAAATACTTTAAATTTAATTAAATCGTCGGGCTATCATCCAACAATTTAATTAAATGCCATAACACTATATTTCTTGTTTTAGAACATGGATAGAAGTTTTTAGTTTATTAGGCTACCATCTAACAAACTAGAAACTTCGATTCGTTTAAATCGTTAGGCTAACATCGAACAATTAAAACAAATCTCATCCAAGTATTTTTATGAAAAACATTTTGAAAACAACTTGACGTTGGATCGAGGTTTGAGAAGAAGACTCAACGTTGGATCGAGTTTTTATTGAAAGTGTTTTAAATGCTTGGTGAATGGAGAAAGAATCAGGTTATGATCAATGTGCGGGAGATGGAGGAGAAACGAATAATTGCGAATATTTATGAAAGCATAGATAAATCGAGCAAATGAATTAAAAGCCCATACAAGGTGGCTAGCGCGAATGATAAGGCAATTGACAATTGTGTAGGTGCATGCACGAAATAAATTTAATCAACTAATTAAATAAAATTTAATCGAGTAATTAGTTTAATAAAATTAATTAGATGGACTAATCAATTTTGAATAACCTAATTAGATAATTAAATAATGTTTAACTAATCAATTAAGGTCTCATTGTAAGCCCAAGAGTAAGCGTGGTGTGTGCACAAATGTGTGGCCGTTGTGACGCTTCAAAGCTTTGTCAACTCAAGGTTAAAAAGTGGCTCGCACAAGTATTAGTTTGAAAATATTTGGTTTGTGAGAGTGATGAATAATTAAATAAAGTAAAGCAATAAAATATTTACTAATTATTACATCATGTGGGGAATGGGGGTACAAATTTATAAATGGGGATTGAATCGAATAATTACAAGTCCTTATAAAATGTACAAATGAGAATAGAAACAATTCAATAATTAACAAAAATAAATATAAGAGATGAATAGTTAAAAGAAAATATTTTTGAGAATTTTAAAATGTTGAAATAACAATAAAAATAAAAAATGAATTTTTTATTAGAAAATAAATTTAATAAGATAAATTCTAAATCTAAGATCTTATGTTTTTTTTTTTTTATTTTAAGATAAAGTTTTGAGTAAATAAAATAAAACTAAATCTATATTTTTTTGTATCCTTGAAAATTATTTTGAAGATCTAAAATATATTATTTCTAGTATCAATCAAAAAAGCAATACTACTTCTAAAAAAAACAACTTAACAACTAAAAAAAAATAAAATCTTTTTGTTCTTTTTAAAGTAAATTTTTGAGTAAATAAAATAAAACTAAATCTATATATTTTTCTTTTTATCTTTTTGAAAATTATTTTGAAGATCTAAAATATATTATTTTTAGTATCAATCAATAAAAGCAATACTATTTCTAAAAAAACTTAACAACTAAAAAAAATAAAATCTTTTTTTTATTATTAAACAAAATCTCTAGATAGAAATGAAAGTATTATTACTATTATTATTATTAGTGTTCTTTAGAAAAAATAATATTTTACTAAAACAAAGATCTGAAAATTTATAAAATTTGTAAAAGTATTTACAACAAATAAACTTAGATAGGCCAGGAGGGGGTGTAATATATAATCCGGTGGTGTATATCCTGTTTGGGCTCGGGTTGAAATTAAAGGCCCAAAGAAAAATGGAGGAACCCTAGGTTTAGAATGTGGCCGCCGCTTCTACCTCCTAAAATTCCTCACTAATTTTTTTTTATTATTTTCTACAAAAAGAAACAAGTTAAATTAAAAGAAAAAAAATGTCTCTCTCTCTCTGACTCGCACGCTTCATCTTTTCCTATGCTTCTTGCACTTTTCTCACGCTTCAGACAAAAAAACAAGGTTCTCTCGATATTCTCTAGTTCATTCGATCCTCCACACACGTAAACAACAAAGGTATAAAACCCTAAGCCCCAATTCAGAAAATCTCAGAGGATTACAAATTACATGTTACACTGATGCTTGAAACAAGATATTAACGCAGAATACAAATGAAGTTAGCAAAAATACCACCTTCCCGAAGGTTGCGACGAGGATGGATCCGACAATTACTCAAAGGTAACCTCTATTCCTTCATCTTTTGTCTGGTTCTATTTCTGTATTGGTTTCTGAATCTACGGTCTCCTCCTCTCCTTTTGTGTGGATCCGTCTTTGAATCTGCGAGTTTGGAGCGTGTTGTTCTGGTTTTTGAGGTTGAGAGTTCTGGTAGGATTGGTGAAGAGGTGTTGGTTTTGATTGTGAGTGTCATACCCCAAATTTTGACCTAATATACCACCTTACATTTGCATTGTTGTACAACTAACAGTTCAAACAACATTAATCGGGTATAGCATTCACAGGTCAAAATCAGGGTTTCACCAGATTTTCATCTGATTCAAGAGCTAACCAATTAGGGTTTGAGATTTTCTCACTCCATTTGATCTATCTTGATCAAATCATCAGCCTTCAATCCTCAGATATCCATTTTTCTCATAGATCAATCGAGGATCGACCAATTAGGGTTTTGGTCGAGCATAGGCATTCTCTGATTTTTTGAGCAGTAATTGACTTTTTTGGATAGATATTGGTCATTATATCTTAGATATAACATCTTGACCTAATTTCTGGATTCAAAACATCACAGAGGTTCACAGAATTCATCAGTCGTTTTCAGAAACATCTGATGAAATTTCATCTGCACAGAAAAGTCAAACTTTGACTTTTGGTCAAATTTTTCAAAACAAAACTTTTTCAATCATCAAAATACTTCAAATGATCCATCATGATCATAAAAAATCAAAGAATTTGGAAAAGTCAACAAAAAGTCAAAATTTCTATAACTTAGAAAAATTTCTAAGTGTTGAAATTTCACATTTTTTCCAAACTTCAAGCCATTTTTTCACCTAGTTCCAATTGGAATTTGAAAAAACTCAAAACATGAAAGTTGTAGCTTGTGGAAAGATCTTTCCAAAATGTCCAAGAACTCTCAAATCCATGGAGTCTAGCTATGTCTTTGAAATTGAAACATAAGGCTCCATGAAACTTGATTTTTCAAAATCCACAACTTCAATTATAGGTCATTTTTGCATTTTTCTCATTTAGACCACTTGCAACCTTGCCAAATGGATTGATTGAACTGATAAATATCAGCTTGGAAGTAATAATTGGGATGAGATAGGATCAAAGTAAAATTGAGCACATGGTGAAAAAAGGAAGCTTCCTTTTTTGGCAAATACCATTCTTACCCCTTAAGCAAGCTTTGATTCACCAAATGGCTTGTACTTGTTGCCTAACATTTCAGAATTCTCTTGCCTATAAATAGCTCACCAATTCAAGTTCAAATTACCCCAAAGCTATCCAAATCAAGCTTTCACTCTTCCTTTCTTGAAATTCAAGTTTCTAAGTCATAAGAGGGAATTTTGCAAATCTCCAAATCTTGCAAAATTTGAGTGAACTTAAGTTTCTAACATGTTCTAAATATCATTTAGAAGTAGTTTAAAACTTAAAAGCAACACAAGAAGTGATCAAACTCATAAACATAATCAAAAAAACCAAAACTTGCAAAATGATGCCTTAACTTGCCATCTCTTAATTTGCTCGTGCTAACTTTGATTTATCACTTCAAACACCTTCCATATACTTCATAGAAGTAATCCAGATCATCATCACTGACCTGTAACAACTCTAAACCTGAAATCAAAACTCACTTTAAGTGGCTGCAAGTTGACTTGGTCGAGAGTTCTAGCCATCCTCGGACAAACTAAGGGTAGGAACACATTCAGGGAGGTTCAAGGAAGCTAAAGCAATCCTTACTTTGCACCTGGAAGTTGTAGAACTCGAACTGGTTTTTCATACCAAGAGGTAAGTTTTTCAAACTTTGAATCCTCAATTCATGCACTTTTAGCTTTAAAATTGAAAAGGAAAATGTAGATATTCAATCACTAAAGCTATCTGGGTTGTTAATTGGAACTAAAAACAACTTAGTTTCAAGAATTAACAATTTTTTTAGTTAGGGTTCAAATTGGGATTGTTAAAATTCGTGATAATCTTTGATTAATAATAACAACAAAACACATATTCATAATCGTGGTGAAAATCTAGATGAAATAGCATTTTACACTTTTAAAATTGATCAAGATTTGAAGAAATTCGAATTTCCATGGCCATGGTTTTTTTTTTACGGTTACAGCAAAGAGGAAGAAGATGAAGTTTTTGAATTCCAAATTTAAAAGCTAGATTTATAATATATATTTCTAGTTTCATTTAAATTAACGGATGTATCACCGCCCCAGCGGTTGCCAGCTCACTCTTAAAACTCTCTTGCCTTGCCACGCCATCATGTCCCCGGTTCAAGCCTTGCAAGGACCAATTTTTTTTTTCAAACTTTCCATTTTTCATTCAAACTCTCCAATATCATGTCTACGCGTGTTTTTAATCCACTAACATTCAGCGCGTTTGGCTCAGTTGGTTGCTTGCTTGCTCTTAAGGCTTTGTGACACGAGTCCCACTCAAAGGTCATGGGTTCAAAACCCAGCAAGACCATTTTTTCACTCTGTTTTCACAAACTCTTCAATATTTTCATATTTTTTCTTCAAACTTTCAACATTTTTTTGACCAATCAAAACTTCTCATTTTGAGATGATTTTTTGCACACTTGTCATTTAATATATATATTTTATGATTATGTCAAAAAAATCCAAAAATATTTTCTTCTGATTAAATTTTAATCGAGCCGAAAACGATGTTCTGAACACTTTTTCAAACCTCCTTAAAAGGTGAATTTTTCAAGTTTTCGAAGTCCGATTCTTTTCAAAACTTCTCACAAATAAACTTAACATTTCAAAACATTTTCAAATCATTTTTCAAAACATTTCATCAAACTTGCATCTTTTACCATGATCAATCCGATTTAAAACGATAAAACTGAATTCGTTCTTTCTCGAATTTCTCAATCGATCATGGGCCTCCCTCACGGTGTAAGTCCCAAAACATTCTTTTTATGTATATATTTCTTTATACATATTCATTTCTTTATGTACAATTTTTCATCTGTACATAATACAGACAAACTTTCTTCCGCTTGTTCTTTACACTAAACACCATTGGTATTGAAAGGAGCATTATTCCCTGTGAAACTGCTTTCAAACCAATGGGCCTCCCTTATGGTGTAAGTCCCAACCCTTTATGTACATACTTAGCTTTATTTGTACATATTCAAAACATCTTTGTCAATATTCAAACATAAACAAATTTCTTTCATTTGTTTTTCATTCGTTTTCTATCCCATTGGTTTTTAAAGGAAGAATTCTCCGAGTAAAACTTCTTTCAAACCAATGGGCCTCCATCACGTGTAAGTCCCATAACATTCTTTTATGTACATAATATTTCTTTGTACATATCAAAACATTCAAACACATACAACTTTTATCCGTACATAACACGATACTTCTTTTTCAAAACCTTTTATCTGTACATAACACAGATACTTCTTTTTCAAAACCTTTTATCTGTACATAATACAGATACTCTTTCTTTTGAAAATACTTTTTACAGATAAACTTCAATCAATCATTTCCGTTTCATCTGTACATTTTACACTAAATACCATTGGCATTGAAAGGAGCATTATTCCCTGTGAAACTGCTTTCAAATCAATGGGCCTCTCTTACAGTGTAAGTCCCAACCCTCCTATGTACATCTATCTTTGTCTGTACATAAAAACTCGTTCGTGTACATATTCATTTCCTTGTACACAGTTCAAACTTGTGAATAATCAAGTTACGCTTGTTTCAAACGTTCGTTTCACAGACACTTGTTTATATTTCATAAACTGCTGTAAATAAACATCATGCATTGTTTAAACTTCCTTCATAAACTCCTGTGAATACATATCACACACACACACCTGTTTACACAAACTGTCTAGTTATAACATAACAATTAAACTAATCAATAGGTTCCCCACAGTATAGCCTCCGCTTGGGCTTCATACAAGACAACTCATCACCAGTTGAGTTTAGCCTCCGCTTGGGCTTCATACAAGACAACTCATCCCCAGCATGAGTCAGCCTCCGCTTGGGCTTCATACAAGATATTTTTATCTCCATCAGAGTTCAGCCTTCTCTTAGGCTTTGTACAAAGAAACTCTCCCACAGAGTTAGCCTCCACTTAGGCTTCGTATAAGACAACACTCCCCTGTTGAGTCAGCCTCCTCTTGGGCTTCGTTCAAAAGAACTCCTCATTGAGTTTAGCCTTCTCTTGGGCATCATACAATGAAAGAGACAGGAAATCTCTTAACAACCTCCTATTGGGCTTCCAATACAAAGAATCACCCGCGCTAAGATAGAACCCTGAAAGGATGGTTTCCCGGTGAAATCACTTTCAAATTCCCCAATGAGTAAAATTTCCCGGTGAAATTGCTCTTATTCAGAAAAGGATGATTTCTCGGTGAAATCCCTTTCAAGCCAAAAACAGCCATACCCTATAGCTTCCTCTTGAGCTTCATACAAGGACCCTCGATGACCCTCGGAATACCTCCTCTTGGGCTAACAATACAAGGACCCATGGGCTTCTTAAAAGCATCCCTTTAATCCAATCAATTTCTCCTAAGAGATTTAGACATTTATCATCTCTATGGAAGAAGTATCTCATCCATTACATCACATACAGTCAAAAACTTTTCAAAACTTTTCAAACTCTTTTCAAACAAAAACATCTCTTAACAGTAAGTGGTAACGCTTGTACACTCAAGCAAAACACCCAATGCTTACAGTTAAAAGATTCAATCATCTTTTTCAAACATCTTTCTTAAACATGTAAGTGGTAACGCTTGTACACTCAAGCAAAACACCTAATACTTACGAAAGATTTTAATCAATCAAACTTTTCAAAATGTATGTGATGAAATAGATTAGATACATTTTTCATTAAGATGACATTTGTCTGTCTCTTAAACTAACATCCCGTTGCTTTCCACTAGCATAAGTGGGAACTACGATTGCTCTGACTTTCTCAACATCCTTTTGAGAATACGTAGGCACAAGGTCTCATCCTTGCCGAGCAAATTTCTATCTCCCCGCACCAAACAAACCATAGAACCTCAGATCCGAGCTACAAATGCTCGATTCCCACTAGGGATATGTATGCGAAGATCCACAGATCTTTGCGAGCACAATAATAACAAAACCTAGAATCCCACATAATTTTTTTCTTAAAATCCAAAGGAGAAACTTTCCCAATCATAGAAATAGCAATTAAAAACACACAACATATCAAACATATTCATATATAAAGTCAGATAACTACATATATTTAGGGTGCTCCATCTATTCCCTTTATATACCAATCCCCTTACTCATCCCCAATGCGTTACGTCTAGTTTGCGCTAGTCGTTACGCATACCAATATCAATTGAGGGTATTTCA
This sequence comes from Vicia sativa, assembly GCA_021764765.1. Classification (NCBI taxonomy): domain Eukaryota; kingdom Viridiplantae; phylum Streptophyta; class Magnoliopsida; order Fabales; family Fabaceae; genus Vicia; species Vicia sativa. The sequence goes on from CM038797.1 coordinate 142,916,067, forward strand.
CTTTCCCTTTTCATAATCATTAAATCATCTTTCTTGTGTTGAAAATAATAAAGCTTGATGCTCGGCATCTTTATAAACAAATCAAAAGATTTAAATCGTTGCGTGCGAAGATCCGAACTCACGTCGATCCTCAGCGCCACCTTTAACGCGAACAGAAAATGGCGACTGCTAGGAGTACGCTGAAACTTTGATTTTTCAAAAAGAAAACGCTCGCCCGAGAGCACCAAGCTTTTTGTTTTCAAAAGAAAAGAAAGGGATAAGCTTTTCATATTATGCACATATCTTTTCTTTATTGTGTGTTTCGCGATTTCACTTGATGGAAAGAAATCCTAACCGGATTTAAGAAACATTTTAAGATCTAGGTGGAGGTATTAATACGTGAGCGCTCAATGCTTTCAGTTAATATTTCCGCTGGAGGTTGTCTTGAGGGTATTGTGTTTAAGCAAGTAATTGCGAAGACGTATTTTCGGAGAACTTAAGAAGTCGAGTGGATGTAGAACACATAAACCATCCCGCCATTAGGATGTAGTGCGAGATTATTCGGTGTAAGCCTAGAGTAATTGTCATGCGATACTACGATCAAAGAGTTTCTCTTGAAAATATTATTGGACCATCGAGTATTCAACAAATCCAATAATGTTTTGAAGGGGAGTGTTGAGCTCAGATATCGTAGAACCCGATTCACGATGAATAAGCCCTTATAACTTAACCCGTTGATTCTTATCGTTGGCTTCATGCTCGTGACTTGAACGCTTGCGTGTGTATAACTACTAACCATGTTTGTTGCATTCATGCATTCATTCATTCATTCATTCAAAAAAAAAACACTTCTTCTCTTTCCATTTCCAAAGAATTTAGAGATTTTTCTTTGTAAAATATTTTAGGTTAGAGTGATGGACGCCGAGGAAGATTCACCAAAAGATACTTTAGGTTTCGATGTAGGAAAGTTGAAAGAGTTAGCATCCTTGGTAGAAGATCCCTGATTTGTAAAACGCTATGGAACTCTTTTAACTCTTTTGAACGCTAACGTTGATGAAGGACTTCTCAAAACCTTTGTTCGTTCTACGATCCATCTATCGGCTTCACTTTCCCGATTATCGTTGATGCCTACTTTGGAAGAGTATGCGATATCCTAGGAATCTCAAGATCGGACAAAGTGCCTTTCAATGGTTTGGAAGCCATTCCTAAGTCACAAGTCATTGCAACAATGACTCATTTAAAGAAACCGAGATAGACAAAACCTAACTACCAGAGGAAAACTCTTAGGACTAACTTCAAAGTTCCTAATGGAGAAGGCTCTCAAGTTCTCTGCCGGTAGTATGGTAGCCTTTGAAGCTATTTTAGCTTTACTCCTCTATGGATTGGTGTTGTTTCCCAACGTCCCAAATTTCGTTGATATCAACGCCATAAGGATCTTCTCGATTGGAAATCCTGCTCCCACTCGCTTGGTGACACGTCGTCTCTATTCATCATAGGAATCGTCAAGGAGACGGAACTATCGTGTGTTGTGTACCTGTTTTCAAATGGATTGTCTCACACCGCCTAAATCTCCTATCTTCCGCGAAAACAAAGACGAGTGGCATTGGTCCGTAAGACTCATGTCTCTAACAAACGACGATATCCATTGGTATACTTTGGCAAACAATGAGATGGAAATCATGAGAGTGTGGAGAATTTGCCAACGTACCTCTCATTGGTACGAAAGGAGGAATCAACTACAACCCATTCCTAGCAAAACGTCACCGGATACGCAAATTCGTAAACCTCCGGTTACAAGAGAAAGCTACTTCTATCATGAAGGAGAGGATTCCCAAGGATCAAGGCTAGGATGATTAAAGCTTGGCATCACATCCGAAAGAAAGGAAAAGGTAAGGCAAAGAATTGTGTAGCCATGGAAACCTACACTTTTGGATAAAGAAAAGAGCGAAGGAATTTCAATGCCTTACGCTTATGAGGATCCCATGTTCTCTCGCCCAAATCGACAAATTTTCCCGTTGAAGCCGTGGAGAATACCAAGAAGCCTTGACCAAGATAAGGTTTGAGAAAGAAGCTTTGGAAAGCAAATTCCTTAAGACTAACCTTGAGAATGAGAAGCTCAAGAAGCAAGTCAAAGATCATGAAAAGACGCCTACTTCCGGATGAATGGCTCATGGAGAAAGATGAGAAGATTTGCCGAAGGATAACGCCATCCAAATACGTCAAGGAAAGGAAAAGAAAGCTCGAGGAAATGACAATCAAGCCCGCTCCCAACGAGTGGAAAAGAGTCATTAGCAAGCTAAAAGCGAGAAAGCCAAACTAAAAGCTCACTATGGAAGGAAACTCGTCAAGTCGCATCAAGCCTTTGGATCGTCATCCGACGAAGATGTTTAATTAGTTTAATTTAGTTTGTAATTTTATCATTTGTGTGAGCAATGCTCCAACAAAAAACAATTGTTGTAATCTTCCTTCATTAATCAATAAAATTCGTGTTTTCCATCCAAATATTTGCCAGAAATATCTCGTTTAGCGTAAATTCTTTGGAAATTTCTTTTCTTTACAATCATATTCATGCATCATACTTTGCATTTAAGTCTACCATCTAGAGTCTAATCATTCATAGTTTTTGAACTGTCACTTTTTCAACAGATAGAAAAATTGTCAAGCTGTCGCGTCTTAGAGTTTCTCGACTGCGTCCGCAGCCAACTCGAACGTACGATACCAGATCAAAAAGAAGAAAAATAATGGAGAATTTTGAGCAAGAAAACGTTGAACTCCGTAGTACGGTAACTACGCTACAAGAAGAAGTGGAAAGACTCACATCTTTGGTCAACTCGCACAACAAGAAAGTCAACAAGCAAAGATCGAGCAAAACCAAATAGCAACTTCAGAGGATACTACTACTCCAATTTCAAATCACCAAGAGTTCACCTTTCAGATGCTGAGGGCTATCCATGGGAATGCCTTTAACCGGCATTGGAGTTCGCCAACCGACTTCTCAAACAACCTCGCTTGAAATACCTACTTTGCAACAAAACGCTACGTTCACTCCACAACGTGGAATAACTTTTCCACAAGTAACAATGTCGGTTTCTCAATCAATCATGTTGAACTCAGCTTCCGTAGTGCACACTACCACCGACGAAGAAGTTCATCACATTCCAGGAAATAGCACGAACGCTCGTGGTTCAATGGAAAATCTCCAGGAACAACTCCTCAAAATGCAGCTTGAGATAAAAACGATTCAAGGGAAAGAATTGTTTGGGAAAAGTGCCCAGGATCTCTGCTTAGTCCCTCGTAAAAATACTCACAAATTCAAAATCCCGGATTTTGAAAAGTACAAAGGGAATTCTTGTCCTCAGAGTCATCTTACAATGTATGCTAGGAAAATGTCTACGTACAATGAGGATCATCAGCTGTTAATTCATTACTTCCAGGATAGTCTCACCGGTGCCGCACTGAAGTGGTACATGGGTTTAGACAACACGAATATCCAAACGTTCAACGACTTAGGTAAAGCCTTCGACAACAATACAAATTCAACTTGATATGGCTCCCGATAGGATCAACTCCGCTCCATGTCTCAAAAGGAAAGAGAGACATTCAAGGAATATGCAACGATGGAGGGAAATTCTGCCCAAGTCAACCCGCCTTGAAGAGAAAGAGATGACTAAGGTATTCTTGAATACTCTAAACTCATTCTATTATGAGCGAATGATCGCTAGCGCTCCCGGAGACTTCAATGAAATGGTAAGCATGAGAATGCGACTAGAAGAAGGGTTCGGACAGACGCCTAACCAAGGAAGTAGGATCTTCTAGTAATACCAAGAAAGTTGGAACTAGTTTCCCAAGGAAAAAGAACATGACGTAGGAATGGTATCCCGAGGAAACCACGTAAGAATGTCATCCAACAACGATGTAGCCGCCATAGCACCCTCGTCAACACCACCCGTGAATTGCTCCGCATTTCAACAAAATCAACAAACTCAACACCTCGTCAAGGCTCGGCTTCACAACCAAAAACGCCTCGGGTCACCTTTCGACCCAATTCCCATGACGTACACGAACTTTACCTCTTGATAGAAAGGAATCTAATACAGACAAGGTTACCACCTCCGGTCCTTGAAAAACTACCATGGTGGTACAAAGCTGACATGTCTTGCCCTTTTCACCAAGGGGCACCAGGCCATGACCTTGAGCATTGCATAGCATTGAAGGCAGAAGTACAAAGATTAGTAAAGGCTAATCTTCTTTCCTTCAGAAACACAAGTCCGAATGTGCAAGCCAATCCACTTCCCACCATAGTGGACACTCAATCTAATGCTAAGGAATACAGACAGGTACCTTGTCACAAATGTAAACTTAGTCAAAGGAAACTTGGTGCATCTTCATGAAGCATACAGTACCATGAGCACCTTCACTAAGCATGATTATGCAGCTTGCTATATCTGTTCCAAGAATATCCATGGATGTCCCACCATAAGAGCAGATATTCAACATTTGTTAGACATTGGTGATTTACAAATCTACAGAAACCGAGATGACCATGACGTAAATACCATAGGGCATTTTCCGCATGAGCTTTTAGTCTCAGATATCAACTCGGAAAATCCCGAAGTAAACGTTGTGATCCCTTGTTTCAACATACCCGAGCATGTGGAGATTGCGTACAGTGGTTCCAACATTCCAACATCTCCTTTGGTGATTTGCCCACCTGGTCCTGTTCCGTACAGTTCTACTAGAGCAATTCCTTACCAGTATAATGCAACCTTGATAGAAGATGGGAAGGAGAAACCCCTGCCTACACTTCCAGCTAACGTCAATATAACAGAAATCGGACGAGTAACGAGAAGTGGACGAGTTCATGCTCCAGTACCACCAAAACTGCCTGCAATTCCTGTTATTAAACATAACCCAGTTAGCATATTTGCTGAGAATCCTGCAACGATTCCCATTGCTAACCCAAGCACAAATATTGGTTCTACTGATGGAACCAACATCAACTCAGACTTTGAAGAGATACTAAAACTGATCAAGAAGAGCGAATATCGAGTCGTAGACCAATTGATGCAGACTCCTTCAAAAATTTCAATACTGTCTTTACTCCTTAACTCTGAAGCTCACCGAGAATCTTTGATGAGAGTACTAGACCAGGCTTATGTGGATCACGATGTGACTACAGACCAATTTGGAGGGATCGTCTCCAACATAACAACCGCAATAACGAGTTTTAGTGACGAAGAACTTCCGAAGAAGGAAAGATCACAACTTGGCCTTGCACATCTCGATGATTTGCCACGATTCCCTATCCAATGTATTGGTGGATACAGTTCGCCTTTAAATGTAATGCCAAAACGCTCGCTTAGCTTACAAAGGAACGCCAATGAAGTTCAACGACATCATAGTAAGAGCTTTCGATGGATCGAGAAAGTCGGTTATTGGGAAGTTGATCTCCCAATGACAATTGGTCCTCACACTTTCAAAATTACGCTCCAAGTCATGGATGTACCAGTGCGTATAGTTGCTTGCTAGGAAGACCTTGGATCCACGATGCGGCGTAACTTCTACTCCATCGAAATTAAAATTCACAAAATGGAAAGTTGGTGACCATCGGTGAACAAGCTTTACTTGTAAGTCATCTATCCGCTCCTTCATCATCGCTAATGACATTGAAGCGCCATCTCCCGTAAAATCCGTTAGAAGATGAATCTACTAAAATAGATCATCTATCTCTTCATAAAGAAGCGGCACAAATGGTGAAAGATGGCAAGACTCAAGGATGGGGACAAGTTATCAAACCCATCAAGAATGAAACGAAGCGGACTCGGGTTCACACCCATATCCTCCAAAGAAAATGAAAGATGAAACACTTTCCCGATCAAGGAAGTATTTCATAGTGGAGGTTTCTTAAACCCCGTTCCGCAAGAGGTTAATGTTGTAACCATTGAAGAGGATGAAGATGATCCATCCGAATCAAGAATGGAGCACTTATTTGAATAGCCACGAATATGTGTCTCGTGAGGAATCATATGCACCGATCGATCAATTCAAAGACATGTCCGCAAAGAACATGAAAATCCACCACTGAAATTTGGGATACCTTGGGAGAACCAAGTGGCAAATATGACTACATGGTGAAATACTCGTAAAGCTCGAAAATCCGGATTGAAGATATCCAACCCATGATGGGGTGATGACTTTGACTACCCTAGTCAATCAAGAGGAATACTCCTTCTCAAACTAATCAATGATCGAGGTCCCAAATGAAGATCTCTTTCAACACGTCTGTGGATTTCACCAAGCCGATCCTAGTTACCACTACATCAACATGATCATCAAGATCAAGAGTATGATTCAGATACGATGCGGAAAGTGTCACGACAACAAATCTCTTCACTCAAGACCGGAAGGAACATCCCCAGATTCAACACAAAGATCAACAGAAGTACAAAGGCTATCTCTCATACTTCCCGATCTGTTAATCAAGAAGATCGCTTTAGTAGCACCAAAGGCAAAGGCCATCGCTCGTAGTCCTCAAAGCCTCGACCAAAGAATCAAAGTTTACTCAAGGGTTAAACCAAGCGGAAAATTACCCGAGTACCTCGACTTCCAAGGAGTTCGCACTACTGGAAACCCGCTGAAGTTAGGACTAATGTTCATAGCTCTAAGTAGTTTATCTTTGCTTTTGTTTTGAACTCGCTCGCCCAAAGCGAAGAGATGTTTTATAGGGTTTAGTTTTTAAATAATTTCTCTTTGTCTTGCCCAAGACAAATGAGTTTGTATTTTAGGGCCTTGTTCATATTGTGAAACATAAATAAAATGCGTTGTTTTGTTTCCACACTCTGTGTTTATTTTCATTTTTACCCTTTTCTGGAAATGATAATCCTAAAAAACACAGTAAAAAAAAATCTTCAAAAAAAAAAAAAAAAATCATAATGAAAAATTAATCTGCATACATTAACTTTCAAAAAAAAAATGATGATAAAAACTTTTTTAATCGAACATAAATCAAAAATGCAGATTAAGCAAATGGACAAACCCATTGAAAGCAGTAACTCTATGCTCTCTCTCAACTTTGAAATCCTCAAAGAAGAAGTTGAAGAAGAGATCCCGGATGAAATTTCTAGACTGCTAAAGCACGAGGAAAGGATCATTCAGCCTCACAAAGAACCTCTAGAAGCAATCAACTTGGGTTTTGAGGAAGACGCAAAAAAAGTAAATATCGGAGCTTCACTCAACAGCAGTGTCAAAGGCAAACTGATAAGTCTTCTCAAAGAATACGTTGATGTGTTTGCTTGGTCCTACCAGACATGCCGGTTTGATACCATAGTAGAGCATCACTTGCCGTTAAAACCGTAATGTCCGCCATTAAGCAAAATCGAGGAGAGTTCATCCCGAAATGGTCGAGAAAATTAAAAGGAAGTCCAAAACACTCGACGGTTTCCTTGTCACTTCTGAGTATCCTCAATGACTAGCCAACATAGTACCTGTATCCAAGAAAGATGGAAAGGTCAGAATGTGTGTTGACTACCGAGATCTGAACAAAGCTAGTCCAAAAGACGATTTCCCACTTCCGCATATCGACATGCTAGTGGATAGTACTGCCAAATTCAACGTCTTTTCCTTCATGGATGGTTTCTCTGGTTATAATCAGATCAGAATGGCTCCCGAAGACATGGAGAAGACGTCTTTCATCACGCCATGGGGCACTTTTTGCTACAAGGTAATGCCATTTGGATTAAAGAATGCAGGCGCAACTTACCAGAGGGCAATGACTACTCTCTTTCATGATATGATGCACAAAGAGATTGAGGTCTACGTGGACGACATGATAGCAAAATCCGACACTGAAGAGGAACATATAAACTATCTCTTAAAGTTGTTTCAACGACTAAGGAAGTTTCAGCTCCGCCTGAATCCTAACAAATGTACCTTTGGGGTAAGATCAGGAAAACTCCTAGGTTTCATCGTCAGTCAAAGAGGAATTGAAGTCGACCCTGACAAAGTCAAGGCTATTCAGGAAATGCCTATACCACATACGGAAAAGCAAGTAAGAGGATTTCTCGGACGGTTGAATTACATCTCCAGATTTATCTCTCAGATGACTGCTACCTGTGGGCCGATATTCAAACTTCTGCGCAAAGATCAAAAGGTAGTGTGGATGAAGATTGCCAAAGAGCATTCGACAAGATCAAAGAATACCGCCGAACCACCAATACCGATCCCTCCAAAGGAAGGAAGACCATTGATCATATACCTTACCGCACTAGAAGAGTCCATGGGTGATTGGACAACAAGACGAAACGGTAAGAAGGAGCATGCCATCTACTACCGAGTAAGAAACGATCGTGAAACTCGTTACTCCATGCTCGAGAAAACATGTTGCGCTTTGGTATGGGCTTCAAAACGTCTTCGCCAATACATGATCAATCACACAACTTGGTTAATATCCAAAATGGATCCTATCAAGCACGATTTGAGAAGCCCGCCTTAACCGGAGAATCGCCGATGGCAAATGCTACTATCCGAATATGACATCCAATACCGCTTAGAAAGTTAAAGGAAGCATTCTTGCTGATCACTTGGCTTATCAGCCGCTCAACGAATACCAATCTCTCAAGTTTGATTTCCCAGACGAGGATGTTATGTACTTGAAGATGAAAGGTTGTGACGAACCGCTACACGGAGAAGGACCAGATCCAGAATCCCGATGGGGCCTAGTCTTCGATGGAGCTGTAAATGTTTTTGGCAATGGAATTGGGGCAGTCATCATTACTCCCGAGGGTTCTCATATCCCGTTTTCCGCCAGATTGCTATTTGATTGCACCAACAACATAGCAGAATATGAAGCATGCATCATGGGTATTGAAGAAGCCATCGACTTGAGGATCAAGATCCTTGATATATATGGAGACTCAGCCCTTGTGATCAATCAAATTAAAGACAAGTATGAAACTCATCATCTTGGTCTAATTCCTTACAGAGATTATGCGAGACGATTGTTGACTTTCTTCAACAAAGTTGAACTGCATCATATCCCTCGAGATCAAAATCGGATGGCAGACGCCTTGGCTACTCTATCTTCCCTATTCAAAGTCAATGATTGGAATGATATGCCCAGACGATCGACGCCTTGAAAGACCTGCATATGTATTTGCAACAGAAGCAGTCTTCGACGATAAGCCGTGGTTTCACGACATCAAACGTTTCCTTCAAACACGAGAGTACCCACTTGGGGCGTCGTACAAGGATTAGAAAACTCTAAGGAGGATTTCCAGGAATTTCTTCCTCAATGAAGATATTCTATACAAAAGAAACTTCGACATGGTTCTGCTCAGATGCGTCGACAGACAAGAAGCAGACACAATTATTCATGAAGTGCATGAAGGGTCCTTTGGAACCCATTCGAATGGGCATGCAATGTCCAGAAAGATCTTAAGAGCAGGATACTATTGGATAACAATGGAATCTGATTGCTGCCAACACGTTAAAAGATGTCACAAGTGCCAGATCTACGCAGATAAGATCCATGTGCCTCCGACTCTACTCAATGTTCTCTCCTCTCCGTGGCCGTTCTCCATGTGGGGCATTGACATGATTGGAATGATTGAACCAAAAGCGTCCAACGGACATCGCTTCATTCTGGTGGCTATTGATTACTTCACCAAATGGGTCAGCAAGATTCACGCCAACGCCACAAGACAAGTGGTTGTGAGGTTCATTAAGAACAACCTCATTTGCCGATATGGAATTCCAAGTAAGATCATTACTGACAATGGATCAAACTTGAACAACAAAATGATGAAAGAACTGTGTGAGGAATTCAAGATTGAGCATCATAACTCGTCTCCTTACCGGCCAAAGATGAACGACGCCGTTGAAGCAGCCAACAAAAACATCAAAAAGATTGTCCAAAAAATGGTCATCACTTACAAGGACTGGCACGAAATGCTGCCATTTGCTCTGCATGGGTATCGTACCTCAGTACACACTTCAACAGGGGCAACTCCTTTTTCTCTAGTATACGGCATGGAAGCAGTGCTCCCCGTAGAGGTTGAGATCCCATCAATGAGAGTTATCATGGAGACTAAGCTATCTGAGGCCGAATGGTGTCAAAGCAGATACGACCAACTGAACTTAATTGAAGAAAAGCGCCTGACCGCTCTGTGTCACGGACAACTTTATCAAAGAAGAATGAAAAAAGCTTTCGACAAAAAGGTCCGACCTCGTGAATTCCGAGAAGGCGACCTCGTGCTTAAAAAGATTCTGTCTTTTCAAACAGATTCTAGGGGCAAATGGACTCCTAATTACGAAGGCCCATACATCGTCAAAAGAAGTTTCGCGGTGCTATGACTCTCACAACCATGGACGACGATGAACCCCGTATCCCGTGAATGCCGACGCAAAAAAATACTTTGTCTAAAAATAAAAAAAGAACATTTCGGTAAGTCGAAAACCCGAAAAGGGCGGCTTAGGCAAAATGAGCGTCTCGGTGGATTGAAAACACGAAAAGGCGATCCAGCAAAAATTAGAGACAATAAATGAAATTATCCCGATAGATCGAAAACCTGAAAAGGCGATTTAGGCAAAAACAAGGATACAAAACGACAAAGTAATCGCAATCAGATTTTGTCCACATGAAGAATTTTCCATCAACGGATCTTCAATCAACTCTTCAAGCAACAAGCATTGGAATTCAAAGTTGTTAGGGATAGTAGTGGTTATTTGCTTTCAATGTAGCCTTTTCCCAATAAATTATCATTTCCAACTTTTATAAATAGTTCATGGAATCGCGCCTTTGGCTGATTACCATTCTATTCAATAAATTTGAGCCTTGTGCCTTTTGTTTGCAATTCCTACTTTATTCTGTTTTGCAAAATAACACTTTTATTGTGAAAATCACTTTTTGAAACTAAAATGTTTTAAATGAATTTTTACTTCAAAATTTTGAAACAAAAGCAAAATTCTCCTTTGAAACTACGAACACGGGAATGACTTCAATTGTTTCTCCAAGAGTGTTTCGATCCCCAGTGGAGTCACCAACTGCTACAGCAGTCTTCTCCTCGTCAGAGATCATCAAAGGACGGTATTCTTATCCAAAAAGAATCCCCGATCAAGTTGCCAATGAAATACCTCTCTCGGAAAGCGTAAAACATGCAACTCAAATTCTTCATCAGTGAAAATCTGCACCATTGCTGCAATTTTCATCAAGTATTTGTTCGAACTGTGACGCGGTCCTTTTCCCAAATATCTTCGTTAGTGTCTTTGTCAAGTATTGTTAGCATGCATATAACATTCATGACATTCATACATAATAGCATCATTCATTTGCATTTTTTTTTTTTGCATCTCTCAAAATGTTTGCTTCCAAATCACTGGTTATATATATACTCATACGAGTATATCATATCCCCAGCAGAGTATCTCCAAAACGGAAAAGATACATTTTCCTGTTTCCCCGGCTGAGTACCCCCCAAGCAGAGAAATACATTTTCTTCTCTCTATCATGTTCCCCAGCTGAGATCATTCCTCATTGGGAATACTGTCTTGATTGACTTCTTTCTTTCCAGTTCGTTCCTGGATTGAACCCCGTCTCTAATCAACAGAGCAATAAGCAATAGCTTCATCATTTGAGCCGCTTATTTTTCATCCTATACTTGTCATGAAAATTTGTTCTTCTCAACAAAGCCAAATCATGGCCATACGAGAAAATTCCCAGCAGTTGTCTTTCTGTCTAAAAGAAAACCTCTGTCAGTCAAAAATGCCCGCATCTTCTCAAAAGAGAGATCCTCGGCAAGATTGTATCAAAAATAGAAGCTCATTTGAGATCTATTTCCATTAATGTTTGTCATTCACAAGGCTGAATACTCGGTAATACATCTCAAGATTTACCTTGTTATGGTTATCACTTTGCTGATAATTGGTAATATCTTTATAACTCATTTGAGATTTATTTCCATCATCGTCTGATATTCACATAGCTGAATGCTCAGAAAACTCCTCAAGATTTACCTTGTTATAGTTATCACTTCGCTGATAATTGGTAATATCTTCAAATTCATTACCATAAACTATCACTTGGCTGATAATTGGTAATATCATCTTCACTTGCCTTAAACATTGTCACAAGGCTGACAGAAGGTAATCTCTTTGTTTCACAAAGTGACACAAATGTTCACATGTTCTTGTGAATCATTCATTCCCCAACAGGGACGTATTCACAAATTTTCCCCGTCATATCATTCCTTTGATATTTCCTGGGTAAATCTTTTTTGCATCACTCGCATCTTTTGGTATCTTAGGTCCAAAATTTGCGCATTCCGATATTTAAGTATCTTTACACCTATCAAAACGAAGATATTCATCTTCATCTCTCAGGATAAAGAAACTTAAATAGGGGCATCTGTCATACCCCAATTTTTGACCTAATATACCACCTCACATTTGCATCACTGCATAACTAACAGTTCAGATAGCATTAATCGGGTGTAGCATTCACAGGTCAAAATTAGGGTTTCATCAGATTTTCATCTGATTCAAATGCAACCAATTAGGGTTTGAGTTTTTTCTCCCCTCATTTGATCTATCTTGATCAAATCATCAACCTCTGATCATCAGATATCCAATTTTTCTCACAGAACAATCAAGGATCGACCAATTAGGGTTTTGATCGAGCATGAGTTTTCTCTGACTTTTTGAGCAAGAAATGACTTTTTTGGATAGAGATTGGTCATTATATCTTAGATACAACATCTTGACCTAATTTCTAGATTCAAAACATCTCAAAAGTTCACAGACTTCATCAGTCAATTTTTGAAGCATCTGATGAATTTTCATCTGCACAGAAAAGTCAAACTTTGACTTTTAGTCAACTTTTTCAAAACAAAACTTTTTCCATCATCAAAATACTTCAAATGATCCATCATGATCATAAAAAATCAAAGAATTTGGAAAAGTCAACAAAAAGTCAAAATTTCTATAACTTAGAAAAATTTCTAAGTGTTGAAATTTCACATTTTTTCCAAACTTCAAGCCATTTTTTCACCTAGTTCCAATTGGAATTTGAAAAAACTCAAAACATGAAAGTTGTAGCTTGTGGAAAGATCTTTCCAAAATGTCCAAGAACTCTCAAATCCATGGAGTCTAGCTATGTCTTTGAAATTGAAACATAAGGCTCCATGAAACTTGATTTTTCAAAATCCACAACTTCAATTATAGGTCATTTTTGCATTTTTCTCATTTAGACCACTTGCAACCTTGCCAAATGGATTGATTGAACTGATAAATATCAGCTTGGAAGTAATAATTGGGATGAGATAGGATCAAAGTAAAATTGAGCACATGGTGAAAAAAGGAAGCTTCCTTTTTTGGCAAATACCATTCTTACCCCTTAAGCAAGCTTTGATTCACCAAATGGCTTGTACTTGTTGCCTAACATTTCAGAATTCTCTTGCCTATAAATAGCTCACCAATTCAAGTTCAAATTACCCCAAAGCTATCCAAATCAAGCTTTCACTCTTCCTTTCTTGAAATTCAAGTTTCTAAGTCATAAGAGGGAATTTTGCAAATCTCCAAATCTTGCAAAATTTGAGTGAACTTAAGTTTCTAACATGTTCTAAATATCATTTAGAAGTAGTTTAAAACTTAAAAGCAACACAAGAAGTGATCAAACTCATAAACATAATCAAAAAAACCAAAACTTGCAAAATGATGCCTTAACTTGCCATCTCTTAATTTGCTCGTGCTAACTTTGATTTATCACTTCAAACACCTTCCATATACTTCATAGAAGTAATCCGGATCATCATCACCTGTAACAACTCTAAACCCGAAATCAAAACTCACTTTAAGTGGCTGCAAGTTGACTTGGTCGAGAGTTCTAGCCATCCTCGTGACAAACTAAGGGTAGGAACACATCGTGGAGGTTCAAGGAAGCTAAAGCAATCCTTACTTTGCACCGGAAGTTGTAGAACTCGAATCGGTTTTTCATACCAAGAGGTAAGTTTTCAAACTTTGAATCCTCAATTCATGCACTTTTAGCTTTAAAATTGAAAAGGAAAATGTAGATATTCAATCACTAAAGCTATCGGGTTGTTAATTGGAACTAAAACAACTTAGTTTCAAGAATTAACAATTTTTTAGTTAGGGTTCAAATTGGGATTGTTAAAATTGTGATAATCTTTGATTAATAATAACAACAAAACACATATTCATAATCGTGGCGAAAATCTAGATGAAATAGCATTTTACACTTTTAAAATTGATCAAGATTTGAAGAAATTCAATTTCCATGGCCATGGTTTTTTTACTACAAAGAAAGAGGAAGAAGATGAAGTTTTGAATTCCAAATTTAAAAGCTAGATTTATAATATATATTTCTAGTTTCATTTAAATTAACGGATGTATCAGCAAGTTGCTCACTCTTAAAACTCTCTTGCCTTGCCACGCCATCATGCCCTTGTTCGAGCCTTGCAAGGACCAATTTTTTCAAACTTTCCATTTTCATTCAAACTCTCCAATATCATGTCTACGTGTTTTTAATCCACTAACATTCAGCGCGTTTGGCTCAGTTGGTTGCTTGCTTGCTCTTAAGGCTTTGTGACACGCGTCCCACTCAAAGGTCATGGGTTCAAAACCCAGAAGACCATTTTTTCACTGCTTTCACAAACTCTTCAATATTTTCATATTTTTCTTCAAACTTTCAACATTTTTTGACCAATCAAAACTTCTCATTTTGAGATGATTTTTGCACACTTGTCATTTAATATATATATTTTATGATTATGTCAAAAATCCAAAATATTTTCTTCGATTAAATTTTAATCGAATAAAACGATGTTCGAACACTTTTCAAACCTCCTTAAAAGGTGAATTTTTCAAGTTTTCGAAGTCCGATTCTTTTCAAAACTTCTCACAAATAAACTTAACATTTCAAAACATTTTCAAATCATTTTTCAAAACATTTCATCAAACTTGCATCTTTTACCATGATCAATCCGATTTAAAACGATAAAACTGAATTCGTTCTTTCTCGAATTTCTCAATCGATCATGGGCCTCCCTCACGGTGTAAGTCCCAAAACATTCTTTTTATGTATATATTTCTTTATACATATTCATTTCTTTATGTACAATTTTTCATCTGTACATAATACAGACAAACTTTCTTCCGTTTGTTCTTTACACTAAACACCATTGGTATTGAAAGGAGCATTATTCCCTGTGAAACTGCTTTCAAACCAATGGGCCTCCCTTATGGTGTAAGTCCCAACCCTTTATGTACATACTTAGCTTTATTTGTACATATTCAAAACATCTTTGTCAATATTCAAACATAATAACAAATTTCTTTCATTTGTTTTTCATTCGTTTGTCTATACGCCGAATCCATTGGTTTTTTAAAGGAAGAATTCTCCTGAGTAAAACTTCTTTCAAACCAATGGGCCTCCATCACGGTGTAAGTCCCATAACATTCTTTTATGTACATAATATTTCTTTGTACATATCAAAAACATTCCAAACACATACAACTTTTTATCTGTACATAACACACATACTTTTTCAAAACCTTTATCCGTACATAACATACTTTTTTCAAAACCTTTTATCTGTACATAATACGGATACTCTTTCTTTTGAAAATACTTTTTACAGATAAACTTCAATCAATCATTTCCGTTTCATCTGTACATTTTACACTAAATACCATTGGCATTGAAAGGAGCATTATTCTCGTGAAACTTTCAAATCAATGGGCCTCTTCATGTAAGTCCCAACCTCCTATGTACATCCATCTTTGCACATAAAAACTCGTTCGTGTACATATTCATTTCCTTGTACAGTTCAAACTTGTGAATAATCAAGTTACGCTCGTTTCAAACTTTCGTTTCACGACACTTGTTTATATTTCATAAATCAAATAAACATCATGCATTGTTTATACTTCCTTCATAAACTCATGTGAATACATATCACACACACACACACTGTTACACAAACTGTCTAGTTATAACATAACAATTAGACTAATCAATAGGTTCCCACAAGTATAGCCTCCGCTTGGGCTTCATACAAGACAACTCATCACCGTTGAGTTTAGCCTCCGCTTTTCATACAAGACAACTCATCCCAAGATGAGTCACCTCGCTTGGGCTTCATACAAGATATTTTATCTCCAGAGAGTTCAGCCTTCTCTTAGGCTTTGTACAAAGAAACTCTCCCACGAGTTATCCTCCGCTTAGGCTTCAGATAAGACAACACCCCTGAGTCGCCTCCTCTTGGGCTTCGTTCAAAAGAACTCCTCATTGAGTTTAGCCTTCTCTTGGGCATCATACAATGAAAGAGAGAAATCTCTTAACAACCTCCTATTGGGCTTCCAATACAAAGAATCACCAGCTAAGATAGAACCACGAAAGGATGGTTTCCGGTGAAATCACTTTCAAATTCCCAATGAGTAAAATTTCCGGTGAAATTGCTCTTATTCGAAAAGGATGATTCTCGGTGAAATCCTTTCAAGCCAAAAACAGCCATACCCTATAGCTTCCTCTTGAGCTTCATACAAGGACCCTCGATGACCCTCAGAATGCCTCCTCTTGGGCTAACAATACAAGGACCCATGGGCTTCTTAAAAGCATCCCTTTAATCCAATCAATTTCTCCTAAGAGATTTAGACATTTATCATCTCTATGGAAGAAGTATCTCATCCATTACATCACATACAGTCAAAAACTTTTCAAAACTTTTCAAACTTTTCAAACTCTTTTCAAACAAAAACATCTCTTAACAGTAAGTGGTAACGCTTGTACACTCAAGCAAAACACCCAATGCTTACAGTTAAAAGATTCAATCATCTTTTCAAACATCTTTCTTAAACATGTAAGTGGTAACGCTTGTACACTCAAGCAAAACACCTAATACTTACGACGAAAGATTTTAATCAATCAAACTTTTCAAAAATGTATGTGATGAAATAGATTAGATACATTTTTCATTAAGATGACATTTGTCTGTCTCTTAAACTAACATCCCGTTGCTTTCCACTAGCATAAGTGGGAACTACGATTGCTCTGACTTTCTCAACATCCTTTTGAGAATACGTAGGCACAAGGTCTCATCCTTGCCGAGCAAATTTCTATCTCCCTCAGACCAAACAAACCATAGAACCCTGTAGATCCGAGCTACAAATGCTCTGATTCCCACTAGGGGATATGTATGCAGAAGATCCACAGATCTTTGCGAGCACAATAATAACAAAACCTAGAATCCCACATAATTTACTGTTTCTTAAAATCCAAAGGAGAAACTTTCCCAATCATAGAAATAGCAATTAAAAAACACACAACATATCAAACATATTCATATATAAAGCTGTAGATAACTACATATATTTAGGGTGCTCCATCTATTCCCTTTATATACCAATCCCCCTTACTCGGAATCTCCCCAATGCGTTACGTCTAGTTTGCGCTAGTCGTTACGCATACCAATATCAATTGAGGGTATTTCAGCTTTCCCCTTTTTCATAATCATTAAATCATCTTTCTTGTGTTGAAAATAATAAAGCTTGATGCTCGCGGCATCTTTATAAATAAATCAAAAGATTTAAATCGTTGCGTACCAGAAGATCCGAACTCACGTTCGCATCCTCAGGCGCGTCACCTTTTAACGCGAACAGTGAGGTCAAGGTTTTGCTGAAGGTGATGATTTGGGTTTTAACAAGATGAGGTGTGTAAGGATGTGGTTAGGGAGTAATGAAGTTTGTGGTTTGTATGAAGGATTATTAGTTTAATGGTGATGATTCTGTGCAGTGAGAGGAAAAGAGTAACAGTGGTGTTGTTAGTTTTTCTGGTGATTTCTCCTCTCCTTCTTTCTCCTTTCAAAACTTAGAAGATCGTAAAATTTTTACACTAACACACAACCACACTTTGAACTAAATGGGTACCATCGAGTACGATGGATGTGAGGGGTGCTAATACCTTCCCCTTGCATAACCAACTCCCGGACCTATATCTCATAATCTCATAGAGCGTCTTATCCTTTTCTTTCGTGGGTTTTATCTATATTTTCCCGTTCTTCTTTTAGAACAAATAAAATTAGGTGGCGATTTCACTATTTTTGCTAATTAAATGATTTTTGAAAACCGAGTTGCTTCAGTTGGCGACTTCACTGGGGAATGTTTCTTAAGCGAGTTAACCCTAATTTAGTTCTTTATGTGGTTGTGTGTTTATTTTACTTTCTACTTTGTACTTTATCTTATGTTTATGTTTCAATTATTTATTTTTCTATGCTTTATTTATTATCTTGTTTATACATCCATTGTGTGGGAATTCTTGATGGGATTTTTGATTCATAGATAAGCCCACTACCCAGGCTTCTAGGTAACCTTTTTAGGAATAGAGGAGTTGCGTAGCCTAGGTCCCCCTGAATCCAATGTCTTGTGGACCGAAGCAAAGACTTCGGCTTAAAGTTGGTTGTTTTAAGGAGGTTGTTGACCCACATGATAGTGCAGGACATCAATTTCTAGACAAATGACCTATAACTCTAAGTTTGTTTATGATATCCAAACCTGGAGTGACCGCTTAAAAGATTTTGAGTATCCCATTAAGAGCCGTTTCTTGGGGTATACTTTTGCAAATACTATTATCATGTAGGCCTCTCGTGTGATGATAGTGTTTGTTAAAAGGGGATCTGAGACTCCGAGAAACACTTAGCAAAATCCTTAGAACTGTCCCATGGGGAATTATTGGGTAGAAAACTTAAAGCCATCCTATCATAGGATCCCACCTGAATAAGGTGTTCTGATTACTTGTATCATCCCTGTTTCACGTCTCTGTGAACCTATACTATCCTTATGTTGCATTCCATTTGTGTATGTGACATTGTATTTCATCACATCTTTTGCATTAATAACATTACATTTCATTGCATAATCTGCATATTTCATACATTCAAGTTGTCGAAAGACTCATTTTGTCCGTCTCCGTCTTCAGTTGTTGATTTACTGTCAATCTGATTCCTCTGCACAAGTACGGAACTAGAGCCAACGTCAAGAGAAGAATGGAATACCAAGAGCAACACAATGCAGAAGTCCAAACAGAAATCGATGAGTTGAAGTCAGGCATGACTAAACTTACCGAAATGATGCAAGTTCTGATCGCCAGAGGTGAACAACCTCAAAGGACTGATTTCTGAAGTCTCAACTGCTGTTGTTGATCCTCAGTCTTCTCAGATGCCAGTTACTACTTGGCCAGAATTTGGGTTACCTCGGAACTACGTTCCACCTTTTGCAACTACTCCAATGGTTGGCGAGTCTTCCCGACCACTTTTCCAGGCTCCAGTCTTCACTGAGCCTCAACCGATCATGCATACCGCACCTTATCAACCTTTTGTGCATCAACCTGTTGGCCAAGCTGCTTATGGGAATTTTCCTTTTGATTACCATAGTGACGCTCCCCGAAGTGTGAGTCAAGAAGATTTTGATGAACTTGAAGAAGTTCGCGAGCAATATCAAACTTTGGAAAGAAGGATGAGAGCTATGGAAGGCGACGATGTCTTTGGTATTGTTGCAGAAAACATGTGCTTAGTTTCTGATCTAGTTATGCCTCATAAATTCAAGACTCCTGATTTCGAGAAATACAAGGGGCACACTTGTCCAAAAAGTCATTTGCTGATGTACTTCAGGAAAATGTCTGCTTTTATACTCGAAATTAGAAATTTGTGGTAGATTAACTGATACAACATGGAAGACAAAACACCCAATAATGGCTTTGGATGAAAAAAAGACTCGACATTAATAATGGCTTTAGATGGAGGGACTCGACATCTAAATAATGGCTTCAGATGGAGGAAGATCACAATATCCAATAATGGCTTTGAATAAAGTGAGAAAGACATAACACCCAATTATGGCTTTGGATGCAAAAAGGCTCGACATCTAATAATGGCTTTAGACGGAGAGAGATCACAATATCCAATAATGACTTTGAATAAAGTGAGAAAGGCATAACACCCAATAATGGCTTTGGATGAAAAAAGGCTCGACATCTAATAATGGCTTTAGATGGAGGGACTTGACATCTAATAATGGCTTTAGATGGAGAAAGATCACAATATCCAATAATGACTTTGAATAAAGTGAGAAAGGCATAACATCCAATAATGGCTTTGGATGAAAAAGGGCTCGACATCTAATAATGGCTTTAGATGGAGGGACTCGACATCTAGTAATGGCTTTAGATGGAGAAAGATCACAATATCCAATAATGGCTTTGAACAAAGTGAGAAAGGCATAACACCCAATAATGGCTTTCAATTGCTTTTAGAACAAAGAGAGCAATTGGGAGTCCACGAAAAGCATAAGGCTGGAATCAGATATAAAGAAAATAAGAAATAACAATTGCATTCCTATGGCATGCATGACAGAAATCTACATTGGAAGTATGATTAATTTGAATGGAAAAGAACAAAGGCCCGCTTAAAAGACAAAAAGGTAGTACGTAGTATACCCACTACGTGTGTCATTCAGTAAAATGACAAGTGTCGCCTGCACCTTTAAATCTACAGTCTACCACACTACACATTGTCCCCCACCAATGTTTGTACTTGATTTTTATGTTGTGCGCGGGAGAATGAAAAAGAGCAAACTTTTTTTATTTTACATTCGGCCTAATTGGATTTATTCCCAAGCGAGGCTTATAGATTTGTCTTCTTGCCCTAAAGTATATGCTTTTGATGTTGTAGATACACTTTTATATCACTTTTTAATCGTTCTTGGCATTGTTGCCCAACACATTCTCCATATTTAAACCCAACCCACCTTTTTAACACAGTTATATTGTTTGCTACTTAATTGAACATGTGACAATCATATATTATTTTTATTTTGCTCATGCTTACAAAAAGATAGTTCATTACAATAATCAAACCAAGTTACTTTCACTCCATGTGGGTTTGATATCCTTACTTATTATCATTTGCTACTTTAAAACATACATGTATACTTGCATGTGAAACCACATTTTTCAAGTAACAAATTTTTACTTATTGATGTTGTTGGGGAATGATAATCCTTGAGAGATACTCAACTGGGGATGAACATCTTGTGTACGAATCTTGCTGGGGAATGATGTGGTTTTGAATAACCTATTACTGCTCAGAGACTGACATAATAAGCTGATTGATGATTGGTTACTGCTCGGGGACCAATGTAACAAAGTTGACGTTCACTGCGCGGGGACTGACGTGACAATGTAGACGATCATTGCTCGGGGACGAATGTGATGAGTTGATATGATCACTACTCGGGGACTAACATGATGACTTGATATGCCCACTGCTCGGGGACTAACGTGATGTGTTGATAAGATCACTGCTCGGGGACTAACGTGATGAGTTGATACGATCATTGCTCGGGGACTAATGTGATGAGTTGATAGGATTAGTGCTCGGGGACTAATGTGACAAGTTGATACGATCACTGCTCGGGGACTAACGTGATGAACAAAAGCATTAGACATTGTTGAAAGGAGATGATATAGAAGTAGTCTTGTTGGGAAATCTGTCTCTGTCGGGGGAGCGATGGCTCTGTGGGGATTGTAGAGATTATTCTATGGGGATATTTTTGTGAAAATGATTATGTGGGGGATATTTTGGTGACTTTGGTTGTCAACTCTGCTATTGTTCATATATTTTTTACTATCTCATCTCCTTGCTGCCAAAAGAAGGTGATTGGATTGATCTGCGGCACTTGAAACTGATAGTAGTATAGTCTGTAAATAGATGACCTTGACGAGACATAGTCGTACAATTTAATCCCTAAATTTTGCCTAGACCACCATTTCGGGTTTTCAGTCTACCGGGATACCCTTTTTTGCCCAAGCCTCCTTTACAGGTTTTCGATTTGCCGGGTGTACTTTTTTTGTATATGTGCCTAACTTTTGCCCGAACCTTTTTGGTTCGTCAGGACACCCTTATTTTTGCCTAGGCCAGTCGACCTAGTAGGTCTTGTTTATGCGTAGTGTTTTTTAACTATGTATGCGTTCACAGGATGGAGGAAGTCTTCTACATCCATAGTGCTCAGTATCATGGCTCCGCCGAAAAATATTGTCTTGACTACAAAGGGTCCTTCATAGGTGGAAGTCCATTTGTCCCTGGGATCCCCTTGTGGTAGTATGATGTGCTTGACTACTAGATCACCAACTTGATATACCCGGTGCTTGACTTTCTTGTTGAAGGCTTTGATCATGCATTTCTGATATATTTGTCCATGGCAGATGGCTGCGAGTCGCTTTTCGTCGATCAAGTTGGTCTGGTCGAGCCGAGTCTAGACCCATTCGTCTTCGTCTAGCTCTACGTCATTGAGTACTCTGAGTGAGGGTATCTAAACCTCGATAGGTATAACTGCTTCCATACCATATACGAGAGAGAAAGGGGTTGCCTGATAACACAATTTTATATAGTATATTTGATTTAATTTTCATAAATAATGTTAGTATTTTTATTTAATTATTTCATTTTATTTCCATATTACGCTGGTATTTTTATTGTTTCAGGTATTTTATTTTAAATAAACAAATTGAGCAAAGTGAAGAATTTAGGAGGATTATTTAATTAAATATGAAAGAAATGAAGAAAAAGGGGTGTGAAAAGCAAAGTGATGGATCAAAGATTTATTAAAGCCTACAAACCAAGCCCAAACGAAGCCAGGCCCAAGCAAGCAAACCCTACAGCCACGTTCAAGGGTGAGACGCACGTCTCAACCCCTCTCCTGAAATGGAGGCGGCCGCCTCGGACCCTCTCCCTAGTGGAAGGCGTCCGTCTCAACGTGGCTATATGCGTGGAGAAAAATCCGGGACGACCAAGGCAGTTGGACTACTATATTTTAGGAGAAAGTGGTGCGAAAATAGAGGAATAATGGTTACACCCTACTGTTCGCGATAAAAGGTGACGCGCTAGAGGAATCGGAAAATGAATTCGGATCCTCTGGCACGAAACGATTTAATCTTTTGATTGGTTTATAAAGATGCCGCGAGCATCAAGCTTTATTATTTTCAACACAAGAAAGATGATTTAATGATTATGAAAAAGGGGAAAGCTGAAATACCCTCAATTGATATTGGTATGCGTAACGACTAGCGCAAACTAGACGCAACGCACTTGGGGAGATTCTGAGTAAGGGGGATTGTTATATAAAGGAACAGATGGAGCATCCTAAATATATATGGTTATCCATAGCTTTTTATATATGAATATGTTTGATATGTTTGTGTGTTTTAATTGCTATTTCTATGATTGGGAAAGTTTCTCCTTTGGGATTTTAAGAATGATAGATTATGTGGGATTCTAGGTTTGTTATTATTGTGCTCGCAAAGATCTGTGGATCTTCTGCATACATATCCCTTAGTGGGAATCAGAGCATTTGTAGCTCGGATCTAAAGGGTTCTATGGTTTGTTTGGTCTGAGAGAGATAGAAATTTGCTCGCCAAGGATGAGACCTTGTGCCTACGTATTCTCAAAAGGATGTTGAGAAAGTCAGAGCAATCGTAGTTCCCACTTATGCTAGTGGAAAGCAACGGGATGTTAGTAAGAGACAGACAAATGTCATCTTAATGAAAAATGTATCTAATCTATTTCATCACATACATTTTTGAAAATGGTTTGAAATCTTTCATTGTAAGTTATCGGTGTTTTGCTTGAGTGTACAAGCGTTACCACTTACATGTTTAAGAAAGAAGTTTGAAAATGATTGAATCTTTTAACTGTAAGCATTGGGTGTTTTGCTTGAGTGTACAAGCGTTACCACTTACAATTAATAGATGTTTTTGTTTGAAAAGAGTTTTGAAAAAAAGTTTGAAAAGTTTTTGACTGTATGTGATGTGATAGATGAGATGCTTCTTCCATAGAGATGATAGATGTCTAAGTCTCTAGGAGAAAATGGATTGGATTAAGGGATGCTTTTAAGAAGCCCGTGGGTCCTTGTATTGTATGCCCAAGAGGAGGCATTCCGAGGGTCATCGAGGGTCATCGAGGGTCCTTGTATGAAGCTCAAGAGGAAGCTATAGGGTATGGCTGGCTTTGGCTTGAAAGGGATTTCACCGAGAAATCATCCTTTTCTGAATTAAGAGCAATTTTACCGGGAAACTTTACTCTCTGGGAATTTGAAAGTGATTTCACCGAGAAACCATCCTTTCAGGGTTCTATCCTAACGCGGGTGATTCTTTGTATTGGAAGCCCAATAGGAGGCTGTTAAGAGATTTCCTGTCTCTTTCATTGTATGATGCCCAAGAGAAGGCTAAACTCAATGAGGAGTTCTTTTGAACGAAGCCCAAGAGGAGGTCACTCAGGAGTGTTGTCTTATATGAAGCCTAAGCGGAGGCTAAACTCTGTGGGGAGAGTTTTCTTATATGAAGCCTAAGAGGAGGCTGACTCATGCCGGGGATGAGTTGTCTTGTATAAAGCCCAAGCGGAGGCTAATTCATGCAGGGGAGCCTATTGGTTAGACTAATTGTTATGTTAATAACTGAACAGTTATATAAACAAGTGTGTGTGTGATATGTATTCACAGGAGTTTATGAAGGAAATATAAACAATGCATGATGTTTATTTACAAATAATATAAACAAGTGTCTGTGAAACGAACGTTTAAAACGAGCGTAACTTGATTAATTACAAGTTTGGACTGTGTACAAGGAAGTGAATATGTACACGAACGAGTATTTATGTACAGACAAAAATGGATGTACATAGGAGGGTTGGGACTTACACTGTAAGAGAGGCCCATTGGTTTGAAAGCAGTTTCACAGGGAATAATGCTCCTTTCAATACCAATGGTATTTAGTGATATGTACAGATGAAACGGACACGAGCGATCGGAGTTTATCTGTGCTTAAGTATTTTCAAAAAGTATCTGTGTTATGTACAGATAAAAGTTTGTTTTGAAAAGAATTTTGATATGTACAAATAAATATTATGTACATAAAAGAATGTTATGAGACTTATACCGTGATGGAGGCCCATTGGTTAAAAGAAATTTTACTGAGAAGAAATCTTCTTTCAGAACCAATGGATTTAGTGTATAAATAAACGAATGAAAACAAACGGAAGAAGTTTGTTTAGGTTTGAATATTAACAATGATGATTTGAATATGTACAAGTAAAACTAAATATGTACATAAAGGATTGGGACTTACACCGTAAGGGCGGCCCATGATCGATTGAGAAATTCGAGAGAAAACGAATTCGGGTTTATCGTTTAAATCGGATCGATCATGGTAAAAGATGATGTAAGTTTAATGAAATGTTTTGAAAAGGTTTTGAAAATGATTTTGAAAATTGAAATATATTCACAAGAAGTTTTGAAAAGATTTGAGTTTTGAATGTTTGAAAAAAACTCACCTTAAAAGGTGTTTTGAAAAACGCTCAGAACGTCGTTTTCGGCTCGATTAAAATATAATCAAAAGAAAATATTTTTGGATTTTTTTTGACATAATCATAAAATATATATATATTAAATGACAAGTGTGCAAAAAATCATCTCAAAATGAGAAGTTTTGATAGGTTAAAAAATTTGTTGAAGTTTGATAAAAAATGTGAAAAATATATGACAAGTTTGTAAAAAGAAATGGTCTTGCTGGGTTTTGAACCCATGACCTTGAGGTGGACGCGTGGCAGTGATCTGGATCATGTACATGAGGTACATGGATGGTGTTTGAATGATTACAACACAGATTGATCAAGCCTAGCATGGAATTCGAATCATAAGGCAGTTTGGCAAGTTTTGAAAAATTGAAAAGTGAAAACTGATTTTCCCTTGCTTTTAGTTTGATTTTAAGTTATGAACAAGTTATATGTTGGTACTGAAACATGTTAGACACCAAGATTTACCATGTTTTGAGCTCAAACTAAAAAATGCTATGTTTCTCAACTTTGCACTAATTGCTTGATTTTCAAGAAAGTGAAAGAAAGCATGGATTTTGTGAAGTTTTTGGTGTTGTTTGAAGCTTGAATTGAGAGCTATTTATAGGCCAAAAGTCTGAATTGTTAGGCAAGGAAGTACATGGCATTTGGTAACTCAAAGCTTGCTTAAGGGGTAAGATTGTCCTTTGGCTTTTGAAAAGGAAGGTTCCTTTTTTTACCATGTGCAAAATTGTTCAAACTTGATCCAATCTTCAATCATCACTTTTCACTGATGTTTATCAGTTAGATGAGTCATTTTGGCAAGGTGGTAAGTGGTTTGAATGAGAAAACACAAAAAGACCTATAATTTGAAGTTGTGAACTTTGCAAATTAAGTTTCATGGAGCCTTATGTTTCAATTTCAAAAGTATAGCTAGACTCCATGGATTTGTGAGTTCTTGGACATTTTGGAAAGATCTTTCCACAAGCTACAACTTTCATGTTTTGAGTTTTTTCAAATTCAAAATGGAACTTGGTGAAAAAATGGCTTAAAGTTTGGAAAAAATGTGAAATTTCAACACTTAGAAAATTTTCTAAGTTATAGAAATTTTGACTTTTTGTTGACTTTTCCAAATTCTTTGATTTTTTATGATCATGATGGATCATTTGAAGTATTTTGATGATGGAAAAAGTTTTGTTTTGAAAAAGTTGACTAAAAGTCAAAGTTTGACTTTTCTGTGCAGATGAAAATTCATCAGATGCTTCAAAAATTGACTGATGAAGTCTGTGAACTTTTGAGATGTTTTGAATCTAGAAATTAGGTCAAGATGTTGTATCTAAGATATAATGACCAATCTCTATCCAAAAAAGTCATTTCTTGCTCAAAAAGTCAGAGAAAACTCATGCTCGATCAAAACCCTAATTGGTCGATCCTTGATTGTTCTGTGAGAAAAATTGGATATCTGATGATCAGAGGTTGATGATTTGATCAAGATAGATCAAATGAGGGGAGAAAAAACTCAAACCCTAATTGGTTGCATTTGAATCAGATGAAAATCTGATGAAACCCTAATTTTGACCTGTGAATGCTACACCCGATTAATGCTATCTGAACTGTTAGTTATGCAGTGATGCAAATGTGAGGTGGTATATTAGGTCAAAAATTGGGGTATGACAGATGCCCCTATTTAAGTTTCTTTATCCTGAGAGATGAAGATGAATATCTTCGTTTTGATAGGTGTAAAGATACTTAAATATCGGAATGCGCAAATTTTGGACCTAAGATACCAAAAGATGCGAGTGATGCAAAAAAGATTTACCCAGGAAATATCAAAGGAATGATATGACGGGGAAAATTTGTGAATACGTCCCTGTTGGGGAATGAATGATTCACAAGAACATGTGAACATTTGTGTCACTTTGTGAAACAAAGAGATTACCTTCTGTCAGCCTTGTGACAATGTTTAAGGCAAGTGAAGATGATATTACCAATTATCAGCCAAGTGATAGTTTATGGTAATGAATTTGAAGATATTACCAATTATCAGCGAAGTGATAACTATAACAAGGTAAATCTTGAGGAGTTTTCTGAGCATTCAGCTATGTGAATATCAGACGATGATGGAAATAAATCTCAAATGAGTTATAAAGATATTACCAATTATCAGCAAAGTGATAACCATAACAAGGTAAATCTTGAGATGTATTACCGAGTATTCAGCCTTGTGAATGACAAACATTAATGGAAATAGATCTCAAATGAGCTTCTATTTTTGATACAATCTTGCCGAGGATCTCTCTTTTGAGAAGATGCGGGCATTTTTGACTGACAGAGGTTTTCTTTTAGACAGAAAGACAACTGCTGGGAATTTTCTCGTATGGCCATGATTTGGCTTTGTTGAGAAGAACAAATTTTCATGACAAGTATAGGATGAAAAATAAGCGGCTCAAATGATGAAGCTATTGCTTATTGCTCTGTTGATTAGAGACGGGGTTCAATCCAGGAACGAACTGGAAAGAAAGAAGTCAATCAAGACAGTATTCCCAATGAGGAATGATCTCAGCTGGGGAACATGATAGAGAGAAGAAAATGTATTTCTCTGCTTGGGGGGTACTCAGCCGGGGAAACAGGAAAATGTATCTTTTCCGTTTTGGAGATACTCTGCTGGGGATATGATATACTCGTATGAGTATATATATAACCAGTGATTTGGAAGCAAACATTTTGAGAGATGCAAAAAAAAAAAATGCAAATGAATGATGCTATTATGTATGAATGTCATGAATGTTATATGCATGCTAACAATACTTGACAAAGACACTAACGAAGATATTTGGGAAAAGGACCGCGTCACAGTTCGAACAAATACTTGATGAAAATTGCAGCAATGGTGCAGATTTTCACTGATGAAGAATTTGAGTTGCATGTTTTACGCTTTCCGAGAGAGGTATTTCATTGGCAACTTGATCGGGGATTCTTTTTGGATAAGAATACCGTCCTTTGATGATCTCTGACGAGGAGAAGACTGCTGTAGCAGTTGGTGACTCCACTGGGGATCGAAACACTCTTGGAGAAACAATTGAAGTCATTCCCGTGTTCGTAGTTTCAAAGGAGAATTTTGCTTTTGTTTCAAAATTTTGAAGTAAAAATTCATTTAAAACATTTTAGTTTCAAAAAGTGATTTTCACAATAAAAGTGTTATTTTGCAAAACAGAATAAAGTAGGAATTGCAAACAAAAGGCACAAGGCTCAAATTTATTGAATAGAATGGTAATCAGCCAAAGGCGCGATTCCATGAACTATTTATAAAAGTTGGAAATGATAATTTATTGGGAAAAGGCTACATTGAAAGCAAATAACCACTACTATCCCTAACAACTTTGAATTCCAACTGCGCTTGTCGCTTCAGAAGAGTTGATTGAAGATCCGTTGATGGAAGATTCTTCGAGTGGACAAAATACAGATTGACTGCAGTTACTTTGTCATTTTTTTTGTATCCTTGTTTTTGCCTAGATTGCCTTTTTAGGTTTTCAATCTATCAGGATAATTTCTGTTTTATTGTCTCTAATTTTTGCCTGGATTGCCTTTTTTAGGTTTTCAATCCACCGAGACGCTCTTTTTTGCCTAAGCCGCCCTTTTCAGGTTTTCGACTTACCGAGCTGTTCTTTTGTTTTTTAGACAAAGTATTTCTTGATTGCAAGCATTCAGGATGCGGGAGTTCATCACCGTCCATGGTTGTGAGAGTCATAGCACCGCGAAAAGCTTCTTTTGACGATGTACGGGCCTTCGTAATTAGGAGTCCATTTGCCCTAGAATCGGTTGAAAAGAGAATCTTTTTAAGCACGAGGCCTTCTCGGAATTCACGAGGTCGGACCTTTTTGTCGAAAGCTTTCTTCATCCTTTTTTGATAGAGTTGTCCGTGACACAGAGCGGTCAGGCGCTTTTCTTCGATCAAGTTCAGCTGGTCGTATATGCTTTGACACCATTCGGCTTCAGATAGCTTTGTCTCCATGAGAACTCTCATTGAAGGTATTTCAATTTCTACGGGGAGCACTGCTTCCATGCCGTATACTAGAGAAAAGGGGGTTGCCCCTGTTGAAGTGCGTCCTGAAGTACGGTACCCGTGGCAGAGCAAATGGCAGCATTTCGTGCCAGTCTTTGTAGGTGATGACCATCTTCTGGATGATCTTTTTGATGTTTTTGTTGGCTGCTTCAACGGCGCCGTTCATCTTGGGTCGGTAAGGAGACGAGTTATGATGCTCGATCTTGATTTCCTCACACAGTTCTGTCATCATTTTGTTGTTCAAGTTCGATCCATTGTCTGTAATGATCTTGCTTGGAATTCCATATCGGCAAATGAGGTTGTTCTTGATGAACCTCACAACCACTTGTCTGGTGACGTAAGCGTAGGATGCTGCTTCGACCCATTTGGTGAAGTAGTCAATGGCTACTAGAATGAAGCGATGTCCGTTGGACGCTTTTGGTTCAATCATTCCAATCATGTCGATGCCCCACATGGAGAAAGGCCACGGAGAGGAGAGGACATTAAGTAGAGTCGGTGGCACATGGATCTTATCTGCATAGATCTGGCACTTGTGACATCTCTTGACGTGTTTGCAGCAATCGGATTCCATCGTTATCCAATAGTATCCTGCTCTCAAGATTTTCCTAGACATTGCATGCCCATTTGAATGAGTTCCGAAGGATCCTTCATGAACTTCATGGATGATTGTATCTGCTTCTTGTCTGTCGACGCATCTGAGCAGAACCATGTCGAAGTTTCTTTTGTATAGCACATCTCCATTGAGGAAGAAGTTTCTAGAAAGCCTCCTTAGAGTTTTCTTATCCTTGTACGATGCCCCAAGCGGGTACTCTCGTGTTTGAAGGAAACGTTTGATGTCGAGTGAAGCTCCGATGTTCACTTCTTTCTTGTCTTCCTTAGAACCCAAGTTGATTGCTTCTAAAGGTTCCTTGTGAGGCTGAATGATCCTTTCCTCGTGCTTTAGCAGTCGAGAAATCTCACCCGGAATCTCTTCTTCAACTTCCTCTTTTGCGACGCTACTGGGGATTTCAAAGTTGGGAGAGAGCGTAGAGTTATTGCTTTCAATGGATTTGTCCATTTTGTTAATCTGCATGTTTTGATTAACGTTTTTTATATTTTTGAAAATGTCAAAGTGAAAGTGTATGCAGATTAATTTTTTTTTGATTTTTGGTTTTGATTTTTTTATGAAGAGATTTTTTTTTTTTATGTGTTTTTTAGGATTATCATTTCCAGAAAGGGTAAAAATGAAAATAAACACAAAGTGTGGAATCAAAATAACGCATTTTATTTATGATTCACAATATGAACAGGGCCCTAAAATACAAACTCATTTGTCTTGGGCAAGACAAAGAGAAATTATTTAAAAGCTAAACCCTATAAAACATCTCTTCGCTCTGGGCAAAGCGAGAGTTCAAAACAAAAGCAAAATAAACTACTTAGAGCTATGAACGTTAGGTCGAACTTCAACATGCTTCCAATAATGACGAACTCCTTGGAAGTCGAGGTACTCGGGTAATTTTCCGCTTGGTTTAACCCTTGAGTAGACCTTGGTGGCTGGCTGAGCAGGCTTTGAAGACTTTGGACGATGGCCCTTGCCTTTTGTGCTGCTAAGACGATCATCTTCAGCTTGATTCACAGGTCGGGAAATATGGGACACAGCATGTGTACTTCCTGTTGATCTTTGTGTTGAATACTGGGAATGTTCCTTCCAGTCTTCTGAGTGGAGAGATTCGTTGTCGGCGACACTTTCTGCATCGTATCCAGAATCATACTCTTGATCTTCAGTAATCATATTGATGTAGTGATAACCAGGATCTGGCTTGGTGAAATCCACAGACGGGTTGAAACAGAGATCTTCGTTTGGGATCTCAATCTGTTGATTAGGTTGAGAAGACGAATATTCCTCTTCTGATTGGCTAGGGTATTCAAAATCATCACCCCATCCTGTAGGTTGGATATCTTCGATCCGGATTTTTGAACTTTCTGGCGCAGTATACTTCACCATGTAGTCAAATTTACCACTTGGTTCTCCCAAGGTATCCCAAACTTCAGTAGGGACTGGCGGATTTTCATGCTGCTGCAGGGACATATCTCTGAATTGATCAGTCGATGCATATGATTCCTCTTGAGACACATATTAAGGGCTATTTAAATGAGTGCTCCATTCTTCAGATCCAGATGGATCATCTTCATCCTCTTCGATGGTTGCAACATTAACCTCTCGCGGAATAGGGTTTAAGAAACCTCCACTATGAAATACTTTCTTGATCGGGGAAAGTGCTTCATCTTTCTGCTTTTCTTTGGAGAAGACGGGTGTGAACCCAAGTCCGACTTTCGTTTCATTCTTGACAGGTTTGATAACTTGTCCCCATCCTTGAGTATTGCCATCTTTCACCATTTGGGCCGCTTCTTTATACGAAGAGATAGATGATCTGTTTTTAGTAGATTCATCTTCTAACGGATTTTCTGGGAGATGCGTCCCTTCAATGTCATTAGCTGTGATGAAAGAGAAACTGGATAGATGACTTATGAGCAAAGCTTGTTCACCGCTGATGGTCACCTATTTTCCATTTATTGTGAATTTTAATTTCTGATGGAGAGTAGAAGTCACTGCTCCTGCATCATGAATCCAAGGTCTTCCTAGTAAGCAACTGTATGCAGCTAGTACGTCCATGACTTGGAAGGTAATATGGAAAGTGTGCGGGCCAATCGTCATCGGGAGATCAACTTCCCCAATAATTGACTTTCTTGATCCATCGAAAGCTCTTACTACTATGTCGTTGAACTTCATTGGCGTTCCTTTGTAAGCTAAACGAGCGAGCGTCGTTTTTGGCATTACGTTTAAAGAGGAACCGATATCTACCAATACATTGGATAGGGAATCTGTTTGGCAAATCATCGAGATGTGCAAGGCCAAGTTGTGATCTTTCCCTTCTTCCGGAAGTTCTTCGTCACTAAAACTCAGATTGTTGCAGGCTGTTATGTTGGAGACGATCCCTCCAAATTGGTCTGTAGTCACATCGTGATCCACATAAGCCTGGTCTAGTACTCTCATCAAAGATTCTCGGTGAGCTTCAGAGTTAAGGAGTAAAGACAGTATTGAAATTTTTGAAGGAGTCTGCATCAATTGGTCTACGACTCGATATTCGCTCTTCTTGATCAGTTTTAGTATCTCTTCAAAGTCTGAGTTGATGTTGGTTCCATCAGTAGAACCAATATTTGTGCTTGGGTTAGCAATGGGAATCGTTGCAGGATTCTCAGCAAATATGCTAACTGGGTTATGTTTAATAACAGGAATTGCAGGCAGTTTTGGTGGTACTGGAGCATGAACTCGTCCACTTCTCGTTACTCGTCCGATTTCTGTTATATTGACGTTAGCTGGAAGTGTAGGCAGGGGTTTCTCCTTCCCATCTTCTATCAAGGTTGCATTATACTGGTAAGGAATTGCTCTAGTAGAACTGTACGGAACAGGACCAGGTGGGCAAATCACCAAAGGAGATGTTGGAATGTTGGAACCACTGTACGCAATCTCCACATGCTCGGGTATGTTGAAACAAGGGATCACAACGTTTACTTCGGGATTTTCCGAGTTGATATCTGAGACTAAAAGCTCATGCGGAAAATGCCCTACCGTATTTACGTCATGATCGTCTCTATTCCTATAGATCTGTAAATCACCAATGTCTAGCAAATGCTGAATGTCTGCTCTTATGGTGAAACATCCTTGAATATCCTTGGAGCAAACGTTGCAGGCCGAGTAATCATGCTCAGTGAAACCACTCATTGCACAGTACGCTTCATGGAGATGTACTAAGTTTCCTCTGACCAAGTTTACATCTGTGACAAGGTACCTGTCTGTATTCCTTAGCATAAGATTCACTGAATGTCCACTATGACTGGGAAGTGGATTGGCTTGCACATTCGGACTTGTGTTTCGGAAGGAAAGAAGATTAGCCTTCACTAATCTCTGTACCTCTGCCTTCAATGCTATACAATGCTCAAGGTCATGGCCTGGTGCCCCTTGGTGAAAAGGGCAGGTTACATCCGTTTTGTACCACCATGGCAATTTTTCAGGGACCGGAGGTGGTAACCTTGTCTGTATCAGGTTTCTTTCTATCAGCGCGGGATAGAGTTCTGTGTACGTCATGGGAATTGGGTCGAACTGAGTGACCCGCGAAGCGTACGGTTTTGATTGTTATACTGCTGAGCCTGTTGACGAGGCTGTTGAGTTTGTTGATTTTGTCGAAATTGCGGAGCAATTCCTGTGTTGATAGCGGGTGCTATGGCAGCTACCTGTCGCTGTGAAATGACGTTCTTGCGTGGTTTCCCTCGGGATACCATTCCTACGTCGTGTTCTTTTTTCTTTGGGAAACTAGTCCCAACTTTTCTAGTTCCACTAGAAGATCCTACTTCCCTGGTTAGTCGTCCGATTCGAACCCCTTCTTCTAATCGCATTCCCATGTTCACCATCTCAGTGAAATCTCCGGGAGCACTAGCGATCATTCGTTCGTAGTAGAATGGGCCAAGCGTATTTAGGAATACCTTAGTCATCTCTTTCTCTTCCAAGGGCGGGTTGACTTGGGCAGCAATTTCCCTCCATCGTTGCGCATATTCCTTGAATGTCTCTCTTTCCTTTTGAGACATGGAGCGGAGTTGATCCCTATCAGGAGCCATATCCAAGTTAAATTTGTATTGCTGGACAAAGGCTTTGCCTAGGTCGTTGAATGTTTGGATATTCGTGCTGTCTAAACCCATGTACCACTTCAGTGCGGCACCGGTGAGACTGTCCTGGAAGTAATGGATTAACAACTGATGATCATCGTTGTATGTGGACATTTTCCTGGCGTACATCGTGAGATGACTTTGAGGACAGGAGTTTCCTTTGTACTTTTCAAAGTCCGGGACTTTGAATTTTACCAGTATCTTTACGCGAGGAGCTAAGCACAGATCCTGGGCGCTTTTTCCAAACAATTCTTTCCCTTGAATCGTTTTTATCTCAAGCTACATTCTATGAAGCTGTTCCTGGAGAATCTCCATTGAACCACGAGAGTTTGCGTTATTTCCTGGAGTATGGTGAACTTCTTCGTCTGTGGTAGCGTGCACTACGGAAGCTGAGTTCAACATGATCGGTTGAGAAACCGACATTGCTACCTGTGGAAGAGTTATTCCATGTTGCGGAGCGTTTGTAGTGTTTGGCGACAAAGTAGGTATTTCAAGCGAGGTTGTCTGAGAAGTCGGTTGGCGAACTCCGATGCCGAAGTTGAAAGGCATTCCCCATGGATAGCCCTCTGGCATTCTGAAAGGTGAACTACTGGCTGCGACAGCTGAAACTGGAGTAGTAGTATCCTCTGAAGTTACTGCGTGATTTAGACTGCTCGATGCTGCTTGACTTTGCGCTGCGGCAATTGAGTTGACCAAGGACGTGAGTCTCTCCACTTCTTCTTGTAGCGTTGTTACTGTACTACGAAGTTCAACGTTCTCTTGCTCAAAATTCTCCATTAATTTTCTTCTTTTTGATCTAGTATCGTACGTTCGAGTCGACTGTGAACACAGTCGAGAAACTCTAAGACGCGACAACTTGATGATCTTTTATTTTTTTCTGGAAAAGTTGCAAGAGATTAGACTCTAAACTACAGACTCGATATGCAGAATATGATGCATGATTATGTGTGTAAAAGAAGATTTCCAAAGAATTTACGCTAAAAGAGATATTTCCGGCAAATATTTGGATGGAAAAACACACATTTTATTAATTAATGGAAGAAGATTACAACAATTACATATTGTTGGAGCATTGCTCACACAAATGATAAAATAAATGATAAAATTACAAGCTAAATTAAAACTAAATGTCTTCGTCAGATGATGTTCCAAAGGCTTGATGCAGCTTCATCTTCAGGATTTCCTTCCCATAATGAGCTTTTAGTTCCGCTTTCTCGGCTTTTAGCTTGCTGATGACTCTCTTCCACTCGTTGGGAGCGGGATCGCTGGTTGTCATTTCCTCAAGCTTTCTTTTCCTTTCTTTGACGTATCTCTGGATTGCGCTATCCTTCTGGCGAATCTTTTCATCTTTCTCCATATGCCATTCATCCTGGAAGTAAAGAGTCTTTTCATGATCTTTGACTTGCTTCTTGAGTTTTTTATTCTCAAGGTTAGTCTTAAGAAGTTTGCTTTCCAAAGCTTCTTTTTCAAACCTTATCTTGGTCAAGGCTTCTTGGTATTCTCCCACAGCTTCGACGGGAAAACTTGTTGATTTGGAAGCAATTGAGAATATGGGATCCTCATAAGCGTAAGGCATTCGAAACTCCTTCGCTCTTTTCTTTACCCAAGAAGTGTAGTTTTCCATGGCTACACAATTCTTTGCTTTTCCTTTTTCTTTCCTTCGGATGTGATGCCAAGCTTTGATCATCCTAGCTTTCAATCCTTGGGAATCATCTCCTTCATGATAGACGTAGCTTTCTACAGTAAATCCAGGAGGTTTACCAGAGTTTGCGTATCCAAGTTGACGTCTTGCCAGGAGTGGGTTGTAGTTGATTCCTCCTTTCGTTCCAATGAGAGGTACGTTGGCAAATTCTCCACAACTCTCAATGATTTCCATCTCATTGTTTGCCAAGGTATACCAATAGAGACATGAGTCTCCTTGACCAATGCCACTCGTCTTTGTTTTCGCGGAAGATAGGAGATTTAGGCAGATGCGAGGTAATCCATTTGAAAAACAGAGGTACACAACACACGATATTTCCGTCTCCTTGACGATTCCTATGATGAATGGAGAAATACGTGTCACCAAGCAGGGTGGGAACGGGATTTCTGATCAGAAAGATCCTTATGGCGTTGATATCAACGGAATTTGGGACGTTGGGAAACAACACCAATCCATAGAGGAGTAAAGCTAAAATAGCTTCAAAGGCTACCATACTACCGGCTTCTGAAAATTTAAGAGCCTTATCCATTAGGAACTTTGAAGTCAGTCCTAAGAGTTTTCCTCTGGTAGTTAGGTTTTTGTCTATCTCAGATTTCTTTAAGTGAGTCATCGTTGCAATGACTGGTGACTTGGAAATGGCTTCCAAACCATTGAAAGGCACTTTGTCTGATACTGAGATTCCTAAGATATGCGCATACTCTTCCAAAGTAGGCATCAACTGATAATCGGGAAAAGTGAAACAGCGATAGACTGGATCGTAGAACTGAACGAAAGTTTTGAGAAGTCCTTCATCAACGTTAGCGTTTAGAAGAGTTAAAAGAGTTCCATAGCGTTTTCTGAAATCCGAGGGATCTTCTACCAAGGATGCTAATTCTTTTAACTTTCCTACGTCAGGAATTCTAAAACTGTATCTCTTAGTGAATCTTCCTCTGACGTCCATCACTCTAACCTAAAATATTTTACAAAGAAAAATCTCTAAATTCTTTGGAAATGGGAAGAGAAATGAAGTTTTTTTTTGTTTTTGAATGAATGAATGAATGCATGAATGCAGCAAACATGGTTAGTAGTTAATCACACAGTCAAGCGTTCGAAGTCACGAGCATGAAGCCAACGAATAGAACCAACGTGGGAAATGCTCTAAGGGCTTATTCACCTGCAAAACGGGTTCTACTGATAATACAGGCTCAACATTTCTCTTTGAAATATTATCGGATTTGTTGAATACTCGAAGTCCAATAATATTTTTCAAGAAAAACTCGCCTGATCGTAGTCTCGCATGACAATTATTCTAGGTTTACACCCGAATAATCTCTGCACTACATCCTAATGGCCGGGATGGGTTATGTGTTCTACAGCCCACTCAGCTTCTTAAGTTTCCTCGAAAATACAGTGTCTTCGCAATTACTTGCTAAACACAATACCCTCAAGATAACCTCCACTGAGCGGGAAATATTAACTTCGAAAGCATTGAACTGCTCACGTATTAATATTTCCACCTAGATCTTAAAAATGTTTCTTAAATCCGGGTTAGGATTTCTTTCCATCAGATGAAATCGCGAAAACACACAGTAAAGAAAAAACAAACATATGCACAATATGAAAGCTTATCCCCTCTTTTTC
This sequence comes from Vicia sativa, assembly GCA_021764765.1. Lineage (NCBI taxonomy): Eukaryota > Viridiplantae > Streptophyta > Magnoliopsida > Fabales > Fabaceae > Vicia > Vicia sativa. The sequence goes on from CM038797.1 coordinate 142,953,520, forward strand.
TTTTTGAAAATAAAAAAGCTTGGTGCTCTCAGACAGAGTAACGCGTTTTCTTTTTTTGAAAATCAAAATTTCAGCGTTCTCCCCAGCAGAGTCGCCATTTTTCCTGTTCGCGATAAAAGGTGACGCGCTAGAGGAATCGGAAAATGAATTCGGATCCTCTGGCACGAAACGATTTAATCTTTTGATTGGTTTATAAAGATGCCGCGAGCATCAAGCTTTATTATTTTCAACACAAGAAAGATGATTTAATGATTATGAAAAAGGGGAAAGCTGAAATACCCTCAATTGATATTGGTATGCGTAACGACTAGCGCAAACTAGGCAACGCACTTGGGAGATTCGAGTAAGGGGATTGTTATATAAAGGAAGATGGAGCATCCTAAATATATATGGTTATCCATAGCTTTTTTATATATGAATATGTTTGATATGTTTGTGTGTTTTAATTGCTATTTCTATGATTGGGAAAGTTTCTCCTTTGGGATTTTAAGAATGATAGATTATGTGGGATTCTAGGTTTGTTATTATTGTGCTCGCAAAGATCTGTGGATCTTCTGCATACATATCCCTTAGTGGGAATCAGAGTATTTGTAGCTCGGATCTAAAGGATTCTATGGTTTGTTTGGTCTGAGAGAGATAGAAATTTGCTCGCCAAGGATGAGACCTTGTGCCTACGTATTCTCAAAAGGATGTTGAGAAAGTCAGAGCAATCGTAGTTCCCACTTATGCTAGTGGAAAGCAACGGGATGTTAGTAAGAGACAGACAAATGTCATCTTAATGAAAAATGTATCTAATCTATTTCATCACATACATTTTTGAAAATGGTTTGAAATCTTTCATCGTAAGTTATCGGTGTTTTGCTTGAGTGTACAAGTGTTACCACTTACATGTTTAAGAAAGAAGTTTGAAAATGATTGAATCTTTTAACTGTAAGCATTGGGTGTTTTGCTTGAGTGTACAAGCGTTACCACTTACAATTAATAGATGTTTTTGTTTGAAAAGAGTTTTGAAAAAAAGTTTGAAAAGTTTTTGACTGTATGTGATGTGATAGATGAGATGTTTCTTCCATAGAGATGATAGATGTCTAAGTCTCTAGGAGAAAATGGATTGGATTAAGGGATGCTTTTAAGAAGCCCGTGGGTCCTTGTATTGTATGCCCAAGAGGAGGCATTCCGAGGGTCATCGAGGGTCCTTGTATGAAGCTCAAGAGGAAGCTATATGGTATGGCTGGCTTTGGCTTGAAAGGGATTTCACCGAGAAATCATCCTTTTCTGAATTAAGAGCAATTTCACCGGGAAACTTTACTCTCTGGGAATTTGAAAGTGATTTCACCGAGAAACCATCCTTTCAGGGTTCTATCCTAACGCGGGTGATTCTTTGTATTGGAAGCCCAATAGGAGGCTGTTAAGAGATTTCCTGTCTCTTTCATTGTATGATGCCCAAGAGAAGGCTAAACTCAATGAGGAGTTCTTTTGAACGAAGCCCAAGAGGAGGCTGACTCAACAGGGGAGTGTTGTCTTATATGAAGCCTAAGCGGAGGCTAAACTCTATGGGGAGAGTTTTCTTATATGAAGCCTAAGAGGAGGCTGACTCATGTCGGGGATGAGTTGTCTTGTATAAAGCCCAAGCGGAGGCTAATTCATGCAGGGGAGCCTATTGGTTAGACTAATTGTTATGTTAATAACTGAACAGTTATATAAACAAGTGTGTGTGTGATATGTATTCACAGGAGTTTATGAAGGAAATATAAACAATGCATGATGTTTATTTACAAATAATATAAACAAGTGTCTGTGAAACGAACGTTTAAAACGAGCGTAACTTGATTAATTACAAGTTTGTGTGTACAAGGAAGTGAATATGTACGAGCAGTATTTATGTACACAAAATGGATGTACATAGGAGGGTTGGGACTTACACTGTAAGAGAGGCCCATTGGTTTGAAAGCAGTTTCACAGGGAATAATGCTCCTTTCAATACCAATGGTATTTAGTGATATGTACAGATGAAACGGACACGAGCGATCAGAGTTTATCTGTGCTTAAGTATTTTCAAAAGTATACGTGTTATGCGGATAAAAGTTTGTTTGAAAAGAATTTTGATATGTACAAATAAATATTATGTACATAAAAGAATGTTATGGGACTTATACTGTGATGGAGGCCCATTGGTTAAAAGAAATTTTCTTGAGAAGAAATCTTTCGAACCAATGGATTTAGTGTATAAACAAGCGAATGAAAACAAGCGGAAGAAGTTTGTTTAGGTTTGAATATTAACAATGATGATTTGAATATGTACAAGTAAAACTAAATATGTACATAAAGGATTGAGACTTACACCGTAAGGCGGCCCATGATCGATTGAGAAATTCGAGAAAAGCAATTCGGGTTTATCGTTTAAATCGGATCGATCATGGTAAAAGATGATGTAAGTTTAATGAAATGTTTTGAAAAGGTTTTGAAAATGATTTTGAAAAGTGAAATATATTCACAAGAAGTTTTGAAAAGATTTGAGTTTTGAATGTTTGAAAAAAACTCACCTTAAAAGGTGTTTTGAAAAACGCTCAGAACGTCGTTTTCGGCTCGATTAAAATATAATCAAAAGAAAATATTTTTGGATTTTTTTTGACATAATCATAAAATATATATATTAAATGACAAGTGTGCAAAAAATCATCTCAAAATGAGAAGTTTTGATAGGTTAAAAAATTTGTTGAAGTTTGATAAAAAATGTGAAAAATATATGACAAGTTTGTAAAAAGAAATGGTCTTGCTGGGTTTTGAACCCATGACCTTGAGGTGGACGCGTGGCAGAAAGACTTAAGGGCAAACATACAACCACTAGACCAAACGCGCTGAGTTGTTTAATTAACTAACACACGTGTAAATATAAGATTTGGAAAGTTTGAAAATTTAAAAATGAAGAACACCAAGAACACGCGCGTATTCTGGGTTCATGTTTTGATTTCCAGAAATCTTGATCCAAGCTATCTCCTTTGTTTCTTGATGAAATTCAAAGTTGTAAACATCAAAGTTACTCGTTTTTTCCTCACGAACACGATGGCATATGTTAATTTTATTTATTTTAAGCCTAACGTGTTTTGATTTCTGGAAAAACTAAGAACCCTAGAAAATGATTTTTCAAATTAAATGATGGATATTCAACGATTGTTTGATTTTGTTGAGGGCTATTGGTCGTGACATGTGCAGAAACAAAACGGCCATGAGCTTTTTCCAATTGATTCAAAGAATATGGAGTTTGAAGTTAGTATGCAAACCTGGAAAAGTTGAGATCGAATATTGATGCAAACGTGTTTCCAGTTGCTATTTCTTGATCATATGAGCTCCAACGGCATCTAGGGATGGTGTATGAGTGGTCTGCACTTCATGAGATAGCTTCAATCCTTCCCCCCAAGTCAACCTGCACAGTTCAAAAGTGGAAGCTCGATTTTGATGTAAATCGTGTTACAGTTGCTTGCCAGTGATCTGGATCATGTACATGAGGTACATGGATGGTGTTTGAATGATTACAACACACATTGATCAAGCCTAGCATGGAATTCGAATCATAAGGCAGTTTGGCAAGTTTTGAAAAATTGAAAAGTGAAAACTGATTTTCCCTTGCTTTTAGTTTGATTTTAAGTTATGAACAAGTTATATGTTGGTACTGAAACATGTTAGACACCAAGATTTACCATGTTTTGAGCTCAAACTAAAAAATGCTATGTTTCTCAACTTTGCACTAATTGCTTGATTTTCAAGAAAGTGAAATAAAGCATGGATTTTGTGAAGTTTTTGGTGTTGTTTGAAGCTTGAATTGAGAGCTATTTATAGGCCAAAAGTCTGAATTGTTAGGAATCATATTTTGACACAGAGTTTCTCAGCATTATTTCCCAGTTTCAAAGTTTATTTTTCTGCATTATTTTTCCATTGTAATCCAAATTTCAGAGTTATTTTCCCGCATTATTTACATTCCTGTTGAAGAACCGAGACATTGTACGAGTTATTTCCAGCTTCAAGAATTATTTCCAGCATTTATTTAATTCAGGTTTCTTATTTACATTGCTTTTATTTATTAATTGTTTGCATGAGATATATTTGTTTTGCCATGAATTTATTTATGAATGTTAAAACCTTTAATTTATTCATGTTTGCTTTTATGAATATGTCTGGCTAGATTATTTAAATATCGGTATGTAACGAGTTAATTTAAATGGATCCGGAATAAACAGGCTTGATTATATTTTATAAAATAAACACTTTTTCTGATTTAGTTATCTAACTTATTTTGTTAAAAAAAGGTTTAGAAACCAACATAGCGAAAGTTTGAGGTTAATAAACTGACTAAGATTAGAAACCAATAGAGCGACAGTTTGAGGTTTAAAATCAGATAGTAGATACTAGGTATTGTTTTAAAGGCTATGCGTTTTAAAACCAATTAAACTTTATTTATTTTCAAAAAGTAATTTTAAAATCAATGGGATAGCGAAAGCATACATCAGAGTTTAAAATTATAATCTACTTCAATAGAGCGACAGTTTGAGAATAGATTTTTAAATAAATACTTTTTGCTGAAAAAGAGATTATTATCATTTTCTGAAAATAAGCCAGTGGAAAACCGGATTCTTTAGGATTAACGAAATACATACCGATATTCGCCTTATTAATTATTTTAATTAAAATTAAGTTTTATTACCCAAAAATTCCCCAATTTATTTATTCGATAGCTATAGCTTTACACAGTAAGTTTAGATTACGTTAGATCGATTTATAGTCCCTTAGGTTCGATATCTTTTAAAACTACGCGATAGGGCTGTATACTTGCAGTCTCCCGATTAATTTAGACGATAAAGTCGCGATCAAGTTTTTGGCGCCGTTGCCGGGGAACTATTTAAGTTGATATCGTAATTTTATTACGAGGTATAGACTATAGCAACTATTTTCTTTTCCCTCTGTGTATGCCAAATACTCGCTCTCAAGGCGCGCCTTTGCATATACCTATATACGATATCGAGCGTTACCTTAGATTAAGAAGACGAATTCAGGAGTATCTCGAACGCAACAATCTTCCTTCAACCAAACTTCCGGACATTGAAGAACGAAGGAGATGGTGATCCACTCCAGCTCCTCGTCCTCTTAAGGACTACGCTGTTCCTTCTCAGCGGAGCCTCATACGATTGCTCCTCGCTATCGCTCAAAACGATTTTGAAACCTTCGCTTCTTTCCATTGCTCGCAGAACCGCTGGAGCTCCCACGGCGACCGAACCTTCATCGGTGTTTGTGCGATCGCAGAACGTGAAAGCGAATGGTGTAAACCACGAGGCGATCGATTGCGCCTATTTCCTTTTCTCTCGAGACAGAGCTCGCATGGCTCCAATCTCTTCCTGCCAACTCAATCACCACATGGGATGATTTGAAGAAAGTCTTCTTGGCTAGATATTTTCCTCCAAGTAAAAGCGCTATGCTCGAGCCAATATCAATGGTTTCGACAAAAGACAATGAATCACTCTTGAGCTTGGGAAGCTATAAAGACATGCTTAGAATTTGCCCTCATCATGGTTTAGAAGAATGGCTAATCATTCACACGTTCTACAATGGTCTCTTGTATCTGAGATTGACTATAGGCAGCTGCGTGGTGGCGCGATGAATAAACCATATCTTTGAAGCAAGGCAACTTATCGAAAGCATGGCTCGAACCATTACCAATGGGGTGCGGAGAGAGTTAGCGTGAGAAATCTCAAGCGAAAGGTGCCATGGTTGAAGTGAATAGTCGGATCAAGTCAGCTAAAGTGGAAGCTCTCACTCAAAAGCTCGAGAATCTTACCACAGCTCCTGCAGCTACTGTTGCTGCAATTGCTCAAACTTGCGACTTATGTGGTCTCCAATCACATCTTGCTCCAGAATGCCCACTTTTAACAGGAGTTCCAGTTGAACAAGCAAATTACGTGCAGAATAATCCTTACAACACATATAACCACAGGTGGAAGAATCATCCTAACTTTTCATATAAGAATAACAACGCGTTATCGCTGGACAAGCTCTGCTACACCACCTGGTTATCCTAAAGCTATTCCAAATCATCCTAACAATGGTCCTAATACAACAAATGCTCCTAGGAAGTCTAATTTGGAAATCATGATAGAGCACTTCATTGCTACTCAGAACCAAACCAATAATACTCAATCCCAAACTAATAAGGAAGTTCAAAATCAGAATATACACATTAGTGAGCAGATTAAGCAATTATCTGGCAAGCTTGACGCTTTAGCTACACACAATAAAATGTTAGAAACACAAATTTCTCAAGTAGCTCAACAACAAGCTCTGCTCCCTGGCTCATTTCCTGGACAGCCTCAACCTAATCCCAAAGGACATGCAAATGCTGTTATCTTAAGAAGCGGGATAGAGTATGATGGACCTGTAGATCCCAGAAACAATAGCCCAGCTATGCAACAAAATTCTGTCAAACCATCTGAGACTAAAGAAAAGGAAAATCAGAAGAATAATAATGAAGATACCACCCAAAAGGACGAACCTTATATACCCCCACCACCTTATAAACCTCCTATTCCATACCCTCAAAGGTTAGCTAAAACTAAGAATGTGGGTCAATTCAAGAAATTTGTGGATCTTATGAAGCAACTTAATGTTACAATTCCTTTTACGAAGCTATAACTCAAATGCCCTCTATGCTAAATTCCTTAAAGAGATCCTCCAATAAGAAAAAGCTAGAGGATAATGAAACATCATGCTTTGAATGTAGTGCAATTATTCAAGACACAATGCCTCCTAAACTCAAAGATCACGGAAGTTTCTCTATTCCATGTGTAATTGGCAAATTTGTCATAGATAAAGCTTTATGTGATCTAGAGCCATAAGTGTGATGCGTTATCCATATGCAAGAAACTTGACATGGGAGAACTAAGACCAACCAAAATGTCCGTTCAATTAGCGAGATAGGTCAATTAAATATCCTCAGGAGTTCTTGAGAATGTTCACATGCGCATTGGCCAATTCTATATACCTCGACTTCATTATCATGGACATAAGAGGACGAAGTTACCCCAATCATTCTTGGAAGGCCTTTCTTAGCCACATGCAATTATAGGCGTAAAGAGGAAAACTTACTTTTGAAGTAGGCGAAGAGAAAATTGAATTTATCCTCTCTCAATTCCCGAAAGCACCCGCAATTGAAGATACTTGTTACTTCATGGATATCATCGATGAATGTAGAAAAGAAGCTGAACTTGAAAATAAAGACAATCTCGATGAAAATCTAAATAGTAATTTAAGTGAATGCTTAGCTATAGCAACAGATCCTACACAATGTTTAAGGAAACCATCCCTAGAACTCAAAACACTTCCTAAAAATCTAAGGTATGAATTCCTAGATTCCGAACTCGAACGGATGATAGTCAATGAACTTGAGAACTGGCGAAAAACTTTTAGAAATTCTGAGAAAATATCCAACAGCCTTAGGATATAATATCACTGATCTTAAAGGAATAAGTCCCTCTATTTGTATGCATCGCATTATGCTAGAAGAAGATTGTAAAACTTCAAGAGAACACCAGAGGAGACTAAACCCGATTATGAGCGAAGTTGTGAAAAAGGAAGTTATGAAGTTGTTAGAAGCAGGAATCATATATCCTATATCTGATAGCAAATGGGTTAGCCCTATGCATGTTGTACCTAAGAAAGGAGGTGTCACAGTAGTCGAAAATGAGAAAGGAGAAATAATAACTAAAAGAGTTGAATCTGGATGGAGGATGTGCATCGATTATCGAAAACTTAACAAAGCCACCAGGAAAGATCATTTCCCTTTACCATTTATTGATCAGATGTTGGAGCGTTTAGCTAGACATTCTTATTTCTGTTTCTTAGACGGTTATTCAGGTTTCTTTCGAGATACCTATTCATCCCGATGACCAAGAAAACAACTTTCACATGCCCTTTGGAACCTTTGCTTATAGAAGAATGCCATTTGGTTTATGCAATGCTCCCGCAACTTTTCAAAGATGTATGATGGCAATATTTTTGATTTTGGACAATATTATGGAAGTCTTCATGGGCGATTTTTCCGTCGTGGACAAAGCTTTGAAGAATGTTTAGAAAATTTAGAAAGGGTATTGAACGTTGTGTGAAGGTTAATCTAGTGCTTAATTGGGAGAAATGCCATTTTATGGTACAAGAAGGAATTGTTTTAGGACACATTATATCCAAAGAGGAATTGAAGTCGATTACGCTAAAATCGAAGTTATTGAGAACCTTGACCTCCAAAACCGTTAGAAATTCGTAGTTTTCTAGGACACGCGGTTTTATCGACGATTCATTAAAGATTTCTCTAAGATAACTAAACCCGTGAATTATTAATGAAAGCGAGTTCATCTTTGACGAAAAATGTTTAGAAGTTCCAAACACTTAAGAAAGCATTAATTTCGCCTATCATGCAAACTCAGTTGGAATGAACCTTTTGAAATAATGTGTAGTGACTATGCCGTAGGCTGTTTTAGGACGAGAAAGGATAAAAGACTCCACGTCATATATTATGCAAGCAGAACCCTGGACGAAGCGCAGATGAATTATGCTACAACCGAGAAAGAATTCTTAGCAGTGATCTTCGCGTTAGACAAGTTCCGTTCCTACTTAGTAGGATCCAAGATAATCATATACACTGATCATGCTGCTATTAGATATCTCCTAACCAAAAAGGACGCTAAACCTAGACTCCTGAGATGGATATTACTGTTGCAAGAGTTTGATTTAGAAATCAAAGATAAGAAAGGAACTGAAAATGTGGTAGCAGATCATCTCTCTAGACTAGAAAATCTTAAACATGAACAAGTGCCGATTGATGATGAATTCGATATGATAAAGCGATTGCCCACTTGGAAGACACGAACCGGATAAACTCATGGAAACCACCTCGGCCATCTCCTACGTGCCTTGGTATCTGATTTTGTAAATTACCTTCTGCGGCGTTCTACCACTGAACTTACCTATCAAGAAGAAGAAATTCTTCCATGATCTTAAACAATATTATTGGGATGAACCTTTACTTTTCAAGAGAGGTCGATGGAATTTTCCGATGTGTGCGAAGAAGAGATTGAAAACATTATAACACTTTGTTATTACGCACCTTACGGAGGACATGCTAGTACATCAAAACATGTGCAAAGATCTTACAATCCGACTATTGGCCTAATTTATGGAAAGCGTACATGCCACCATCTTAAAATCGACGGTGTCAGCGTAATATATCTAGGCGTGACGAAATGCCACAAAAGGCATTTTAGAAGTCGAAATCTTTGATGTGTGGGGATAGACTTTATGGGACCCTTTCCTTCTTCATCCATACAAGTATATACTGTGGGTAGATTATGTCTCAAAATGGATCGAGGCTATAGCTTCTCCAACAAATGACACCCGAGTGGTACTTAAGATTTTCAAGAACATAATCTTTCCTAGGTTCGGTGTACCCCGACTCGTTATAAGCGACGGTGGATCTCATTTCATTTCCAAAATCTTTGAAAAATTATTAAGGAAATATGGAGTTCGACACCGCATAGCTACACCTTACCACCCTCAAACTAGCGGACAAGTTGAAGTTTCAAATCGCCAGATAAAACAAATCCTTGAAAAAACTGGCGCTACGTCCAGAAAGGATTGGTCCTTTAAACTTCATGAAGCTTTATGGGCTTATAGAACTGCCTATAAAACTCCCATCGGTACTACTCCTTTCAAGCTTATTTATGGTTAGTCATGCCATCTCCCAGTTGAGTTAGAACACAAGGCTTATTGGGCCATTAAGAATCTGAACTTAAGTTATACTGCCGCTGGTGAGAAGCGTATCCTGGATATTAATGAATTGGAAGAACTTAGACAGGATGCGTACGAAAACGCTAGGATTTACAAAGAGCGCACAAAGAAATGGCACGATAAGCGTATATCTAGGAAGAATTTTAATATAGGAGACTACGTATTACTTTTTAACTCACGATTAAAATTATTTCCTGGAAAATTACGATCTAGGTGGTCTGGACCTTTCGAAATTACTCGAGTTTATCCAAATGGTGCAATAGAGATTAAGGGACCTTCGATTGAACCGTTTATAGTTAACGGGCAGCGTTTAAAACATTACCATCTTACTGAAATCGAGGGAAATTCTCACACGATAAATCTAGACGAGCCACGTGCTCGATTAGAAGACTAATCGTTAGTTTTATTTGTCGAGCTTACGACATAAAACAAAGCGCTTTGTGGGAGACAACCCACCGTTTTTATATTTCTTTCTTCTTATTTTATTTCTTTATTCTATTTTAAAAACAAAAACAAACAAAAAAATTATCTCTTTCTTTTCTTTATCTATTTTCTTTTCATTATATTTCTATTCTCTGTCTTATTTTCTTTCTATTCTATATTTCTCTTCTTATCGGCATTTGGCCAATGCTGATCTTCTTTTATTTTCTTCTCTTCAGGATACTTCTAGCTACTTCTTTCTCTTTCCACTATGTCTCGTGTTGATGATATGCCAGTCAGTTTCAGAGGAAGAAATCAGCGCACCAAATATGGAATTTTATCTGAGCGTGAGATGTTACCTACTACCTACCTTCATTATGGTGCTATGAATGCTCTTGGCATTCGTGATAGTGTGCTTTTTCTGCTAAATCAGATTGGGTGGGATAATTCACGCCTGATGACTTGCTATGCCACTTATCGGAACCTCACTTTGGAGTTCCTCAGCTCTTTAGCTTACTTTCCTACTCATGGGGTAGCTCTACGCCGTGGACTTATTATTTTCAGACTTTTTGGCTTCACCTTCAAGTTTACCCATAAGGAATTGGTGATCTTCTTGGTTTTCCCGTGGCTTAGGGTTTATCATGAAAGTCGGGAGGAGTATCTTGGATTTAGAGATCTTGACTATTTTGGGGATCTATTTCGGAATCCTTAACCACGAGCCGAGGATCTTGTATCGAGAACATCCATAACCCGACCTTGATTATTTCCATAAGATTACGGCCCATACCATTTTGGAAAACCCGAATGTCACTTGTTTCTAAGGATGAGCTTTTTATCATGTTTTGTGCTTTAAAACCGTCAGGTTAATCGATCCTTATACGCTCCGTACCTTTGTGGATCTCATTGATCACGATCATGCACCCATTCGGATGGGAGGTCTCGTTACTATGATTGCAAATGTTGTTGGACTTGACGACCCTTTAGGCATCTGATGCTTTCTTGGTGTTACTTGCATGACCATCGAGTTACTGTTTCAACTTGGTATGATTGGTGATCTTGGCCCGACTCGGTTTACCTTGTTGATTAATGGTCAAGTTATGCATTTGTTTACCTTGCCTAATCACGCTACTAGTGTGCATAACAAAGCCAATTGGCTTTATGGTCTTGATCGGCATCCTTCTCATGACACTCACGAGATTCCACGGGCTTTGAGGTTTTAGAAGACGCTGAGGAAGATCCCTCTGCTCAGCACACTTCCACCGCTCTCTCTGTTACTCCTGACACCATTATGCATGAGGCTCCTCCTATTGATTATACGACTGCCATCCACGCTCTCTAGGTGGAACACCAGGCTTTGAGGGACAATTTGACTAGTTTGCGAGCTGACTTCTTTGGTTTTATGGATACAGTTTCTGCGCAATTTCAAGAAGTTTTCGCTTTCTTTCATTCTTCCTCTGCCCCTAAGGCAGGACCATCTAGTGGCTAGAGTTCTTAAGTAGTTAATTTATCTTATTTAGTTTAGTTTCGTTTGATTTTAATAGGTTTTGCAATGTTTCCTTTATGTTATTATGTTTTTCTTCCCAAATACTTGATTCTTCAAATTGTAAGCAACTTTGATTTCCATTCTAATGCAATCCATGTTATCTTTTATTATAATGTTGCATTACATTACATTATTCTTCTTAAGTTGCATTATTATTGTTGCTTTTAATCGCCCATCTTTCATTTCGATTCGTTATTATCTGAGGACATTGCTCCGTTTAAGTATAAGTCGGATCATTTCCTAATTCATTTATATTTCCTTTGCTCTTTTGTAGTATTTCCCTTTTATTTATTTTCTTGTATATAAATTTCAATTCAATAAAATACATGTTTATGTCAATTTTAATCTTATATGCAAAATTTAGTGCTTATTGAATTCTTTATTTCTTGAGCCATAACGTTCAACTAGTATTTATTATACTTAGGTTATCGCCCCAATATGTTAGATCGATTTAAGTACTTATTATACAAAACCTTTAAAATAGCCCGTAGAATAAGATGAATATAAGTGATTGATCAAATATTTTTAGAAATTGCTCTTATCGATGATGCACTTACTAAGTTAGATGGTCCATACGGATCATTTAATCCAACGATTCGAAACTATAAATTTAATGCAAAATAATCCATTATAAATTGGTTCGGTGGTCCTGTTTGAACTTGGTAGGCAGTGCAGTTCGATCCCCAATTTTAATCGGAAAAAGGAGTACCAAATGTTTAATTACGAACTCCTAGCGGCTTACTAAGATCAAATTCACTAACGGTTACTCCACTATGTGCATGTAAGGTAATGGGCTTAATGTGATTGCACTAGAATGAAAGCAGGCAAAATAAAACATAGTATTAGGTTGAAGCTATAATGGCATGACTTGAATTAGTGCATAGATGGGGTTGTCTAGTGTTCCTCGGTAACTTTGGTGTTTAAGTTCGACTTAAATTCTCTAACGAAAAAAATTAACCTGAAACCTGGTACAAATTGATGTATGTTCTTATATCTGTGTTTAACCGTGCTTCAAAGATTTTCATTTTACTTTTTGCTTGAGGACAAGCAATGGTTCAAATATAGGGAGTTTGATAACACAATTTTATATAGTATATTTGATTTAATTTTCATAAATAATGTTAGTATTTTTATTTAATTATTTCATTTTATTTCCATATTACGCTGGTATTTTTATTGTTTCAGGTATTTTATTTTAAATAAACAAATTGAGCAAAGTGAAGAATTTAGGAGGATTATTTAATTAAATATGAAAGAAATGAAGAAAAAGGGGTGTGAAAAGCAAAGTGATGGATCAAAGATTTATTAAAGCCTACAAACCAAGCCCAAACGAAGCCAGGCCCAAGCAAGCAAACCCTACAGCCACGTTCAAGGGTGAGACGCACGTCTCAACCCCTCTCCTGAAATGGAGGCGGCCGCCTCGGACCCTCTCCCTAGTGGAAGGCGTCCGTCTCAACGTGGCTATATGCGTGGAGAAAAATCCGGGACGACCAAGGCAGTTGGACTACTATATTTTAGGAGAAAGTGGTGCGAAAATAGAGGAATAATGGTTACACCCTACCACTATAAAAGGGCACCTAGGAATCATATTTTGACACAGAGTTTCTCAGCATTATTTCCCAGTTTCAAAGTTTATTTTTCTGCATTATTTTTCCATTGTAATCCAAATTTCAGAGTTATTTTCCCGCATTATTTACATTCCTGTTGAAGAACCGAGACATTGTACGAGTTATTTCCAGCTTCAAGAATTATTTCCAGCATTTATTTAATTCAGGTTTCTTATTTACATTGCTTTTATTTATTAATTGTTTGCATGAGATATATTTGTTTTGCCATGAATTTATTTATGAATGTTAAAACCTTTAATTTATTCATGTTTGCTTTTATGAATATGTCTGGCTAGATTATTTAAATATCGGTATGTAACGAGTTAATTTAAATGGATCCGGAATAAACAGGCTTGATTATATTTTATAAAATAAACACTTTTTCTGATTTAGTTATCTAACTTATTTTGTTAAAAAAAGGTTTAGAAACCAACATAGCGAAAGTTTGAGGTTAATAAAGACTAAGATTAGAAACCAATAAGCGACAGTTTGAGGTTTAAAATCGGATAGTAGATACTAGGTATTGTTTTAAAAGCTGACGGCGTTTTAAAACCAATTAAACTTTATTTATTTTCAAAAGTAATTTTAAAATCAATGGGATAAGCGAAAGCATACATCGAGTTTAAAATTATAATCTACTTCAATAAATGACAGTTTGAGAATAGATTTTTAAATAAATACTTTTCTTTGAAAAAGATTATTATCATTTTAGAAAATAAGCGGTGGAAAACCGGATTCTTTAGGATTAACGAAATACATACCGATATTCGCCTTATTAATTATTTTAATTAAAATTAAGTTTTATTACCCAAAAATTCCCCAATTTATTTATTCGATAGCTATAGCTTTACACAGTAAGTTTAGATTGCGTTAGTTCGATTTATAGTCCCTTAGGTTCGATATCTTTTAAAACTACGCGATAGGGCTGTATACTTGCAGTCTCCCGATTAATTTAGACGATAAAGTCGCGATCATTGCCCCTGTAGATGTTCGTACTGAAGTGCGATAACTGTGGAGAGTACATGGAAACATCTCATGCAAGCCTTTATAAATCATTGTCATCTTGTGCATGATCTTCTTAAGATTCTCGTTGGCGGCTTCCACTGCGCCATTCATCTTTGGCCGGTATGAAGAAGAGTTGTGATGTTTTATCTTGAACTGCATGTAGAGTTCACTGATCATTTTGTTGTTGAGATTGGTCTCATTGTCTGTGATAATCCTCTCGGGGATGCCGTATCGGCAGATGAGATTATGTTTGATGAATCGAGCCACGGTATTCTTGGTAACATATGTGAACGAAGCTGCTTCTACCCACTTGGTAAAGTAATCGATAGCAACGGGGATGAAACGGTGCCCATTAGAAGCGGTCGACTTGATTTCTCCAATCATGTCAATGCCCCACATCGCGAAAGGCCACAGGGCGATCAGAACATTCAATGGAATTGGAGGTACATGCACTTTATCTGCGTATATTTGGCATTTATGACAAGATCGGGAATAACGATAACAATCAGCCTCCATGGTGGACCAATAGTAACCTGCTCTCAGAATCTTCTTAGTCATTGTATGTCCACTAGTATGAGTACCAAATGCGCCTTCATGTAACTCTTCCATAATTCGTCCGGATGTCTTATGATCTACACATCGGAGTAAGGCCAAGTCATGGTTGCGTTTGTATAACATGCAGTTACTAAGAAAGAACTTGGCGGCGAATCTTCTTAAGAACTACTTATCATTGACAGATGCCCCTTCATGTATTATTGAGCCTCGAGATACCTCTTCACTTCGTAGATCCAAGGTTTCTCCTCTACTCCTTCAGTATCAATTTCATAACAGTATGTTGTCCTATCTGCTTTCAACATGTGTTGTAGTGCTTGAGACAACGACATGTTGATCTTCGTAAACTCTTATTGGCCCATTCTTCCTATGCGTGTTGTCTTGTTGAGGTTGCACTGGTGTGGGATTAGAGATCAAGACTGCCCCTCACATTGATTGCGACCGGGTTATATCACGGCTCTTCTGACCATACACAACATTGGCTTCTTTCTTCCCACTAAAAGATCTCTTCGTAGCATTTGAGGATGTTTCGACTTGAATCTTTCCACTCTTGATTCCAGATTCAATTTGTTCTCCTGTCAATATCAGCTCGGTGAATCCGGCTGAAGAGTTTTCAATCAGATGATTGAAGAATGGGTCTATCCGCGTTCCCATGAACATGTCAACCAATTCCCTATTAGACAGGGGTGGCTGAACTCTTCCTGCTAAATCTCCATTTCTAGGCGTACTCTTTGAACTTCTCATCAAGGCTCATAGATATATTATGTAGTTGCATACAGGTTGGTGCCAATTTAGCATTGTACCGGTATTGTTTGTAGAAAGCATTTGCTAAATCATTCCAGGTATGAATGTGAGTATTCTCTAGATGGTAATAATACCACTCTAACTATGCTCCTGACATACTCTCTTGAAAGGAATGCAACCACAACTTTCTGTCAGCAGTGTGGGGTTGAATCTTCTGAACATAGGACTTTAGATGAAGCTTTGGACAAGAAATACCATCATACTTAGCAAAAGTCGAAACTTTGAACTTGCAGGGAATGACCACCCCTAGAACCAAGCTTAAATCATCAAAATTCAGTCCTGACATTTTTTCGGATTTTCCACAACATTCAGACGGTCTTCTAGTTGCTTATGCTTCTTGTTGTCAAGAGGATACTACTTGCTTATATATTCTCCTCCTCTTATCTGAGATCCATGATGGCTTCCTTTATCGACCTTGGCGATTCCTTGATTTCTCACTCTTTTTGAGAATTCAAGTTGTCGACTACCTTTTGGACCTCATGCTTTCTTCCCAGTTGATAATGCCGTAATCTTTTTTTTGTGATGAGCTTTTTGGATCTTTCGACCACAGGCCAAATTAGTGAACATCTCACAGGCCCGAGTGTTTTGAGCTTAGAGATCTTTGACGGTTTGTTCAAGATCTCTGTTGAAATCAATGAGAGAATAAGAAAACCGGTCTTCAAAGTACCTGTTATAAAATGTTATGCTATGATATTGTTGCGACGGTAAAGCGGCAAGAAAAGAGTTGGTATTATTTTTACCGAGTGATATACATCGGTTAGGTTATATCGTATTGTGTCCCCAGAGATTGGTTATTGATTCGTCGTTCGACAATTCTACCGTCAATGAGTTTGGGATTAAAAGAAATGAAAATAAAAGACAAAAAGTAATTGAACAAAAAGTTTAAAGGATAGACGACTTATCCGAACAAATGTAAACTACCGTATGGACTTAAATCTACCACCCATGTCATACTCGGCCTACGATACTCGTCCGTGTCATCACATACCTTTCACAACCTTGGTTATTTCTAACCCAAATTGAGAATCCTCCCGAATCACCTCAATAGCCATGTTTGGCCTATCTCGACAACACAGTTGTGTCACCTCCATAACCATCTCTAGCATACTTCACCAGCGAGGCATTAAGTTCAAATACTCTAAGTGAATGTTAGATCTAAATCCATTTCTAGTATTCGAAACTAACGAGATAATCATCCTAGGTAAGAATCTAAGCAATCTATCTCTAGTAAAGCTCAAATCCTAACATAGGTAAAACCCAAGATAGCGCCAACACAAATTCGTAAAATAAGCTTTATATAGCAAGGCGACAAATATACATGAGTTATGGTAGAAATACATAAAAACCCAACAAAGAAATACACAAAGAGGAGAAGAGATAAACCACCGATCTACTTTGGTTGTCAAAGCCAATTGAAGAGCAATCTACCTCAATCATCCATGAGCAAGCCCAATGTTGTTTTCTAAGCTAATCTACCAAAATGAAGGTTGATGGAAATGGGGATCAAAACCACCCACGAACCATAACCTAGAAATCATTTTGAAAAGAATTTATAAACAAAATCCAGACCGCTAAGTGCGCTAGCGCTAAGCGCGACTTACTATTACTTCAAACCACCTTATCAGCGCTAAGCGCAAAAGTTGCTGTTTGTCTTCCCAAAATTGCATCTTCGCAGCCGTGTCTTCGACACTTTATTCCTCCATGCTCCAAATATGCAACAAATACCTACAAAAATAGATACAAAACTATTAAACGGTACATTATGTACGCAAAACAAAATAAAACGTATTTACAACAAAAAATGGGGTTATTCAACGATTATTAACAAATAAGAACGAATAAGTGCCACAAAATGTATATACAAAACAACTACATTTTGGCACTTATCAACTCTCCTCAACTTGACACATTGTTTGTCCTCAAACAAAGTCAAATAACTCAAAGAAACAAAGAATGATAATCAAAGAATCACGAATCAACAAGTTTTAAAAACGGAAAACAAATGTATGGTTCAAACGAAAAATGTACACGACAAATACAAACTTACCACTATACTACAACAATAACATATAACGAAACAAATCCTAAGTACAAAAATCATGCAAAACATTCTAAAACAAAACAAGCTCAATCATGAATCACGCCTAGCAAAAATTCATCGATAGATGAAGAACACACAAAGGTGAGGGATAAAAAACACTCCTCCACAATCTTGCAAACAATAGACTAAATTATGTGTAGCACCCAAAATTTACCGCTTAATTTTAGCCGTTTCGTTCTATATTAGTGTCGTGGTTGAGCGAGTTTTCTCGACTTCGAGTTTTCCGTTAGTGTAGAATTTGGGTTATGTTGTCAATCAGTCCAAGATGGCTCTCATGTTCTCCTACTCTTCTATTTATTCGTCACCAAGGCTTCTCGATTGAGACACATTAATTGGTTTTTGTTTAGTCCGATGAGCTACAATTGCAAGTATTTCAAAGTAATTTTCATTTTCTTATCCAATAGCTCTTGTGCAATTTCGGATCATTGAGGTACTTGGCGTCTTTATTGATGTAATTCTTGAGGCATCATCAAGGTTTTCCATAATTAAGTAAATTTGGGACTCTTGATTGGGCCATGGGTTTAAAGATGAATATTGAAGTTTATCATGTAGGAAGTGTGAATTGTTGGACTTTTAGAGTGCATTTCTTGAGTTTGAAGAATGCAGATGAAGAGAATTTTGATTCTTTTGTATCATTAATTAAGAGATTTTCCATCTTGACAAGTTTGGAAATGTGAGGAAAAAAGTTGGAATTGGATTTTGTTTCCGAGCACCATGATTTAAGGCAATTTGATTGATGTACACCATTCAAAGCTTGGTTGCATTCTTGCAAGAATTCTACAAAGTTTCTAATATTTTCTACACAAAGTTCAAGTGACTCATTTCAATTAAAGAATCCTTCAAGTTTCAACAAAGGTTTCGAATGTCTCATTCATTTGTTATTTTCACTCATCAATTACAAGTTCCACACTCTCATTCCAATTTTTTTTGAATCTTCTCAAGGAGGGAAACATACATTGAATACATTGTGTCTTTAGAATTTGATTTGCATAAATTTTACAAAAAAAAGTCATTACAAATCCATTGTTATATTACTACAAGAGTTGACTTAGTTTGTACAAGTTTTACTACAAAAATGCAAGAATCGCCTAATTCTAAGTTTCTTTGAAGTCTTGACAACTTTCAAATCTTCATGCTTGCTTCTCATTCATCCCTCGCCATCCGATCTTCAAGGTTTCCTATCCTTTGTTCAACCTCCACATGCCACATGAAACAAAGAAAAGCACGGGTTAGAAGTTACAAAACATAATTGACACAAAAAGCAAGAAACTATCAGAGAATTATTCTTTTGCCGAAACATCATCATTAGGCGTTGGCGGGAATCAGGTTAATTGCTAAAGCCTCAGAATCTTAAAGATTAATCATCGGCGGAAATTGGCTTGCTTGCAAATCGCGGGTTAACCCGGTTCACAAACAAGCACGCGACGGGCTGCAAGAAAAAGAAGCAACAATTCTAAATTCCGGGCAGCATACGAAAGCGACAGTTTTTCTGGGCAGCAGCATATATAATCAGCTCATGATTCGATTCCCACAGTTTGAGGCAATAAGCATAACAAGGCAGCAGTTTAATATTCCCACAGCAAACATATATAATCAGTTCATGATTTATATCCAACAGGCAGCATGTACAAGTAGTGATCATCACAATTTCAAATCAACATCAATATAAATTCAACATAACGATACAGCAGCAGAGAGTTTTTACCCATCTGTTTGGCTATCAACATAAGGTGAAACTCAACAGACAGCATACATAAATTTGACAAAATGCCAAAGTTCAGTTCCAAATATCAGAGCAGGAAACATGGCCAAGAGAGGAAGATTGCTATTAACTACAAGCAACCATTTACCACAGGACATGTTACCAATGAAGGACAGAAAAGTATAACACAAGAGTGATAACAAAGCCAATACCAAGCAAATTGACCAAGGCAGAAATCTGTTCTAAAAGTGGCATCAGGACAAAAAGAAAAAAGTAATAGCAGACAGCAGGGATATTCAATGGACATCAGTTCAAGGAACCAGCAGACCAAGAAAAAATACACAGGATAAAAATATTTGCTCTTATTCAAATACCGGTAAAAAAAAAAGACATAAGATGGACCAGCAAAAAAAGGGAATCAATTCAAAAACACAAGAAAACCATTTTCCAAACCCCAAAACCCCAGAATACCAGCATCTGTTCTAACCAGTTCAAAACGATTCCAAACCATTTTTTTCAAAACCAGAAAACGTAACATAACACAAAACTCCAGCCATCCCAAAAGAAAAAAACCAGATGCAATATCCATTCCTATCGTGAAACACCGACACAGGCAACAGAGAGAGAGAAAGAAGATGAGTTAAACACATTCCAAACAAAAACCAAAAACACCAAAAATCCCAGAACACACAGAACTCATAACAACACAAAACCTAGCATACATTCATCATTTTCCTACGTCAAACAACCTTCAGAATTTTGGTTTTCTCAAAAATCATTGTTCTGAACCGAGAAAGAAGAGAGGAAGAAGAGTTCGGAAAGGTCTCACCCGTTTCGACAAGGTACAAATCCGCGGCCTCTATGTGGGTCTTTTAGGGTTTCAAAACCCTTTTCCATCAATCCAACAATCGTTCCCAACAAACCTGTACCAAGCAGAAAACATAATCACAAATCAATACAATCAAAAATCACCACAGAAATCAACATGCAAACAGATTGCAATTGGTGAGAGAGAGAGAGAGCAACGATCGCCGGTGAGAATCGTGAACGGCGAGAGAGTGAAGAGCGGCGCCGGTGAGGAATCGCGAGAGAGGAAACCCAGAAACGATTTCCGGCGAGAGAGAAGCGAGAGAGAAGACCAGAGCACGCGTACGAGAGAGGGAGAGTAAATAATTTTCTTTTCTGCTTTTCCTTTTCATTTTCAATTTTTGTTTTGTTTAGGATTATTATAACTATTATTAGTGTTATTATTACTACTAACTATAACCATTAACAATAATTATTATTATATTATCATTAATATTATTATTATTATTTTATTATTATTATATTATCATTAATATTATTATTATTATTTTATTATTATTATTATTACATTAATATTATTATTACTATTTTTTATCATTGTTACTAAATATCATTATTACCATTATTATTATTACTTATTTTATTAACATATAGGATTATAAGTAATAGTATTGTTATCATAAGAAAAACCATTATTATTAATATAATTCTTTTTCTTTGTTTTATTCAACTTAAAATATTTAATATACCCCAAAATACCAAAAAAAATAATAATAGTAGTATTAGTTAGGCATTTTTCGTATTATTAGGAAATTTTTAGCATTTTATTTCTTTTTCCTATATTACCCCCATTTGTAAATTTGTACCCCATTCCCCACTCATTGTAATAATTAGTAAATAATTTTATTGCTTTATTATTTAATTATTCACAAAGCACAACCAAATATTTTTTAAAACTAATAATCGTGCGAGCCATCTTTTAACTGAGTTGACAAAGCTTTGAAGCGTCTGGCACACATTTGTGCACACACCGCTTACTCTTGGGCTTACAATGAAACTTTAATTAATTAGTTAAACATTATTTAATTATCTAATTAGGTTATTTAAAATTAATTAGTCTACCTAATTAATTTTATTAAACTAATTACTTGATTAAGTTTCGTTTAATTAGTCGATTAAATTTATTTCGCGCATGCACCTACACAATGTAAATCATTTGTTTGCGCAAGCCACCTTGTATGGGCTCTTTATTTACTCGCTTTCGGTAATACTTGTATACAATTGTTTGTTCGTTTCCATTATCACACCTTAGGACTATATGCTTAATTAACTATAACTCGCATTGCAAAAACACTTTCATAATTAAATTACAAACCTCGATCCAATGTCGAGTGCATTTTCTAAATTCTTTCATAAAGAAAACTCAAGTGTTTAAGCCGTTGGATGCTAGACTAATTGTTTAAACACTTGCAAAAAAATGAACTTCGGATCTTTAAGCCGTTGGATGCTAGACTAACTACTTAAAGATTCTTAATAACGTGAACCTTGTTTCACTTCACTCTTTTATCAAAGAAAAACTTTTGGGATGATAGACGACTCGTTGAACATTGAGTTCATCTTGTTTCTAGTATTTGAATCGTAGGATGCTAGTCCTATTGTTCGGTACTTTTCACCCGCATAAAAATCAATTCAACTCACTCAAACTCTTTTCTCGCTCATATGCGATCATAAAAACTCTTTTCCGACAAAGAGTGTGCAATAGTCGTTCAAATCTGACGAGGACTTAAGCTTTTCAAACAAACAAAACAAGTCCTAGTTCAAAGTATTTGAAATGTCTAAGCATACGATTTTTCTTATAAAATCAATACAACAAATTTAAAACCTTTTCGAGAGGAACTACAGAGTTTTGACTTTCCTATTGCACAAAGGGAATATGTAGGCCCGCGGTTCAAAAACCGTGTCAAACTCAAAATAATAACAAACAAATTCTTTTCCTTTTGGTATTCATAACTTAGCAATAAACACACACACAAACGCGTAGAATTAAATGGGTCCCATCGAGTACGATGGATGTAAGGGGTGCTAATACCTTCCCCTTACATAACCGACTCCCGATCCCAATTTTTGGTCATGTAGACCTCCTTATCCGCTTGTTTGGGGTTTTATCTATATTTTCCCGTTCTTTTTAGAACAAATAAAATTAGGTGGCGATTTCACTAGTTTTCGAGAATTAAAAGATTTTTGAAAATCGAGTTGCTTCAGTTGGCGACTTCACTGGGGAGTTGTTTTTAAAGCGAGTTAACCCTAATTTAATTCTTAACTTGTGTTTGTTTATTGCTTTGATGTTTACTATTCATTGCCTATTATTTCTTTATATCTGTGATGTATTTTGATATTGGGGCATTTATTGTTTATGATTCATAGATAAGCCCAATACCCAGGCTTCTAGGAAACATAAGCTTAGAGTGGTTGAGTAGCTTAGGTCCACTAGACATCCGTGTCTTTTGGATCGACGTGAAGACCACAACTTAGAGTTGGTCGTTTTAAGGGGATTGTTGCACCGTATGCTAGTGCGGAACAACAATTTCTAGACAAATGTCCTACAACTCTAAGTATTAGGATGTCCAAAACTGAGACCAACCGCTCAAAGGATTTTGAGTATCCTTGTAAGAGCCGTTTCTTGGAGTATACTTTTGAAAATACTATTGTCTTGGCAATAATATTTTTAAAGGGGATCTGAGTCTCAGAAACATTTGTAAAAACACTAGAACCAACCTTGTTTGGGGAATTGTGGGTAGACGTCGAAACCATGTCCGACCGTCCTTTTAAACCCTTGTCCGTTTAATTTTACATGTGATTTTGCGTATAACATCAATATGTATCGCATCACATCGCATTCTTACATGCATTACCATCATATGGCAATCTTACATGCATTACCATTACATCTCATTCTTGCATACGTTACTACTATATTACATCGCATTCTTACATGCGTTGCCATTATATTACATTTGCATTCTTTCATACATTACCATGCATTTCATCTTCATCAGAAAAACTCATTTCATCTCTTCTGTCCAGAAAATATCAAACTGTCTACTCGACGCACGTTAAGAACTCCAAGGATGTCTCAGAAGGCTATAGACGAGCTTCAACGTGGTCAGGAACTATTGAAGGCAGAAGTTAAGCACTTGAAGAGTCAGATGAGTCTGGTCATGGATCTATTGCAAGTTGTGTTGAAAAGAGAATGCAACACCGCACCAATTTCCACAAACTTGGTCGCTGCTCTATCATCTGATGTCTCCATGGGTCAGGACATCCATGCGTAGCAAACTCTCCAGGTCAAAATCATCCTTTCGAGCATCATCCACGGCCTTCACCTTCGAAGATTCCTCGACAACAGCAATTGCTTACTCCCCGATCGAAGAAGAAGGAGCCAAATCGGCATTACCGTCGATATGCTCCACAGGATATTCAGCCAATCCCGATGTCGTATTCTCAACTATTGCCTTACCTGATTCAGAGTGGTGTTGTGATACCAAGGGAATTGAAGCTAGTACCAGGGGTTGCCAAAGCTTGGTTTGATGAGAAAGTTAAATGTGCTTTCCATCTGACTCATGAGACCGGCGAGAATTGTTCGGCTTTCAAATGCACAGTTCAAGAGCTAATTGATGATAAGATTCTATTTTTCAAACAGAATGGATCAAACTTAGACATTTTGCTTGCAAGCTCTGATCATAGCAATTTTAAGGAATCTCCAAAACTCATTGGAACCATTGCTTCTTTATCGCTTTTAAAATTTACCCTCCGTATCGTTTTTCTTGGAACATATTCATGCTTAATTCCTTGTTTCAATCGGAATTAACTCAAACTTTGTTTCAAAATACATTCGAATATTGCTGACGGAAAGTTGAATTTTGTCCATGATCATCTCTTGTACCCACCAAGTTATTTGAAGCGAATAATTCGTCAAGTGCGATGATTGTGTACGATGCAAATCTATCCGAATTCAGTTCACAATTGTAAATTTCTCAAGCCGAAAGGAAGTTCAAAGTTTTCAAGCCAATTAGGATGTTGGTTATGATTTAACAAGTTGGTCGTAAGTGTGAGTTCAAAGGAAATTTTGAATTCCACTAAAGAACAATGCAAAATAAATTATCGGTTTTCACAACAACTCGAATGTTCAAGGTTATAAGTTCGAATTCTAAGTCTTAAATTTACACCAACATTGGCAGATTGAAATTTCGAACACCGTTCAAATGCGGATCTCATTCAAATGTTGAAAGCGTTACGAGTCCATTCAAAGTTTCTTGCAAGTTTTGGAAAATTTTGCCAAGGTTTGTTTTATTCAAAGATCAATCGAGAACTATTTCATTAATATTTCAAGACTATTACAAGTAGGGAATAATTATATTATGCAATTCAAGAATCAAAGAAATATTCCAAACCAAGTTGTTTTCATTCAAATTACTAAATGTGATACAAGAATGTTACAATTTGAAGCATACAAGTGCATAATGTTTGAAACTTATTACAATTGTTGTTCTAATTTGAGGTTACAATTCTAAGTTCCTAAGAGTTGATGCCTAAATACAAAGAGATCGCTTTGGCGCTCCATCTTCAAGCTTATCCGTGTTCTTCATCCATCGCCATTCGATCTTGAGTTTTCCATTTGGTCCAATCTCCCCATGCCGTCCTCATCATCATACATGAAAATCAAACCAACAAAATCAATTAGTAAGCATAATTGAAGCATGAAACAAAAGCAAGAAAGTATCAAATATTATGTTTTGGTCGAGGACTCATCATTAGGCGGTTTGGCGGGAATCAGGTTTTTGCTTAAAGCCTCATAATCTTGAGGATTAATCATCGGCGAAGAACAGCTTTCGCAAATCACGGGCTAGCGGTTCACGAACAAATGTCGAGCGACATTTCCGAGACAAACAATACGAAGCGATTTAATTCGGACAGCAAACATATATAATCGGTTCATGATAAAGCCAACATATATATTCCAACAAGGCAACAACTCTTAATTCCAACAGACCAACCTAGCGAAATTATAATCCGATGGTTATTAATCTCGTGAGCATATTTCCCAACAGTTCACTAAAATTCCAATAAAGCAAGTCAACACAGGCAGCAAGTATAACATAGCAGCAAAGAAAAACCAGGGTCTTGGTTGTCAGCATAATCAACCAGCAGTATCAAAACCAAAGAGGGAAGTCAAGCAGTACAAGTAACAACAGCAACAGCGACACAGAAAAGGAAAAGAGTGCATTCAAAGAGGTTTTCACCAAAGGTGAAAAAGAGTAAAAACAACACTGATGATGAAATTCCTGAGCAAAACCAAAACAATAGGTATAATCTCTGTTCTATCAGTTTAAAGAGGGGATAGAAAGACAAAAGGCATCAGTTTTGAGGAGAAAGAGAAAAATTGGTATCTGTTCTATCAATTCATTGGGACCAGAAGAAGGCAAAGACAAGATATAGCATCTGTTTTCCATCAGTCAAAAGAGGAGGGCAAGTATTCAACAGAAAAGGGAGAACATCAAATACACAAGAAAACCCTTGTAAAAGAGGAGGAACGATTAAAAATACAAGAGGAGGCAGTATCTGTTCGACGAAAAAAAGCCAGAAAAGTTCCAAACCCAGAACACATCCAAAACCCAGCAACATAACCAACCAGAAAATGTAAACATTCAACACCAAAAACAAACAGAATCAAAAAGCATTAACAACATCATCATCTTCACCAACCAAACACCCTCAGAAAGTTAAAGATTTCAGAAATATGTTCTGAAGTATAGAGAAAGAAGACGAGGAAGAGAAAAGTTTGGAACAAGCTCACCCGAAACGCACAGGGACTCTGAACGCGCTCAGCCATCGTCATCCTCGGATCACCGACCAAGGGTTTCCAAACCCCATCAAGCTCCAAATCGGTAAACAACCTGTATCAAACACGGGGAACGAAAATCAAAAGCAACATCAGAAATTGGAACATGCAAACGCCGTGAGAGAGAGCAGACAGATCGCGAAATCGCGATGAGTGAGAAGGAGAGAAGGGATCGCGGCCATGGTGAGAGGGAGAAGGCGATGAGGGTGATCGGAGAGAGACCGGCCGCGATGAGGGTTTGAGAGAGGTGAGGAGAGCGGCGCCGATGAGGAATCGAGAGAGAGGAGAAGAGCGAGCGTGAGAGAGAAGACAGATGTGAATCTGTTCTTCCTAATTTCTTTTTTTCATTTTTCTTTTTCTTTTCCATGATTTTTAAAACATAATAATAATAATATATAAATAAATCATTTTATTTTCCTTTTTTTAATAAATTTCTTTTTCATAAAAATCTGGTGGTGACAAGTGTCACCACCTTATTTTATAAGGAAAATTTATTTTGTTTTCATTGTTATCTTATTCTTAAATAAATTTCTTTTAAAAAAAAAATGTAAGTATTAGTATAATATATACATGTGGTGCGATTTTGCGTTTTTTGGAACAATCGGTTTATCTTGAGGTGGAAGCATCGCACCCGGTTCACCAGCACGTGGAGGTATTTTCGACCAATCAAAGATCAGATGGTTTTTTTTTTCTTACTCCGCGTCACCCAGGCTATTTCTGAACTTATCTTTTCAATTAATTTATTTTTTGTAAATAATATATTTTGTGCGATGTACTAAATGATTATTGGATCTGATAGTTTATGTTTGATGATTCATCGATTAAATTATTAGCCGATTTTTCATCAAACAGGAAAAAAATCATCTCCAATAATTATTTAAATTTCCGATTGTATTGTATGATATTTTTGTCTGTTTATTTATTCATTCAGCAATTATTCACCATTGTACACTTTGCACACATTTCAAATTAAATCAATTCGATTCTGCTTTGATTGACTCATATGTCAATTTCCTAAAGGGTCTCATAGTTGGGGATGGGCATGGCCATCCTCACGAGATCGGTTAAAGCCCTTGTTGCTTTAATCGATCATAACCCGAAACAATATTGGTCTATATACCAATCACCATGCACCAGGGTCTCATGGTTGGGGATAGGAGCACCTATCCTCACGAGGTTAATTAAGTCCACATACTTGATTAACCATAACCCGCTTCCATTCCATCTCAGCACGCGCATCAGAATGTTTTCATAATTTAAAACCTCGATCCAACGTCGAGTTGCTTTTCAAAACAATTTCATAAATACACTACTTCTCCCTCCTCCCAAACATATGGTAGTCAGTCCAGTATCGACCCTCGACCGTATGTTTGGTGTCTTAATTGAATTTAATTAACGTGAACCATGTTTCACTTCACCTTTTCTTAACAAAAGCTTTTGGGTAGAAAAAGATGATTCGGATGTTTCTGTCCACTCATCCGAGTAATTGGGGCGTTAGCCGTTGAACGCTTATGGTCCAATACTTGTCTCCCACCTAAAAACAACTCAACTCACTCAAACTCCTTTTATCGCTCATACGCGACCATAAAACTCTTTTCAGATAAAGAGGGTGCAATAGTCGTTTCTAATGCGAACGAGGACTTAAGCTTTTCAAACAAACAAAACAAGTCCTAGTTCAAAGCATCCGAAACGTCTAAACGCAAGATTTTTCAGATAAAATCAATGCAACCAATTAAAACCTTTTTAAGAGGAACTACAGAGTTTTGACTTTCCCATTGCACAAGGGAATATGTAGGCACACGGTTCTGAAACCGTGCCAAACTCAAAATATAATAATCAAATCTCATTTCTTCATAACTTAGAGATTAGCGAATATACACACACACTTAGGACTAAACGGGTCTCATCGAGTACGATGGATGTAAGGGGTGCTAACACCTTCCCCTTACATAACCGACTCCCGATTCCAATTTTTGGTCGTAGACCGTCCTATCCGTTTGTTTGGGGTTTTATCTATATTTTCCCTTTCCTTTTGGAACGAATAAAATTAGGTGGCGATTTCACTGTTTTCGAGAATTTAAAGGATTTTTGAAAATCGAGTTGCTTCAGTTGGCGACTTCACTGGGGAGAAATTGACTAAGCGTGTCAACCCTAGTTTAGCTCTTCGTATGTGTGTTTATTTTTCGCTTTCTTTATATCACTCTATTTTTGTGTTTTAAATTAGTCATTTATTTCTTATCGCTTTAATTATTATCTTATTGATATATTATTGTTGTGTGGGAATATTGGATGGGACTATAGGAAAAGCCCACTACCAAGGCTATAGAACACATAAATTATAGTGGTTGCGTAGTATTGATTTGCTAGACGGAAATGTCTTGTAAGTTGGTGCGAAGACCACACCTAGGGGAGGTTCTTTCGAAGACATTATCGCCGATTGCAAGTTATTTTTGCATTGACGATAGTGTTGTTAGAAGGGATTTATCCCCTAGTTTTGACCTTTAAGGAAACCTAACCTAAGTTTTAAGAATGCTCAAATGAGACGTTCTTGGATATATCATCTAATCACAAATTTATTTGCGATGAAAATGATACACCTAAGTTGGGATCAATGATTTTGGGCACCCCGTTCAGATCCCAGTATTGAGGGTTACGTTTGTTGGATCGTTAGACCTGCTTTGTCTATTCGGTTAATATGTAACTCTCCCTTAAACCAAATTCTCTTGAAAACTTGGTAGCGTTGCAAGTATCTTTGCGATGCGCGAGAATTTGTGTTTGTTGTATCAAAAGCCCTAAGAACCAACCTTGTTTGGGGAATTGTTGGGTAGACGTCGAAACCATGTCCGACCGTCCCTTTCAAACCCATGTCTGTTTAACTTTACATGTGATTTTGCGCATAACATCAATATGTATCGCATCACATTGCATTCTTACATGCATTACCATCACATTGCATTCTTACATGCATTACCATTACACCGCATTCTTACATGCGTTACTATTACCTTACATCGCATTCTGACATGCGTTACCATTATATTACATTTGCATTATTTAATGCATTATCATGCATTTCACCTTCATCAGAAAAACTCATTTCATTTCTTCTATCCAGAAATATCAAATTGTCTACTCGACGCGCGTTCAGAACTCAAGGATGTCTCAGAGGGCTATAGACGAGCTTCAACATGGTCAGGAACTATTGAAGGCAGAAGTTAAGCACTTGAAGAGTCAGATGAGTCTAGTCATGGATCTCTTGCAAGTTGTGCTGAAAAGAGAATGCAACACCACACCAATCTCCGCAAGTTTGGTTGCTGCTCTATCATCTGACGTCTCCATGAATCAAGGACATCCACATATAGCGAACTCTCCAGTTCAAAATTCTCATACTAAGTATCATCCTCGGCCTTCACCTTCGAAGATTCCTCGACAACAGCAATTGCTTGCTCCCCGATCGAAGAAGAAGGAACCAAATCAGCGTATTAATCCGCATTATCGCCGATATGCTCAACAGGATATTCAGCCAATCCCGATATCATATTCTCGACTTTGGCCTTGCTTGGTTCAGAGTGGTGTTGTGATACCAAGGGAGTTGAAGCCAGTACCAGGGGTTGCTAAAGCTTGGTTTGATGAGAGAGCTAAATGTGCCTTTCATGCTGACTCTGTAGGACACGAAACTGAGAATTGTTCGGCCTTCAAATGCACAGTTCAAGAGCTAATTGATGATAAGATTCTGATTTTCAAACAAAATGGGTCTAGCTTAGACATTTTGCTTGCAAGTTCTGATCATAGAAATTTTGAGGGACTTCCCAAACTCATTGGGACAATTGCTTACCAAGAAGGAGTTGAGACTTTGAAGAATAGTGATGAAGTAGACCAAATGATTACTCCAGAAAAGGTGGTAACCTTCAGCAAAGATATCTCAAGTTCTAGCAAGGGGAAATCAGTTGCAACACCAACTCATTACCCTCCATTACCATCTTTCAAGACTTTGCATCAACAACTTTTGTCTGATCTTCCTCGACAGTCGAACTCTCAAAATCAAACTGTGCCTCAGAATGATTTGGAAAGAAGGAATGCTCCTCTTGATCCAATTCCAGTTACCTACAGTCAACTGCTGCCGTATCTGGTTCAAAGTTCATTGGTGGTTCCCAAGTTTCTTAAGCCACCAAAGTTGTTCCCGCTTGGATATGATCATAATGCGATGTGGATACCATCTTTGATGCGGTAGGACACTCAAGGATTGCAATCCTTACAAAGCCAAAGTTCAACAGTTGATTGACCAGAGGTACTTGACTCTTCAAGGAGGGAATCTGATTGTGAATGGAAACCCCATACTCAAGTGAACATCAAGCCTACTAATTTCATCTGAATCAACAAGTCAAGACAGAGCTCAAGTCTCCTCAACGACAGTCTTGTATTTCCTTACTGCATTTTCATGTGTATCTTGTTTAATTGTTTAAACTTTGTTTGCATGTAGAAACTTGTTTGTTTTCATCTTAATGCAATGAGTATGTTTGTCTTGAAGTAATCCATTCGTTATCACTCTTTAATTGATTTGCGAGCATTTTGATACCAATGTTACCAATCCTTTCGCCTAGGCAAAGATTGGAGGGAGGATGACGATAATTGAAAAAAACGCTAGATCTCTGAATGTATGCTTTTGAGTAAAACCTGGCTTATGATGTACAGGCCTTGTTTTAAATCCCCAAACACCGGAGTTATAAGGGAGATAAACCATCGTTAACCCCCTCGAGCCTTGAAGTAGGAGTTTCTTTTCTTTCCGAAAAAAAACCCTTCATTTTTAACCTGTGGGCGGGTAGTGTTCAGTTAATCTGATCGAGCGTTTAAAACTCATCAAGAGAGTAAGCATCAAAGGATACAACAATGGCTATCCTTCAAAAGGTTGAGAAAGGTCAAAACCACAGCAGTCGACCTCCATCTATCAATAGTGTGCATCAAAGGAGAATGATGCCATGTTGGGTATCTCTAGCACATCAGAAAGGTCAACAGATGACGACACCATAACGGTTACCCTTCATATACCCAAGGACTCAGACAGTCGCCATCACTTCTAACAAATCAAAGGTTGTGCATGGATCCCCGACTTGTTCAAAAAAAATGATGAATAGAAAAAGACAAAAGAGCCCGCTAAGTCAAAACTTAGTAATAAGTCGCTTAGGCAAAAGTCAGGTAAGATCCCGAAATGCAAAGGATTCTCAACAAAGAACAAGTTGTGTGGTCAAATACCAAAAGACAAAATGTGAGTGGCTGTCGTGTCCAAGAAACCTCATATTGGTTCCTCAACCACCATAACGCCTCTCGAGAGATGAGTGCTCGTATCAGGAAGGTTGAACTTAGGACTGAAGAACATCATGGAGAATGGGCGGGCACCAAATATTTTGAGCCTAAAAATCTTTTTTCTAAAAAACCCGTGAACCAGGCCACGTTACAACCCTTAAAAGTCCTAATTGAAGTGTGGGTTAATTCAAAAGCGTACAACGAAGAGATCGCGTTTACCTGACTCCTACAGTGTGTGTTACGTATCTGTGTTGGTATCATATGCTAGTCTTATCTTTCGAAAAGAAAATTTTCAGTGTTGCACTCCAAAAGTGTTTCACTCGCAAAAAAATCATAATGTTTTTCATACAAAACTTCAAGACGCATAAATGTTGCATTATAATTGTCACAATAAACATTCTTCTACATGTAAAACAATTGTTTGACATTGAAGAAGTTCTCATAATGAACGTCAGTGAAGAGTTTAACTTTGTCCAAAGAAGAGAAACTTGATTTTTCTGCTGAGTTAGCAGTTATTTGTAACAAGGGGCAGGATGTCTAAGGACTCCTTTGAGCATATCACAGGTTGTCTTCTCAATATTTTTGTTAATGTGGGGGCAATGAAATCGAAATTCAGCTCCTCGAATTTCTGCCAATCCAGGGGCAAATCCTTAAAGAGCAATCATCAATTGAGTTAGTCCTTCTCAAAAGAGCAGTTGGCCTGGGACAACTGTCGTTCCATGTTTCAGTCAACTTGAAGTAATCACCTCGGTAGGAAAGTCTCTAAGGCTAAAGTGGGGGCATCTCACTCCAATTTCTGCAGAACTAATCGTTTAGTTCAAATCAATTCGAAGCAAATACTTTGACACATTGAAGCCTTCAAAAAAGGAGCTCTCATTCCATCAGGTTAGTTGCTCACATGTTGTTGATCTGAAGCAGTTACCTCGTGACGATAAAGCTCTCTTAATTGGAGCAAGTGTTCGTTCAAGAATCAATCAGTCTGAAGCAATTACTTCGAAACATGGAGGTCTCTCTAAGGCTCGTCCTGGGGCAGGTCTTCCTGATATTCGCATAGCTCCTTATTCAGATACAATCAATCTGAGGAAACAACTTGAGACGCAGAAGTCCCTTCAAGATTCATTCTAAACCAAGCTTGCTGAAAAGGTTCATCTAAAGCAACTACTTCCGAAACGTTGGAGTCTCTCCAACATTCATCCTGGGGCAGGACGTCCATCTACGCAAAGTCTGCCACTCTAAGATTTGATAAATCTAAGGAGGTTATTTTGAGATGCGGAAATACCTCCAAAGCTCCTATCGAGGCATGATATTCCCATATCAGAATATCCAGTTCCTTTGAAATACTGATGATCAGTAAGGTATTGAGTCAGAATACAGGATGCCGGGGCACTTTTTTTCGGGAAAAATTCTTAGAAGGTCTACCAGACCGGGGCATATTGAGATTCTGAAGTGCAAAATCTAGTGCAGCTGCATTCCCATGCATGGGGCACGCCTCTAATCATTATTATCTGATCAATTCAGGAGTTTGCTATTCCGCTTTCTACAAGAATTAGCATTGCAGCCCTTCCAGCGGAAATTCAATATTTGGAGCTTGGTCAATCATCTTGTTGTGCCATGTTCTTTTACCCTCCGGACTAACGGTGTCGAGGATTCCGTTTGATAGCCAGTGCATTAACCAGTATATTCATGCATTCATTCATTCATGCATTCGTATCATATACTACATAGCACATTCAAAAACCTCAGCCAGGACTTGGGATGTTTCAGGATCTGCTAGTGATTTTTCTCAGCATAATCATAATTTGAAGACTATTTTGAATGACAAATTCAGTTCTTCCGATCACAAGTTTGAGGGCTCGACCATAATTGGTCTACAACTATGACGATTGTCAAATTGAATCTATTCTAGAGTGATTGGGTTTCCCCAAGCGAACTCTTGCATCAATGAAGCTTCTTATTCGGAATTTCCCCAATGATTCTTCTTCATAGAGTCCCTTTTAAAAGTACACCATTAAAAGCAGAAGACTTTTCTCAACGACAACTTAGTTCTTCTCCCCGGTGCCAGGAGAATGTTTGGGTGAAAGACATTTGACAATAGTGTCATTTCCCCAGTGAGGCCTCCTCCCCAGAGAATCAATTAATCATCCCCAGTGAACTCTTACGACAACGAGATCGTTCATTTGGATTCCCCAGTGATATCTTCCTTCTCTCAACAGTCAGGAAATCATGCATCATTTGCATTAGAAAAAAATCATATCATGCATACCATACTCATGCATTAGCTTCGGCTATTTGTTTTGCAGGTTTTTTAACTGAAACTGTAAATATCCTCGTAAGGATCAAATTGAAGGATTAATTCTCAGACGACAAAATTATCCTCTTTGCTACAAGCACAAGTTATATGCTTGTATGGATCTCAACAACTGATGGTTTCTCAAATCGAGATGTCTTCCCCAGCGAAACAGTTCTCTCTTTCAGATGGACTCTAATGTCAGCAAAATTATTCAACCGGGAATCCCCAGTGAATTTTCCACATGGTTTTCTTACGAAGTTTCCCCAGCGAAGCTTATTTCTCTCCCCAAGTGAATCTCCTTCAGAAAGGATTACTACAATATTATTCTTGGTATTTTCAAAGATTTCTTTCAGACAAGAATCTTCTCAGCAAATACTATTGGCAGTGGCTTCCACAATATACTCCTCTGAGTTGTTCTCAGAAAATTACATCAAACTTCTGGTGCGTTTATTTCCCCAGTAAGTTATCAACTACTCAACAAATAAATATCCACCCGGCGGGATGTTTATTCAAATCTCAAGATATTTCTCCAACTTAGACGTTGATTTACATATCCACTTGCTGCAAACGCATTGTCCATACAATGTCAGCAAATTGAAGCTCGTTACCCTAGAAGTTTTTCAGTCACAAGCGCTGAATCTGATTCTTCTATCAACGGTAAAGCTATCTGCATACAAATTGAAGATCTTGTCAACTCAGAAGTTGTTCAACATGTCCGTACATGTTCAGTAAGATCTCTCATCAGCAGAAATGTCGGAAACAAGATTTACCGACTTCATAAACATCTATATCACGCCGGTGTGCTGGATATTGTTTTGTTTATCCCCAGAGAATTGTACTCTCGGGTGCGCTACTGAATTTGTTCTACAGGTAACTCAGAAGTTATACGGTCAAAGACATTCAGCATGCCATGGCTCCTCGCACTTTTCGTGCACCAACAATTCCGATATTGTTCTAGCCATATAATCAGAGAACTCTTTGTTAAGTTCTCAATCATGTCATTTCAATTTCGTTTAAGGCTTCCAGGTATTCCTTAGTCATTCAGAGAACTCTTTGTTAAGTTCTCAATCATGTCATTTCAATTCTGTTTAAGGTCTCCAGGTAGTCCTTAGTTCAGAGAACTCTTTGTTAAGTTCTCAGTCTTGTAATTCAGGGAACTCTTTGTTAAGTTCTCAATCGTGTCGTTTTTCAATTTTGCTTAAGGTCTCCAGGTAGTCCTTAGTTCAGAGAACTCGTTGTTAAGTTCTCAGTCATGTCAATTTTTCAATATATTGTTTTTCTTTTCGCTTGAGAAGTTCGTTTCTCTTCTCATAGCATTTTCATTAAAATATCGGTTACACAGTTATCCCCAGTGTTGTCGAAATCTCCTAGTCTTTTCTCACCGTGTACTTTTGTGTTAAAGCATTCTGTTAATGCTTAGTAAGTTCTCTCTTCAAGTGTTTTTCTTGGCCCCGTAACCAAGATATGTTATCTGCTTTCTTTTGTGGCTTTGGTTTCCCGCGTAGGGCCAATTTTCGGGGTTCTCTGGTATTCAATCCTCTTCCACCTTGAACGTTCGAAAGTTGTCAATCTTTCTCACTTATCAGGTTTAAGATGATTGAATAGGGGCAACTGTCGCACCCCAAAATTTACCCTCCGTATCGTTTTTTTTCTTGGAACATATTCATGCTTAATTCCTTGTTTCAATCGGAATTAACTCAAACTTTGTTTCAAAATACATTCGAATATTGCACGACGGAAAGTTCGAATTTTGTCCATGATCCTGTCTCTTGTACCCACCCAAGTTATTTGAAGCGAATAATTCGTCAAGGTACGATGATTGTGTCTGATGCAAATCTATCCGAATTTCAGTTCACAATTGTAAATTTCTCAAGCCCGAAAGGAAGTTCAAAGTTTTCAAGCCAATTAGGATGTTGGTTATGATTTAACAAGTTGGTCGTAAGTGTGAGTTCAAAGGAAATTTTGAATTCCACTTAAAGAACAATGCAAAATAGAATTATCGGATTTTCACAACAACTCGAATGTTCAAGGTTATAAGTTCGAATTCTAAGTCTTAAATTTACACCAACATTGGCAGATTGAAATTTCGAACACCGTTCAAATGCGGATCTCATTCAAATGTTCGAAAGCGCGTTACGAGTCCATTCAAAGTTTCTTGCAAGTTTTGGAAAATTTTGCCAAGGTTTGTTTTATTCAAAGATCAATACGAGAACTATTTCATTAATATTTCAAGACTATTACAAGTAGGGGAATAATTATATTATGCAATTCAAGAATCAAAGAAATATTCCAAACCAAGTTGTTTTCATTCAAATTACTAAATGTGATACAAGAATGTTACAATTTGAAGCATACAAGTGCATAATGTTTGAAACTTATTACAATTGTTGTTCTAATTTGAGGTTACAATTCTAAGTTCCTAAGAGTTGATGCCTAAATACAAAGAGATCGCTTTGGCGCTCCATCTTCAAGCTTATCCGTGTTCTTCATCCATCGCCATTCGATCTTCGAGTTTTCCATTTGGTCCAATCTCCTCGCCATGCCGTCCTCATCATCATACATGAAAATCAAACCAACAAAATCAATTAGTAAGCATAATTGAAGCATGAAACAAAAGCAAGAAAGTATCAAATATTATGTTTTGGTCGAGGACTCATCATTAGGCGGTTTGGCGGGAATCAGGTTTTTGCTTAAAGCCTCATAATCTTGAGGATTAATCATCGGCGAAGAACAGCTTGCTCGCAAATCACGGGCTAGCCCGGTTCACGAACAAGTAATCGAAGCGACATTTCCGAACAGCAAACAATACGAAGCAGACAGATTTAATTCCGGGCAGCAAACATATATAATCAGTTCATGATAAAGCCAACATATATATTCCAACAAGGCAACAACTCTTAATTCCAACAGACCAACCTAGCAGAAATTATAATCCAGTAGTTATTAATCTCAGCAGGCATATTTCCCAACAGTTCACTAAAATTCCAATAAAGCAAGTCAACACAGGCAGCAAGTATAACATAGCAGCAAAGAAAAACCAGGGTCTTGGTTGTCAGCATAATCAACCAGCAGTATCAAAACCAAAGAGGGAAGTCAAGCAGTACAAGTAACAACAGCAACAGCGACACAGAAAAGGAAAAGAGTGCATTCAAAGAGGTTTTCACCAAAGGTGAAAAAGAGTAAAAACAACACTGATGATGAAATTCCTGAGCAAAACCAAAACAATAGGTATAATCTCTGTTCTATCAGTTTAAAGAGGGGATAGAAAGACAAAAGGCATCAGTTTTGAGGAGAAAGAGAAAAATTGGTATCTGTTCTATCAATTCATTGGGACCAGAAGAAGGCAAAGACAAGATATAGCATCTGTTTTCCATCAGTCAAAAGAGGAGGGCAAGTATTCAACAGAAAAGGGAGAACATCAAATACACAAGAAAACCCTTGTAAAAGAGGAGGAACGATTAAAAATACAAGAGGAGGCAGTATCTGTTCGACGAAAAAAAGCCAGAAAAGTTCCAAACCCAGAACACATCCAAAACCCAGCAACATAACCAACCAGAAAATGTAAACATTCAACACCAAAAACAAACAGAATCAAAAAGCATTAACAACATCATCATCTTCACCAACCAAACACCCTCAGAAAGTTAAAGATTTCAGAAATATGTTCTGAAGTATAGAGAAAGAAGACGAGGAAGAGAAAAGTTTGGAACAAGCTCACCCGAAACGCACAGGGACTCTGAACGCGCTCAGCCATCGTCATCCTCGGATCACCGACCAAGGGTTTCCAAACCCCATCAAGCTCCAAATCGGTAAACAACCTGTATCAAACACGGGGAACGAAAATCAAAAGCAACATCAGAAATTGGAACATGCAAACGCCGTGAGAGAGAGCAGACAGATCGCGAAATCGCGATGAGTGAGAAGGAGAGAAGGGATCGCGGCCATGGTGAGAGGGAGAAGGCGATGAGGGTGATCGGAGAGAGACCGGCCGCGATGAGGGTTTGAGAGAGGTGAGGAGAGCGGCGCCGATGAGGAATCGAGAGAGAGGAGAAGAGCGAGCGTGAGAGAGAAGACAGATGTGAATCTGTTCTTCCTAATTTCTTTTTTTCATTTTTCTTTTTCTTTTCCATGATTTTTAAAACATAATAATAATAATATATAAATAAATCATTTTATTTTCCTTTTTTTAATAAATTTCTTTTTCATAAAAATCTGGTGGTGACAAGTGTCACCACCTTATTTTATAAGGAAAATTTATTTTGTTTTCATTGTTATCTTATTCTTAAATAAATTTCTTTTAAAAAAAAAATGTAAGTATTAGTATAATATATACATGTGGTGCGATTTTGCGTTTTTTGGAACAATCGGTTTATCTTGAGGTGGAAGCATCGCACCCGGTTCACCAGCACGTGGAGGTATTTTCGACCAATCAAAGATCAGATGGTTTTTTTTTTTTTCTTACTCCGCGTCACCCAGGCTATTTCTGAACTTATCTTTTCAATTAATTTATTTTTTGTAAATAATATATTTTGTGCGATGTACTAAATGATTATTGGATCTGATAGTTTATGTTTGATGATTCATCGATTAAATTATTAGCCGATTTTTCATCAAACAGGAAAAAAATCATCTCCAATAATTATTTAAATTTCCGATTGTATTGTATGATATTTTTGTCTGTTTATTTATTCATTCAGCAATTATTCACCATTGTACACTTTGCACACATTTCAAATTAAATCAATTCGATTCTGCTTTGATTGACTCATATGTCAATTTCCTAAAGGGTCTCATAGTTGGGGATGGGCATGGCCATCCTCACGAGATCGGTTAAAGCCCTTGTTGCTTTAATCGATCATAACCCGAAACAATATTGGTCTATATACCAATCACCATGCACCAGGGTCTCATGGTTGGGGATAGGAGCACCTATCCTCACGAGGTTAATTAAGTCCACATACTTGATTAACCATAACCCGCTTCCATTCCATCTCAGCACGCGCATCAGAATGTTTTCATAATTTAAAACCTCGATCCAACGTCGAGTTGCTTTTCAAAACAATTTCATAAATACACTACTTCTCCCTCCTCCCAAACATATGGTAGTCAGTCCAGTATCGACCCTCGACCGTATGTTTGGTGTCTTAATTGAATTTAATTAACGTGAACCATGTTTCACTTCACCTTTTCTTAACAAAAGCTTTTGGGTAGAAAAAGATGATTCGGATGTTTCTGTCCACTCATCCGAGTAATTGGGGCGTTAGCCGTTGAACGCTTATGGTCCAATACTTGTCTCCCACCTAAAAACAACTCAACTCACTCAAACTCCTTTTATCGCTCATACGCGACCATAAAACTCTTTTCAGATAAAGAGGGTGCAATAGTCGTTTCTAATGCGAACGAGGACTTAAGCTTTTCAAACAAACAAAACAAGTCCTAGTTCAAAGCATCCGAAACGTCTAAACGCAAGATTTTTCAGATAAAATCAATGCAACCAATTAAAACCTTTTTAAGAGGAACTACAGAGTTTTGACTTTCCCATTGCACAAGGGAATATGTAGGCACACGGTTCTGAAACCGTGCCAAACTCAAAATATAATAATCAAATCTCATTTCTTCATAACTTAGAGATTAGCGAATATACACACACACTTAGGACTAAACGGGTCTCATCGAGTACGATGGATGTAAGGGGTGCTAACACCTTCCCCTTACATAACCGACTCCCGATTCCAATTTTTGGTCGTAGACCGTCCTATCCGTTTGTTTGGGGTTTTATCTATATTTTCCCTTTCCTTTTGGAACGAATAAAATTAGGTGGCGATTTCACTGTTTTCGAGAATTTAAAGGATTTTTGAAAATCGAGTTGCTTCACTTACCAGGAGGGAATTGAGACTCTGAAGAATAGTGTTGGTGATGAAAGGGACCAAATGATCACCTCAGAAAAGGTGGTAACCTTCAGCAAAGATATCTCAAGTTCTGGCAAGGGGAAATCAGTTGCAACACCAACTCATTACCCTCCATTACCATCTTTCAAGTCTTTGCATCAACAACTTTTGTCTGATCTTCCTCAACTTCAGAGCCAAAACTCTCAAAATCAAACTGTGCCTCGGAATAATTTGGAAAGAAGGAATGCTCCTCTTGATCCAATTCCAGTTACCTACAGTCAACTGCTGCCGTATCTGGTTCAAAGTTCATTGGTGGTTCCCAAGTTTCTTAAGCCACCAAAGTTGTTCCCGCTTGGATATAATCATAATGCACGATGTGGATACCATGCTGGTACGGTAGGACACTCAACAGAGGATTGCAATCCTTACAAAGCCAAAGTTCAACAGTTGATTGACCAGAGGTACTTGACTCTTCAAGGAGGGAATCTGATTGTGAATGGAAACCCCATACTCAAGTGAACATCAAGCCTACTAATTTCATCTGAATCAACAAGTCAAGACAGAGCTCAAGTCTCCTCAACGACAGTCTTGTATTTCCTTACTGCATTTTCATGTGTATCTTGTTTAATTGTTTAAACTTTGTTTGCATGTAGAAACTTGTTTGTTTTATCTTAATGCAATGAGTATGCTTGTCTTGAAGTAATCCATTCGTTGTCACTCAATCCATTCGTATTCACTCTTTAATTGATTCGCGAGCATTTTGATACCAACGTTGCTGAATCTTTCGCCTAGGCAAAGATTGGAGGGAGGATGACGATAATTGAAAAAACGCTAGATCCCTGAATGTATGTTCTTGAGTAGAACTCTGCTAACGATGTACAGGCCTTGTTTCAAATCCCCAAACACCGGAGTTATAAGGGAGATAGACCCTCGTTAACCCCTTTGAGCCTTGAAGTAGGAGTTTCCTTTACATTGAGAAAAAACCCTCATCATTTTACCACAGCAAGGGTAGTGTTCAGTTAATCTGATCGAGCATTCAGA
Source organism: Vicia sativa (assembly GCA_021764765.1). Taxonomy (NCBI): domain Eukaryota; kingdom Viridiplantae; phylum Streptophyta; class Magnoliopsida; order Fabales; family Fabaceae; genus Vicia; species Vicia sativa. The sequence goes on from CM038797.1 coordinate 142,994,299, forward strand.
ACTCATTAAGAGAGTGTGCATTTAAGGATACAACAATGGCTATCCTTCAAAAGGTTGAGAAAGGTCAAAACACAAGTCACCACACACATAAACAACATAAACAAACATGTTTGTTTTACGTAAAAGCTCGCGCCTTTATTGTGCGAGCACTAGTAACCTCCTCTCGTCATGCCATGGTATTGCCACACCGTGCAAACCTAAAGAAAATGTCCTAACAACCACACAACAAACGTTACGAATACGAGACAACTTACAAAAATACTTGAAAACTAAGAAAATCACAAATATGTACAAGTATGGAAAGTAAACACACAACATGTACATGTAACATATACAAGTTCATATACAAGTTCATATACAATAATTACAAAACTCAAAAACAACGGAATTATCGCAATACAGAAACAATAAAACCAATCCCCGACAACGACGCCATTTTGTTGTGACAGTAAAGCGGCAAGCAAATAGTTGGTATTATTTTTACCGGGTGATATATACCGGTAAGGTTATATCGTATCGTGTCCACAGATATTGGTTATTGATTCTTCGTTTGACAATTCTACCGCTAATGAGTTTGGGATTAAAAGAAATGAAAATAAAAGACAAAAAGTAAATGAACAAAAAGTATAAATGATAGACAGCTTATCCGGAACAAATGTAAACTACCCGTAACAGACTTAAATCTACCACTCATGTCATACTCGGCCTACGATACTCGTCCGTGTCATCACATACCTCTCACAACCTTGGTTATTTCTAACCCAAATTGAGAATCCTCCCGAATCACCTCAATAGCCATGTTTGACCTATCTCAACAACACAGAAGTCAACTGTGTCACCTCCATAACCATCTCTAGCACACTTCACCAACGCAGAGGCATTAAGTTCCGATACTCTAAGTGAATGTTAGATCTAAACCCATTTCTAGTATTCAGAAACTAACAGATAATCATCCTAGGTAAGAATCTAAGCAATCTATCTCTAGTAAAGCTCAAATCCCTAACATAGAGTAAAAAACCAAGATAACTACCAACACAAATTCGTAAAATAAGCTTTATATAATGCCAAGGGCAACAAATATACATGAGTTATGAGTAGAAACACATACAAACCCAACAAAAGAGAAATACACAAAGAGGAGAAGAGATAAACCACCGATCTATACTAGTTGTCAAAGCCAATCGAAGAGCAATCTACCTCCAATCATCCATGAGCAAGCCCTAATGTTGTTTTCTAAGCTAATCTACCAAAAATGAAGGTTGATGGAAATGGGGATCAAAAACCACCCTAAAACCATAACCTAGAAATCTGTTTTGAAAAGAATTTATAAACAAAATCCCGCAGACTGCTTTAAGCGCGACTTACTTTATTACTTCAAACCACCTTACCGCGATAAGCGCGCTCAAAACCGCGTTAAGCGTGAAAGTTGTTGTTTGTCTTCCCAAAAATGCGTCTTCGGAGCCGTGTCTTCGACACTTTATTCGTCCATGCTCCAAATATGCAACAAATACCTACAAAAATAGATACAAAACTATCAAACGGTACATTATGTACGCAAAACAAAATAAAACGTATTTACAACAAAAATTGGGGTTATTCAACGATTATTAACAAATAAGAATGAATAAGTGCCACAAAATGTATATACAAAACAACTACATTTTGGAACTTATCAGATATGCAATGTTATGCAATGCAATGCAATATTTTCAAGGACCTTAGAAATTTAAATTTGGTAAAGAAGCAAGAAACAAACTTTTTTATTAGTCTGATTAGCAATACAAGAAAATTCAAGTACAAAAAATGAAATTCCTAGTGCTTAGACCTCCCATGGGCGCTTCCTCTTTGTACTGACGTAAGTGTTAATGCTCAGTTCTTCGTGAAGTAGCTTTGTCAGCTTCAATACTCTTTTCTCACTTGCATAGCAGAGCTTGAATGTATCCTTTCTTCTTTAAGTTGAATCAGATTTCTTCAATTCTTCAAAATCAGTAGGCATGTTTGGATGAAGAATGGTGTAAGATTCATCGCCTTGACAGAGTTCCCTAATTATTGGTAGAATAGACATATGGCATCATGATATTTTGAGCGAGCTCCCCATTGAGATAAGGTTCCCAAGGAATGAAATTTTTATGCCCCAATGTCTTGGTATTAGTTTTCTTCGCCATGCCCCAAGCATGCACAAATCTTCGACGGTAACCTTGAGATCATTGTCATAGTCAAACATAATGCCTTAGATAAGCATATCATGAGGACCATCTCTTGAGCATGACCGAAGTGACGTAGTGCTAGAGAAGGGTTGTAAGTGATACCTCCCCTTATGCCAAGGATTGATACATTAGGGAATTCTCCATAATGCTTAATGAAAGTGAAGTCCTTTTGAGAGTAGAGACACAAACGGATATCTGAATGAGAAAGTGACATCAACCTTTGAGGCCACTTCAGACCTTGTTCATTCTTCATCACTAATCAAGGAAGGTGCGAAATAAACCACCTGGACAATAACGGTATGCATCACATAAGAGTTCCTTGTCTTTTCATAGTACGAGTGTGGAGAGAATGCAAAATATCTCCAAGTAAGGTAGGCACAGGGTTATGAGCGAGGAATATCTTGATGGCGTTCACGTCTATGAACTGATCTGAATTAGTAAATAGCACCAACCCATAGATTAGTAAAGCCAAAATGTATTAAAAAGTGTGGAAACTCATAGCCTTTAAGAATTCTCGAGCTTTATTTATCAGAAACTTAGAAAGCAAGCCCTTAACTCTACTTCTTGTCTCCCAATGATGCAATGATGCTTCAGATCAAAGAACTGGAATACGAAGCTCATCATATCTTCTTCAAAACCGGAAGTAACAAAGTCGAGTAGATAACCATGCCTCTTAATAAACTGAGAGTGATCGGGAATTTATGAGACTAACTCCTTGAGTTGAGAAGGCATACCCACAAAGTTGATTCAGATAGTCTTCTTAGAAACCATAACCCTACAACAAAGAGCAAAGATAAACCGATAGGTCCTTGAAATGGTTAGAAATGATATGATGTTATGATGTCATGATGTTATGTTTAAATAGCACACACAAGCAATTCACAAAATATCCCTAGGTTTAAGGTTTGCATGAGGTATATGTGTCAACCTGTCATACAATAGTAATCGGGTTCTAGGAATCTCATATCACGGATCTTTCTCCCAGGCTTTATTTCAGTACGGCTACCAAATGGTCGACCGAAACATACTGAAAGTCGAATCTCAATGAGCGTAGCATCAAGTATCCACCAACCTCAGTCTGCACCGAAGTTGGCTATCTCACTACCTTCTAATGGCTAAGAAGGGTCAATTAGGGTTCTGAAAGTTTAGTTAATACTTGATGACACCACGCAGATGGCAAATATTTCCTTAACTGAACATGAGGAACATCAGGACATCCAAAGTGTCGCACTAACCGTAGCCATCATTTTAACAGTTTCGGTCTACGTCGGACAGTCGAGATGATCTATTGCTACTCACATAAGGAAATCTGGATCCGCGTGTAGGGTCCCCCACAAATATAATACCCACGCAACCCTTAAAAATAAAGCATACAAAGCAAACAAAAAGCAAGTAAAAGTTATCTAAAGCCCTAAGGTAACCTCTCTTTAGGTAGTATCCCTGACAAAGTCGCCAGTTCTGTAACACGCTGAGAGAACTGACTTGTTTGTTTTTCATTTATCATAAATATTGTGGATAACAAGAGTCGCCACCGAATTTTCTTTTATCCAATAAAGGAAAGGTGAAAAGAACAAGAAAGACCTTTTATCGATTTTGAGTACGATAGGCAATTATGAAAAGGGAAGGTGTTAAAACCCTTTCCATCTGTAGTTATCTACGGGATCTTAATTGCTTAGCTCACTTTTGAAAATTTGCTTTCTGTGTTTGTGTGTTTTGAAAATTATTTTTGAAAAGTATTTCACTTTGACTTCGTAATGATTCTCGTTGGAATGTATATGAAGTGTTTGGAATTGTTTGGAAAATGTTTAACTTTGTAATGATTCTCGCTGGAATGTATATAAATTGTTTTGAAAAGTATTTTGAAAAATAAGTGTGAGGTGTGAAAAGTGATTTGTTTGATTGGAGCAAGCAATAGAGTCTTATTACCTACTCAAAATGGTCATTTCTTGTTATTTTCCTTCTTTTTAGGATAATGCTATCCATAGCATTAGTTAGTAGGTAACTCTATCCATTGGATGTGAAGGGACAATCGTAGGATCATTGAATGCAACATGTAAGGATACCTTTAACAATTCGAAGGGACGATCATCACTTATTCGTAGGCAACAACCGAGGGATGAGATCATATATTCGTAGGCAACATCGGGGGTCATCGAGGGACTATGATCTTTGTGATGATTTTTAATCGAGAGACTTTTGCTAATGGTACCCCTACGTTTGAGGGACATGACCATTGTATTCGAAAGGCAACAAGAGAGGATACCCTAAAGGGTGTGAGTGGGTGCAAAGAGTGTGTTTAATTTAGGTATTTTAATCTTGGAAATTAGGGTGATCTAACGGTTGATTTTAGTCTTGCCATGCAAACCCTAATTAGCATACATCTAGGCAGTTATATACAGTTTATAATAGAGGTGCAGAAAGTAAAAGCAGAAAGCTAAAGTCCTACGCTATTACAAGGCTTTGGGGCAATTATAAAATATGAGGTGCAGAAAATAAAGGCAAAAAATAAATCTACGCTATTACAAAAAAACTTTGCGACATATACATCGATTTCTAATATTTAAATGCGAAATAAAGTAAACAAATTGAAAGAAAAATGTCTAATGATAGGAAAAACATGTAAACCCTAATTGTAAAAGGAAAATATTTTTGATATTTTTTGAAATCGATTTTAGTTAATGAAAACATAATTCTAAGTTAATTAACAATTAATTATGAAAAACAATAATTTAAATTGTGAGAAAAATAAATTGTTTTTATGTCAAAAATTAATTAAATGTTTAATTAATCTAATTCTAAAATTAAATTAATTTTTTATGATATATTTGTATTTTTTAGAAAATAGTTTAAAAGAAAATAAATTAAAAAAAGAAATAGAAAAGGAAATAAGTTAGAAAATAAAAGAAAAGAAAAGGGAAGAAAAAGAAAGGGGTTCGCTAGGGATCAAACCCCTGCCCTTCAGTTCACACACACGCCTCCTTGCCAATTGAGCTAGCTGCCATTGGTGTTAGTAAACCGAAACAAATATAATATAAAAGAAAATAGTTTCCTGAAACCCATTCAAACCAAAAACGCGCCAAAAGGGTCATCGTCCCCATTTCAAATTTTCACGAGAATTTACCCACGACCTTTTCGTGGGTAAAGGCTATCTTGATAACACGTCGTAGCTATAACACGCATATCTGTAAAATTTAGTACAAGCATTATAAATTCATGGTGAGGGCATAAATCGATCCGGTTTGACCTCGTGAGCACGATGGTACCATTGGTTTCCTCCATTTTTACCTATTTTGAGAATCCCCAAATTGGAGCTCATGAACCCTAACAATGGCACATCTTGATTCCTGCACCTAAACTTCAATCGAACCATACAGAAACATTCCAGAGATCAAAACAAACATGAATATGCAATCAAATTATATTTATAATGCTAGAAACATTGAAATCGATTTTAAAATTTAAAGAGCAAACCGTGATGTGTAATTTCGTGTTTATGGATGTATGTATGGCTGTGAACGTCTGGAATAAATTAGAGAGGATCAAGGAATGTGATGGCAAACTTTGTTTGGCCTGAATCGATCCAAAACCCTAGCTGCAAGTTCCTTGAATGGCACAGATTTGTTGAGCTTTGTTAGGGTTCTTGGAGGCAAGTACGTCTGTCCTTGTGATCTGTGATTGTTGTGTATAAATAGAGGATTGAAATTAGGTCAACAAAATTGGTGAAATATATTGCATTGATGGAGAAAATATTTGATTAAATACAAAGTTAATCTTTCCAAAATTGCTCAATCTCATGTCGATCTCTTCTTGCACAAATTTTCCAGCTAGTATGGGCTTCCTTTGTCCTCAAAATACTTTAATCTAAGGCCTTGTACACTTGCTCCTTATTTTTGTATTTTATTTTAATTAATTTTGAATTTTAGTGATTTAATTCTAAAATAAATCAAATAAATGGCAAGGTGGTGTGTAATTGGACTCAGGAGTCATGAATGATCTTAGGAACAAGTTTGGATCACAAAAAATCAGGCACATTGGCAAGATTTTCAAGTTTGGTCAATATTATCTTCATGCATTTCTTCAAATTTCTCAAACTTGCTCAAGTTGTAACTTGCTCAATTTTCAACATTTTAAAGTGTTCTTGGACTTTTTAGAAATATCAAGATGTCCTCTAAATACTCATTTTGGTTTCATCTTCATTGAAGCTTCCACGTTTATGTACACTTCTTTTGAAAAATATGAGTTTTTGTTGACTTTTAGAAGGACCTATAATTTCTTGATCTATAACTCTCAAATGAAGCATTTTTTGCCAAAGCTTGTGAGACACAAAGTTGTAGAGAATTGAATTCTCTTCAAATTGAGCTTTGATGAAAAAATTAATGATAAAGTATGTGAAAGTTATGCCTGGTCAAAGTTATGTTGAGTTTTTGTCAAGAAACTCTAATTCATAAACTTTGACTTTTGATCAAATCTTGAGTTTTCTTGATGAATCATGATCAACCCTTGATCAAATGATGAATGTGACTTCAAAATCTTGATGTTTACCAAAAATGATGAAGTTTGATTGTATGTTGACCAGAATTGACTTTTTGTCCAATACAACTGATTTTCAACCATCTGAGCAATTGACTGAGCAAACTTGAGTTGTGAGACTTGAAACTTGACATGGTGATACCTTGGGTTAGATGAGGAGGTATGATGATCACTTGAGGCAGTGGAAACCATCTTTGACTTGAAATAATTGATAACACGAATGTATATAACATATTTAATTTAATTTTCATGGATAATGTTACTACTTTTGTTTAATTATATTATTTTATTTCTGTATTACGTTGGTATTTCTAATGTTTCAGGTATTTGTATTAAATAAAGACCAATTAAGCAAAGAAATAAAATTGAGGAAAAATCTAATTAAAAAGCCAAAGAAATGAAGCAAGGGGTGATATAGCAAAAAAGAGGAGTTAAAAAGAAGAAGATAATTATGCAAGGACGAAGCCAAAGCCCAGCCCACAGAGCCTAAGATGCTCTCTCCTATCATGAAGGCGCACGCCTCCCATTTGCCACGTATGTGAGACAAACGTCTCACTCTCTCTCACAGCTTTGAGGCGGTCGCCTCAAGTCGGGCCCGCCACTTGCCAGCAAAATGAGACCCACATCTCATTCTCTCTTCTAGGAGGAGGTGTTCGTCTCTCCTACTTTTGAGGCATTATATTTTCTCCACGATCACATTTTCATACGAGATTGGGAAACGGAAGTTGCACAAGGAATCTATAAATACAAAGTACAAGTTTCAGAGAAGGGTCGACATTTTTACCGAACATTGCAATATTTTTCCAGCATTCTTAATTTATTCTTAGTCTAAGATTTTCCTTTCTTTCTAGTTTTAAGCAGTTATATCTTTTTATTTCTTGTCGTATTTTCTTTTCGATCCAAGAAGTCTCCGAGCAGATCCAGCCGACTTGTGGTGGAGTGTTCGTTTATTTCGAAGAACAAGATTTATTACAGTATTCTTATTTTTCAGGTTTTTAATCTAATTGTCTTAATTTATTTGAAATATTGTTGCCTGATATTTATTTGTTTGATTATGGAGATGTTTAAATATATTGAATCTTATTATCTATGCATGTCCGAATTAATAAATATGTCTGGCTAAACCGAGTAGGTATCGATATGTAAATTAATTGAACCAAAGGAATCCAAAATAAACTGGCATAATATTAAGTTGTTAAAAATACTGTTTCTGACTTCGGTATCCAAATTTATTCATTAAAAGGTTTAGAAACCAACAGAGCAAAAGTTTGAGGTTAAATAAACTAGACTAAGGTTAGAAACCAACAAAGCAAAAATTTGAGGTTTTAACGGATAGTGGATGCTAGGTATTAATTTTAATGACTGCGAAAGCGTTTTAAAACTGATTAAACCTTATTTATTTTCAAAAGGTGTTTTTAAATTCGGCGGGATAGCTAGAGCATACGTTAGGATTTATTTACATCATCGATTCAATAGAGCGAGAGTTTGAGATTGGATTTTTAGATGAATATTGTTTGCTGAAAAGGATTTTTGTCAACTTGAGAAATAAGCCAGTGGAAATTAGGATCCCCTTAGGTTAGATGAATTACGTACCGATATCCGTTTAATTTATATTTTTCTTTAATCATCATCTAAAAATTTTTTTGGCTTTAGCTATATACAGTAACTTAGGATAACAGTAGATCGATTTATAGTTTCTGTGGGTTCGATATCTTTTAAAACTACGCGATATGATTGTTTACTTACAGTCTCCCGATTATAATAGACGATGAAGTGGCGATCAATAATCAAAACCTTATTTGTGGGTTGATTGCTTAGGAGAGGGTTTATCTGGTCAATCCCTTGAGAAATTCTTGAGTATAGAGATGTGGATTGTCTTGATAAATAGGAGGGTAAATTTTGGGGTATAAAAGTTGCCCCTGTTAAATCTACTTGTACCTGAAGGGTTAGATTGGTATGCTTGCCTTTCGTGAACTGAAGGTAGAAGATGATTGAACACTCGAGTACACCTGAAAATTTGCACTCACTGCTGTATGGAATGAGATCGTCAGCTAACGATGTACTGGAATGGGCTTATAGATGCCATTTGGAGAAGCTTATGTTAGGGAGTGATTCGTACATTAGACTTCATGCTCGTCTTTGAATGAGGTCACTAGTATGTATTAATTTTTAACTAGATATGCAATGTTCTGCAGGTGGAGAGATATCAACGTGTAGTCGGAGATGGGATTAAGGATGTCATCCGAAGTAGTTGATGATAAGAGAGAGTAAGAATAAACCTCCGTCTTGTAATGATGCTCGTGAATGACATATGCGCATGTTATGGTTATGTAGATGTGGTATTTCAAAACATATCCATCTTGAAGTATATAGGAATGTTCTTCTGGGGGTTTTTGATTTCTGGTTGGGCATGTAGTTGTTGGAGACCCTGACTAGGGAATAAGAGAGATGTGAATTCCTCCGATGCACTATCTGACCAAGTTTCAGGTCTGGATATTGATGCTGTTGGGGAATGATAATCCTTGAGAGATACTCTGTTGGGGATGAACATCTTGTGTACGAATCTTGATGGGGAATGATGTGGTTTTAAATAACCTATTATTGCTTGGAGACTGACATAACAAGTGGATTGATGATTGGTTACTTCTCGGGGACCAATGTAACAAAGTTGACGTTCACTGCACGGGGACTGATGTGACAATGTAGACGATCATTGCTCGGGGACTAATGTGATGAGTTGATATGATCACTGCTCGAGGACTAACGTGATGAGTTGATATGATCACTGCTCGAGGACTAACATAATGAGTTGATATTATCACTGCTCAGGGACTAACGTGATGAGTTGATATGATCACTGCTCGGGGACTAACATGATGAGTTAATACAATCACTGCTCGAGAAATAATGTGTTGAGTTGATACGATCATTTCTCGGGGACTAACGTGATGAACAAAATCATTTGACATTGTTGAAAGGAGATGATAGAGTAGCAGTCTTGTTGGGAAATTTGTCTCTGTCAAGGGAGCGATGGCTCTATGGGGATTGTAGAGATTATTCTATGGGGATATTTCTGTGAAAATGATTATGTGGGGATGTATTGGTGAATTTGGTTGTCATATCAATTCCTAGAGCCTATAGTAATTGTTGTTTCTGTTCGCTTTTCGTGTATTTGTGAACAAATATTTATCGGCAGATGCATATAATCATTCAAAGCAATCATTGGACTTTATGCAAACAAAACAGATAAAGGTAAAAGTTTGGAACTGGAAAAGGAGGATTGTATTAATTTTGAAAAGGGGCCTATAGACAGGCAGTTTCTATACAGAGAGACAAATATCCTAGTAAGAGGAAATTTTCGGAAACATTTGGAAAATAGTAAAAGCTATGTGGAAACAATCTCGTCGAGTTTCAACTTTGTTATTGCTCGTATATTTTCGACAATCTCATCTCCTTGCTCCAGAAGAAGGTGATTGGATTAATCTGCGCCATTTGAAGTTGATAGTAGTATAGTCTGTAAATAGATGACCTTGACGAGACATAGTGATACGCTTTAATCCCTAACTTTTGCCTAGACTGCCCTTTCGGGTTTTCAGTCTACCGGGATACCCTTTTTTGCCCAAGCCGCCTTTGCAGGTTTTCGACTTGCTGGGTGTACATTTTTTGTATATGTCCCTAACTTTTGCCCGAACCCTTTTGGTTCGCCAGGACGCCCTTATTTTTTCCTAGGCCAGTCGACTTAGCAAATCTTGTTTATGCGTAATATTTTTTAACTATGTTTGCATTCACAGGATGCAGGAAGTCTTCTTCATCAATAATGCTCAGTATCATGGCTCCGCCGAAAAATATTGTCTTGACTACAAAGGGTACCTCATAGGTGGGAGTCTATTTTCCCCTGGGATCACCTTGTGGTAGTATGATGCGCTTGAATACTAGATCACCAACTTGGTATACTCGGTGCTTGACTTTCTTGTTGAAGGCTTTGATCATGCGTTTTTGATATATTTATCCATGGCAGATGGATGTGAGTCACTTTTTGTCGATCAAGTTGGTTTGGTCGAGCCGAGTCTGGACCCATTTGTCTTCGTCTAACTTTACGTCCTTCAGTAATCTGAGTGAGGGTATCTCAACCTCGATAGGTAGAACTGCTTCCATACCATATACGAGAGAGAAAGGGGTTGCCCCTATAGATGTTCGTACTAAAGTGCAATAACCGTGGAAAGCAAATGGTAACATCTCATATCAATGTTTATAAGTCACTGTCATCTTCTATATGATCTTCTTAAGATTCTTGTTGTCGGCTTCCACTGCGTCATTCATCTTTAGACTATACAAGGAAGAGTTGTGATGTTTTATCTTAAACTACATGCAGAGTTCAATGATCATTTTGTTGTTGAGATTGGTACCATTGTCTATGATAATGATTTCGGGGACGCTGTATCGACAAATTAGATTATGTTTGATGAATCGAGCCACAACATCTTGGTAACAAATGCAAACGAAGCTGCTTCTACCCACTTGGTAAAGTAATCGATAGCAACGAGGATGAAACGATGCCCATTAGAAGCGGTTGGCTTGATTTCTCCAATCATGTCAATGCCCCACATCACGAAAGGCCACGGGATGGACAAAACATTCAATGTAATTGGAAGTACATGCACTTTATCCGCGTATATATGGAATTTCGACAAGATCGGGAATAACGATAACAATCAGCCTCCATAGTGGACCAATAGTAATCTGCTCTCAGAATATTCTTAGCCATTGTATATCCACTAGATTGAGTACCAAATGCGCCTTCGTTTAACTCTTCCATAATTTGTTCGGCTGTCTTCTAATCTACACATCGCAGTAAGGCCAAGTCATGGTTGCGTTTGTATAAGATGTCGTTATTGAGAAAGAACTTGGTAGCGAATCTTCTTAGGAACTTCTTTTCGTTGACAGATGCCCCTTCAGGGTATTCTTGAGCCTCGAGATACCTCTTCACTCCGTAGAACCAAGGTTTCTCCTCTACTCTTTCAGTATCAAGTTCACAACAATATGCTGGTTCATCTAGTCTTTCAATTGTAATCTGAGGAGCTTCGTTGTCCCATCTGACTTTAAACATAGATGACATGGTAGCTAACGCGTCTTCTAGTTGATTTTCTTCTCACCTCTAAAGTTATTTCTTCGAAGTAGGGGTCAAATTCAACACACGTTCTCGATATGGAATGAGGTTTGGATGCTTCGTGTCCCATTCTCCCGTAACCTGGATGATCACCAAATTTGAGTCTCCATATACTTGCCAAAACTTGATCCTCAAGTCAATAACAACTTTGATACCCATGATGCACGCTTCGTATTCATCCATATTGTTGGTGCAGTCGAAACATAGTTTGGCGGTGAAATGTGTATGACCGCCTTTAGGAGATGTAATTACAACGCCAATACCGTTGCCAAGTGCTTTGGAAGCTCCATCGAAGACCATGTTCCATTGGGATCCTGGATTAAGTCCTTCGTCTGATTCAGGCTCTTCGTAATCGATGACTAACATAATATCCTTGTCTGGGAACTCGAAATGCATAGACTGGTAGTCATCTACGGCTTTGATGAGCCAAATGATCAGCTACATATTTCCTTTGATCACTTTCTAAGTAGTATATTGGATGTCGTATTCGGTCAAGATTATTTGCCATTTTGCTATTCTTCCGGAGATAGCAGGTTTCTCGAATATGTATTTTATCGGATCCATTTTGGAGATCAACAAGGTAGTGTGAGTCAACATATATTGTATTAGTCAGCGAGTAGCCCAAGGCAAAGCGCTGCAAGTTTTCTCGAGCTGTGAGTATCTTGTTTCACAGTCGGTAAACTTTTTGCTAAGCTAGTATATTGCATACTCTTTTCGACCAAAATCGTCATGTTGCCCCAACACACACCCCATTGAATTCTCTAATACTGTTAAATACATGATTATAGGTCTTCCTTTGACTGGTTGCATCAGGATAAGAGGTGCTTGTAGGTACTCCTTGATTTTGTCAAAAGTTGTTTGGTAATCGTCGTTCCATTTTACTACTTGATATTTTTTCAATAACTTGAAGATTGGATTACAAGTAACAGCTAGATGTGCAATGAATCTAGCAATGTAATTCAGTCGTCCCAAGAAACCTCTGACTTCCTTCTCGGTACGGGGATCTGCCATTTCTTGAATATTTTTGACCTTGGCGGGATCAACTTCAATACCTTTACCACTGACAACAAATCTCAGGAGTTTGTCGGATCTGACTCCAAAAGTGCATTTGCTCGGATTCAGCCTCAACCTGTATTTCTTCAGTCTATCAAAGAGCTTACGCAAATGATCAAGATGTTCTTCTTCGGTTTGTGATCGAGCTATCATGTTGCTGACGTAGACCTCTATCTCGTGATGGATCATGTCATGGAATAAAGTCAACATAGCACGCTAATATGTGGTGCCAACATTCTTCAACCCAAATAACATGACCTTGTAACAGAAAGTGCCCCATTGTGTAACGAAAATAGTCTTTTCCATATCTTCGAGTGCCATCTTGATCTGGTTGTAACTAGAGAAACCATCCATGAAAGAGAAAACTTTGTGCTGAGCGGTATTGTTAAACAGAACATCAATATGTGGAAGCGGAAAATCATCTTTTGGGCTCGCCTTATTCAAATCTCGATAGTCCATACACATACGCATCTTACCATCCTTCTTAAGTACGGGTACCACGTTTGCAAGCCACTATGAATAAGAAGTAACAGCTAAGAAACTGGCATTGAACTACTTCATGACTTCGGCTTTAATTTTCTCAGACATCTCAGGATGCATACGACAAACCTTCTATTTCACAGGGAGAAAACCTTCCTTCGTTGGTAGTCGGTGACCATAATCTCGATATCTAAACCTGGCATGTCTTCGTAGGACCAAGCAAAAATCTCGATGTAATCTCGCAACATCCAGATCAATCTTTCTTTAACACTACTCTCAAGACTTTCTCCTATCTTGATTTCTTTTCTATCTTCATCGGTACCTAAATTCACAACCTCGATTGGCTCTTCATGTGGCTGTATGGCCCTTTTCCTCTTATTGTAGTAGTCTGGAAAGTTCTCCTGACACTTCACAATCTTCCTCACCTTCGTCTTCGGCATGGTAGATCAGATTATCGAAGTCATATTTAGCAATAACAGAGTTGTTATCGATGAGATCTAGAGTGAATGTGGATCTGCAGTTTATTATGTGGGTGTGTGTTATAACACATAGCTTTTGAAAAGGTAATAAAGTAGAAAGAAAGACAAAGAGAATAATATTTGAATGCAAAAGTCCAATAATTTATTGAATGAAAATATGTGAATGACAAATAATATCCCTCACAAACGAGTCGTGATGCCCCAGGCAAGGCACTAGGCTTAGAGTTTTATTGTTCGAAACTATAAAGCATAAAAGACAATAAAACAATAAAATAATTACTCATTTCTAAAGGATATTGGCATAACATCCTTAGCAGTCCAATTGTTGAGTCTATCGTCAGGAGTTAGGAAGATCCAATTGTTGATGTCGAAGTCACCATCATCGTCTCCTATAGCATGAACTTCATTCTTGTTGATGCAGAATGGAGATTCGCCGACACGTTCGTGGCGTATCATCTTCTGACCTTTAGAAGTGAAGCCCAAACCAGTCTTGTCAGATTTGAGTGGAAAATTGGGTAGCTATCCTCAAACGGTACAACCTCTTTCTTCAACTACAGCTCTGGCATCTTCTAGTGAGGCCATCTTTGGTGGAACTCTAGTAACTTTAGGAGTGACAGAAGAGTTGGTAGGCATAACTCGCGGAACTACTTCAAAAGCTTGACAGGGGGTTTCGACAAATTCACCTTCCATTTCGATGTATTAGAATGACTGCAGATGGCTCACCATATATTCTCCTTCTCCGCATACTGTAACAATCTTCCCCTTCACTAGGTACTTCAACTTCTGATGTAGGGTAGACGTAACAACGCCTGCCCCATGTATCCAAGGGCGTCCAAGCAGGCAAGAATAAGCTGGACGAATGTCCATCACAAAGAAAGTAGAATCAAAAGTCTGGGAACCTAATTTGATCAGCAGGTTGAGCTCTCCAAGTAGTATTCTCTTTGAACCATCAAAAGCTCTTACGATTATGTCATTGGGTTTCATGACCACTTCCTCAGCATCAAGTCAGTCGAGAGCACTCTCTGGTAGGACATTCAGAGCATAACCAGTATCCACCAACACATGAGACAATGTAGTGCCCTTACACCCCACAGAAATGTGTAAGGCTTTGTTGTGTTTTCTTCAGGCATGAGTCAGATCAGCATCGGAAAAGCCTAAATCATTATCTATGGTCTGGTTGGCAATACAACTTTCGAATTGGTCAGCAAAAGTGTCTTGCGGTATGTGAGCATTCTTCAGAAACTTCACCAAGGCTTTAGCATGAGCCTTAGAGCACAACAACAGAGCTAGTATGGAAATCTTGGTTGAGGTTTGTCCTAACTGCTCCACTACATTGTAGTCGCTCTTCTTAATGATCTTCAGAATTTCCTTTATTTCTTGCTTGGTGGTACCTTCAACAACTTCCTTTGGTACTTCCGTCTGAGAAGGTTGAGTCACTTTCTCTTTCTCTTTCACTTTCATTTTTGCTTAGGTGGCAGATGACGTGTTACATAGATAATTTAGCGACGGAAAAACGGTCACTAAAAATGGTTTTTTGGGTTTAAAAATATTCCTCTCATTCTTTCCTTAATTGTTACTTTAATAGTGGATACAAAATTAGCCAATGTCAAGAAAGAAGCTGATGTGAAAAGAAACGATAAAGATTGGGCTTATGGTGGAGATATTGTTTCTGGTGGCGTGATATTAAAGGCATTTTTGGAGGTCCAAGAGTTAAGGAGAAAAATCAGCAAGGACCTTGATTGTAGCAGAAGTTATCTGCGTATTTGATTTTGCAGAAGTTTGTTACACCTTCAAGCTGTTATTTGAAGGCCTAAATCCAATTGGGTAATAGGTTATAAATAAGCAGTTGTAACCTAGTTTTAGTAAGCTAGCCAGTTTTAGAAAGATGTAGTCTTTAGGGTTAGCCATGTAGGTGAACCACCCGGATTGTAGGATGGTCACTAATTTGTACCTCGAAGCCTGTAGGCAAGAGGTTTATTTTACTCACTCAGAAGCTGTGAAGCAATGAGTGCAATTGTGTCCTTCGAAGAAGCTATGAAGCAATTCCAAGTTTACTTAAGGCACAAGTTTGACTGTTTTATGTTTAAAGTGGTGTTCTCCAAACTGATTTTGTGTTTAAGGAGTCAAGTTGTTGATGCAGTAGCTAGGATGTTGACTGCTAGACATCACTGCGGTGATTGGAAGTGAGTGGAGGTTCTCATATCTAAGTGAGGTATCTTAGGTAGAAGGGTCATTGGGTAGGGATTAAGTGAAAGGTGTAAACTGGTTGGTTCAACTCTGAATTAAGACTACTGATAGTGAACTTCATTCCTGACTTGGTATGTCCTTAGATGTAGGTTGGTTAGAACTGAATTGGGTGAACAATTTCGTGTGTTCTTTTGTTTCCTGCATTGTTATTTTTATGCCTACCTTGTCTGTTTTATAATGTCCGGTCAGATGTCAAGACATCCTTATATGAAATCCAAGTCTACCGTTGGCACCACAATTTCACCCATTATGGCTTTCTTCATGGCCCTTGAAATTTCCTACAGTTTCACCAATTTTTCATAGAACTCAAGTTGCCTGAATGTCTTGACTGAACCTCTGAATCTTCTTCCCATGTTGAGAATACCATATATCCTCTCCTTACTTCTCTTGATTATGAGCTTTTTCAGATATTCCTGCCCCTTGGCCAAGTTGGTGAACGTCTCTTGGAAATGAGCATTATGAGTATGGAGATCTTTGACAGTCTGTTCGAGATCTATTTCTGCTAAAATAAAGGGCGAGAGAATAAGAAAGTCGGTCTTCGAAGTACCTGTTATGAAATGATTTCCTATGATATGGTATGCAATGCAATGTTTTCAAGGACCTTAGGAGATTTATATTTGGTAAAAAATAAGAACAAACTTTTCATTAGCTAATTAGTCTATACAAAGGAAAGTTCAACATAAAGTAAAAGCTCCTAGTGCTTAAGTCTCCCATGGATGTTTCCCCTTTGCGCTAACATAGGGGTTCAGGCTTTGTTCCTCGTGAAGCAGCTTCGTCAACTCCAATACTCTTTTCTCGCTTGCATAGCACTAAGCTTCGAATGTATCCCTTTATTCCTTAAGTTGAATCCAAGATATCTTCATTTATTCAATATCAGTGGGTATATCTGGATGGAGAACGATATAAGGATCATCACCTTCAACAATAGGTTCCACAATTATCGATAGGATAATATTATACGACATCACGAGACTTTGAGCACGAGCTCGCACCCATTTGAGGTAGGGTTCCCAAGGAATAGAGATTTTATCCCCCAAAGTCTTGGTATCAGTCTTCTTCACCATGCCCTAAGCGTGCACAAATCTTCAATGATAACCTTAGAGATCATTGTCATAGTCAAATACGATGTCCTGGATAAACATATCACGATGACCATTTCTTCGAGCATAACCAAACTAACATAACGCTAGACAAGGGTTGTAACGTCCCTTCATCCCAAGGAGTGACACATTAGGGAATTCCCCCGCAATGCTCAATGAAAGTAAAGTCTTCTTGAAAGTAGAGACACTAACAGATCTCTGAATGAGAGAGTGACATCAACCTTTGAGACCAATCCAGACCTTGTTCATTCTTCATTACTGATCGGGGAAGGTGCGAAATAAACCACCTGTATAATAACGGTATGCAACACATGAGATACCTTTGCCTCTTCATAGTACGAGTGTGAAGATAATGCAGAATATCTTCGACCAAAGTAGGCACATGATTATGTGTGAGGAATATCTTATTGGAGTTCACATCTATGAATTGATACGGATTAGGAAATAACACCAAACCATAGATTAGTAAGGCCAAAATATCTTCAAAATCATGGAAACTCGTAGCATTTAAGAACTCTCAGGCCTTCTTTATCAGAAATTTAGCAAGCAAACCCTTAACTCCACTTCTTGTTTCCCAATTAGCTTCAATGTATGACCGCTTCAGGTGTAAAGCTGTTGTAATCTTTACAAACCTCAGAACTTTTTCTAAACTGGAGAAAGGTATCTGATCAAGAATGGGTATCCCAAGTAGCTTAGATAATTCTTCCATTATAGGTACC
Organism: Vicia sativa; assembly: GCA_021764765.1. Classification (NCBI taxonomy): domain Eukaryota; kingdom Viridiplantae; phylum Streptophyta; class Magnoliopsida; order Fabales; family Fabaceae; genus Vicia; species Vicia sativa. The sequence goes on from CM038797.1 coordinate 143,012,281, forward strand.
AACTGAGAATATGGGAAGGTAAAACAATGATGCTTCGGATCAAAGAACTGGAATACGACACTTATCATATATTATTCAAAACCGGAGGTAACTAAGTTGAGTAGATAAACATTCCTCTTGATGAACTGAGAGTGATCGGGAACTTCTGAAACTAACTCCTTGAGATGAGAAGGTATACCCACAAAGTTCATTCAAATAGTTTTCCTGAGAGCGGAAGCCATGAACCTACAACAGAGAACAAAGATAAATCCCTAGGTCTTTGAAATAGTTAGTGAAATGATATGATGTTATGATGTTATGATGTCATGATGTTATGTTTAAATAGCAAGCATAAACAATTCACACAATAGCCCTAGGTTTAAGGCTTGCAAGAGGTATATGTGTCTACCCTTCACCGATGTTTAAGTTGGTTCAACCTGTCCTACAATAGTAACTTGGTTCTAGAAATCTCATATCACAAATCTTTCTCGCAGGCTTTATTTCAGTGCGGCATCCAAGTGGTCGACCAAAACATCCTGAAAGTCGAATCTTAATAAGCGTAACATCGAGTATCAACCAACTTCAGTTTGCACCGAAGCTGGCTATATCACTACCTTCTAATGGCTAAGACGGGTCAATTAGGATTCTAAAATTTTAGTTAGTGTTGATGATACCACGCAGATGCCAAATGTTTCCTTAACTGGACTTGAGGAACATCAGAACATCCAAAAAGTCACATTAACCGTATCCATCATTTTAACTGTTTCGGTCTATGCCGGGCAGTCGCGATAATCTTTTGCTACTTACCTAAGGTACCGTAGATTCGGGTGTAGGATCTTTCACAAGCAATAATACCCAAGCAATACCCTTAAAATAAAGTAGACAAATCAAACAATGAAAGCAAGTAAAAGTGATATAAGAATCCTAAGGTAACCCATCTTTATGTATTATCCCCAACAGAGTCGCTAGTTCTGTAACACGGTGGAAGAACTGACTTGTTTGTTTTGCGTTTTATCGCAAATGTTGCGGTTAGCAACATCGACTTTTATTTTATCCAATAAAGGAAAGGTGAAAAGAATAAGAAAGACCTTTTATCGATTCTAAGTTCGGGGGGGTATTTATGAAAAAGGAAGGTGTTAGCACCCTTTCCATCTGTAGTTATCTACGGGCTCTTAATTGCTTAGCTCACGTTTGAAAACTTTCTTTGTGTGTGTGTGATTTGTTTGAAAAATATTTTGACTTTGACTTTGTAACGATTCTTGTATCATTCCTCAAGAATGTATACGAAGTGTTTGAAAATATTTGTTTAAAATGTGAGGTGTGAAAAGTATTTGTTTTTAGAGCAAGCAATTAAGAGTAACTACTGTAATACGGTGAACTGACTTTGTAGGTTTTTGTATCGCAAATGTGCGGATAGCAAGAGTCGCCACCGACTTTTCTTTTATCCAATTAAGGAAGGTGAAAAGAACAGGAAAAGACCTTCGTTAGATTCTGAGTAAGGGAGAAGGTTATGAAAAGGGAAGGTATTAGCACCCCTTTCCTTCCGTAGTTATCTACGGGCTCTTAGTTGCTCTTAGATTACTTTAAAAATGGTGCTTTCTGTGTGTTTGACAAAAATGTTTTGAAAAAGGCATTTCGCTTTGACTTTGTAATGATTCATGTAGAAATGTATACAAAGTGTTCGGAAATGTTTTGTTTTGAAAAGAGTTTGAACTTTGACAAAAGTGTGAGGTGCAAAAAGTATTTTGATAGAGCAAGCAACTAAAAGTCTTATTACCTACTCAGAAAGGTCATTTTCATGTTGTTTTACTTTCCTTTAGAATAGTGCTATCTGTACCATTAGTTGGTAGGTAACCCTATTCGTTGGATGTGAGCGGGACATTCGAAGGGACATCGGATGGTCATAGAAAGCAATTTGTAGGAGGTATCCTAGCACATTCGAAGGGACTATCATCATTTTTCGTAGGCGACAATTGAGGGTCAAGATCATGTATTCGGAGGCGACATCGTGGGTCTTATGATCTTTGTATCGAAGGGACTATGATGATTTGTTTTGAAGGCAACAGTGCTAGAATACCTCTACGTTCGAGGGACATGACCATTTGAATTCGAAAAGCATCGAGAGAGAATTACCCTAAGGGGTGCATGTGTGAAAGAGTGTGTCAATTCAGATATTTTTATCTTGCCATACACGCCTAATTACTAACAGTTTATAGGGTGCGTAAATTAAATTGCGGAAATGTAAAATGCGGAAAGATAAATCCTACGCTATTACATGGCTTTGGGGCAGATACATAATTTAAAATGCGGAAAATAAAAGCCCTGATTAGACTATTACATCCCATAAGCAATTACATAATTGGAAAAAGGAAAACGATAAAAAGAAATCGTCCGGAACGGAGTAATCTGTGAAAAGATGAGAAATCGGGAAATACGAGGAAATCGAATAAGAGGAAAATGTTAGTGAAAATAATAATTTTTGAATGAGAAAAATATTTCATGCTGGAAATAACATTAATATGCTAAAAAAAAATTTTGGGATTTTTTGGAGTTAATTTAATAATTAAAAATCAATTAAAGGTGATTTAAATGATAAATTAACAATTAAATTAAATATGCATGCAAAAATAATATTTTTAATTTTATAAATTAAATAAGCATTTTCTGGAAATAATGCAAAAATAAAAATATTTTTTGGTGTTTTTTAATGCATGATAAAAATATTTGAAGTTAAATTAAAATGTATGAAAAATATTAAAAGAAAATATAAAAATAAGAAAATGTTGCAAACTTGTAAAAATCATATGCCAAGGCTGGGATTCGAACTGGTGACCCCTAGGTGAAAAGCGCGCAGCCTTGCCAACTGAGCTAGTGTGCACAACTGTTTGAAAACTGGAGCGAGTAGATTGTAAACGGGTGTCACCTCCTGATTGCCCAGAATCACGTGCCAAGCTTCATCTTCTTCGTTTTGAGTTTTTGAAAACATAGCGTCGGCCTCAGTGCGACGCTATAGTCCCTGCAATTCTCAAAATCTCATACACGTAATATAAATTAGTTGTGAGTACATGAATCGATTGCAAATTGGATTCTAAACACAATGGTGGTGGTCTTATGGTCCAATTTATCCGTTTTAGAGAAGCCCTAAATCGAGGCCGAAAACCCTAGCTATGGTGATTTGCGTTCTAAGCCATGGAAACTCAATCCAATTGCCCAGAAAGCTTGCAAACTTCGTTCTAATCACAAAAACAACAACAAAACATGTTAAAAATGCATGAATAATAGAATTCGATTTTGGAAAAAGTGTGACAAACCGAAATCGTGTTCTTGCAATTCTTGATGTTTCTGGACAAAGTAAGGGTCTGGATCAATTCAGGAGATGTCAAGGAATGTGTTTGGATGCTTGGAATCAATTGAATCGAGCTAAAACTGTGGCTGCAAGTTGCTTGAAAGGCACGGTTTTTTTGAGTTAGGTTAGGGTTTCTCCAAGCAATTTTTCTGTTCTCATTCATGTGCTATGCCTTGTATATTTATATTGGATGGAATTGGAGCTGATTTGAGGAAGAAATAATCATCAATCAATGCAAAACATATTTGATTTTGTACAAGATCAAATCTTATCTTTTTTGATCAATTTTCATCAATTCCTTGCCAATTCAAATCAAATTTCGAAATTTGCCAGCTTTCTTGGGTTGCTTGGATCTCAAGGAAGAGAGAAAAATCAATTTTGCAATTAATTTTGATTTTATACCTTATTTTTGAATTTAATTTGTATTTAAATGAATAAAATCCAAATTAAATAGAAAAATAAGTTTAAAATTTGTGGCATTGGGCTTGGATATTCCTAATTGTATAAGGAACAAGTTTGGATGAAGAAAAACTAGGCCCATTTGCAAAAAATTTGATTCTTACAAGTATCTCTCTTTGTGCACTTCTTCAAAATTGCCCAACTTGTGAATGGTGTATCTTGCTCAATTTTCCACATTTTTGAGTGTTCTTGGACTTTTTGGAAAACTCTAAGAGTCCTCTAACCAACCTATTTGGTTTCATCTCAATTGGAGTTTCCATGCTCAATATATCTTCAAAACAAAATGTTGACTTTGAAAAGGACCTGTAATGTTTTGATCCATACCTTCCAAATGAAGCATTTTTTGAACATTCTTGTGAGACATGAAGTTGTAGAGAATGGAATTTCCTTCAAAACAAGAGGTGGTGGAAAAATTTCTGAGAAAGTATGAAGAAGTTATGCTCAGTCAAATTTGGTTGACTTTTCACTGAGAAACCCTAATTGGAAAGTTTGACTTTTGAGCAAATCTTGAGTTTTCTTGATGAATCATGATCAAACCTTGATCAAATGATGAATGTAACTTCAAAATGAGGATGTTGACCAAAAATCATGAAGTTTGACTGTATGTTGACCACAGTTGACTTTTTGTCCAATACAACTGATTTTCAACCATCTGAGCAATTGCCTGAGGAAATTTGACTTGTGAGGCTTGAAATTTGTTATGGAGAATCTTTGAAGCATATGAGGAGGCATGATGACCATTGGAGATGTTGGAAATCCATCTTGATTTGAGGAATACCAAACCCTAGTTTGGGTTGATTATCTAGGAGAGGGTTTGTCTGACCAATCCTTGAGGAATCCTCGAGTATGGATGTATGAAATGTCTTGAGAAGTTGGAGGGCAAATTTTGGGGTATGACAGCTGCCCCTGTTCAATCTTCTTGTACTGGAAGGGTTAGATTGGCATATTCGCCTTTCGTGACCTGGAGGTAGAAGATGATTGAACACTCGAGTACACCTGAAAATTTGCACTCGCTGTTGACTGATGATGCGGGAATGGGCTTACAAATGCCATTTGGAGAAGCTGGAGACTTTGTTGGAGGATGAGTCGTACGCTAAACTCGAGATTTGTTGATAGGAGAACTGACGGGGATGGGCTTAAGACGCCATCTGGAGAGATCGATGTTGGGGAGTGAGCCGTACGCTAGGCTCTGTAGATGCTTCTGGGAGTGGAAGGAGCATGGAGATGGGCTTAAGATGCCATCCGGAGGGTGTCGTACGTTAGACTTCGTGCTCATCTTTGAATGAAGTTATTGGTTTGTATTGGTTTTTAACCAAATATGCGGCATTCTGAAGGTGGAGAAACAGTGACAAGTAGTCGGAGATGGGCTTAAGATGCCATCCAAGGCAACTGAGTCATACGCCAGACTCTGTAGTTGTTGTTGATAATAAGAGAGAGTTAGAATAGATCTTCGTGCTGATTACTCTGAGGGGATAGTGGTTGGCAAAATGTGGATAGCTTCCCTATTGTGCATCGGGTGTTGGTCCAACGCCTGTTATCGGAGGATAACTTGTGATCGTTCAGATAGTTCTCCCGTCTAGCTTCGGGCATTAATCCTGGATCTGTTGTCGGAGGACAACAAAGGTGGTCATTCAGATAGTTTTCCCGTCTGGGTTCAGGTCTTAATCTTGGACCAGTTGTCAGAGGACAACTAGGGCGGTCTTTCAGATAGTTCTCTCGTCTGGATTCGAGTATTAATCTTGCACCTGTTTGCGTCAGAAGTGATTTTCACCTGTTTTGGAGAAAACAAGGGAAACTTTGATAGAATATTGGTTAATATTATGCAAAGCATGATGCATGACGATGTATATGAATGATATATGCACAAGTTATAACTTGTATGAATGATAGATGTTTGTGGTATTTCAAAACATATCCATCTTGAAGAAGATGCGGATGTTCTGCTTGGAGATTTCTGACTTCTGTTTGAGGATGGAAACCCTAAGAAGGAAGATAACCTCGATTCCTCCGGTGCACTATCTGACCAAGTTTTGGGCCTAGATATTGTTGAGAATAGTAAAGATACGTTGTCGAGGATCTTGTGTATAGACCCTGTTGGGGAGAATCTTGGAGGTACTCTACTGGGGATTTTGCGTGTAAATCTTGCTGGAGAGCCATTGGTAGTTGCTGGGAGACCGGGTTAGAAGAATCTGGGGTCCGTTGTAATCTCTGACGGGGGCACAAAGGATATAGGTTTCCTCTGGTGCACTATCTGACCAAGTTTCCAGTCTGGACACTGCTGCTGGAGAACAGGGGGGTTGTTGAGGGATATCTTGTTGGGGATAAACACCTCGGCTGGGGATGAAACGTTGTTGCTCGAAGATGGGTGTAATCCGATTAAGTTGAGTGGAATCACTGCTTGGGGATTCACCTCTACTCTGCTGGGGAAGATCTGTAGTGAGGGACACCTCTGTGGGGATTTGTACTTTGCAGGGGAACGTATTGGTGACTTTCGTCGTCATCTCAATTCCTGGAGCCTGTAGTAATTACTTTTGTATGTTCATTTTTCGTACGTTTGTGAACAAATTTTTATTGTTAGATGCATATAATCATTCAAAGCAAACGTTGGACTTTATGCAAACAACAATAGTGAAAATTGTAAAGAGAAAGAAACTTGTATTTATTTGAAAGGTGGCGTATGGGCAAGCAGTTTGTACACAAGAAAAGTAAAAAGCTATGCGGAAACAATCTCGTTAAGTTCCAACTATGCTAGTACTCATATATTTCAACTATCTCATCTCCTTGCTGTCAGTAGAAAGTGAGTGAATTGATCTTCGCAATTTGAATCTTGAATGCTGATAGTAGTCTGGAAGTAGATAGGTGATCTGGGCGAGACATAGTCGTACGCATAAATCCCTAACTTTTTCCTAGACCGCGCTTTCGGGTTTTCAGTCTACCGAGATACCCTTTTTTGCCCAAGCCGCCTTTTCAGGTTTTCGACTTGCCCGGGTGTACATGTTTTGTATATATCCTTAACTTTTGCCCGAACCCTTTTGGTTCTCCAGGATTCCTTTATTTTTGCCTAGGTCAGTCGACCTAGCGGGTCTCTTTTATGCGTAGTATTTTTTGACTATGTCTGTGTTCACAGGGTGTGGGAAGTCTTCACCATCCATGGTGCTGAGTATCATAGCTCCGCCGGAAAATACTGTTTTGACTACAAATGGTCCTTCATATGTAGGAGTCCATTTGCCCCTGGGATCAACTTGTGGAAGAATGATGCGTTTGACTACTAGATCACCGACTTGGTAGACTCGGTGCTTGACCTTCTTGTTAAATGCTCTGATCATTCGTTTCTGATAGATCTGTCCATGGCAGATGGATGCGAGTCGGTTCTCATCAATCAAGTTAATCTGGTCGAGGCAAATTTGGATCCAATCATCGTCGCCTAACTCTGCATCCTGGAGGACTCTGGTTGAGGGTATCTGAACCTCGATGGGTAGGACTACTTCCATACCGTACACAAGAGAGAAGGGGTTTGCCTCTGTTGATGTTCGTACTGTAGTGCGATAACCATGAAGAGAAAATGGTAACATCTCATGCCAATCTTTGTAAGTCACTGTCATCTTCTGTATGATCTTCTTAATATTCTTGTTAGCGGCTTCCATTGCGCCATTCATCTTAGGCTGATAAGGAGAAGAGTTGTGATGCTTGATCTTGAACTTCGTACAGAGTTCGGTGATCATTTTGTTGTTAAGGTTAGAGCCATTATCTGTGATAATCCTTTTGGGAATGCCATACCGACAGATAAGATTATGTTTGATAAATCGGGCCACAACATTCTTGGTAACAGATGCAAACGAGGCTGCTTCCACCCACTTGGTGAAATAATCAATTGCCACAAGGATGAAACGATGTCCGTTGGAAGCTGTGGGCTTGATTTCTCCGATCATGTCAATGCCCCACATTGCAAAAGGCCAAGGAGCTGTTAGAACATTCAGAGGTACTGGAGGTACGTGCACTTTGTCTGCATATATCTGGCATTTGTGACAAGATCGAGCATAACGGTGACAATCAGCTTCCATGGTGGACCAATAGTAACCTGTTCTCAAAATCTTATTAGCCATGGTGTGTCCACTTTAGTGGGTACCAAATGCGCCTTCGTGTAACTCTTCCATAATGTGTTCCGCTGTTTTCCGGTCTACGCAGCGGAGTAAGCACAAGTCGTGGTTGCGTTTGTATAAGATGTCGTTGCTGAGGAAGAATTTGGATGTAAATCTTCTCAAGAACTTCTTATCATTGACAGATGCCCCTGCGGGATATTCTTGAGTCTCAAGATACTTCTTCACGTAGTAGTACCAAGGTTTCTCGTCTGTATCAAGCTCATAGCAATATGCTGGTTCGTCAAACCTCTCAATGATGATCTGGGGAGCCTCATTGTCCCATCTGACCTTGAACATAGATGACATAGTAGCCAATGCGTCTGCCAACTGATTCTCTTCTCGTGGAATGTGATTGAAAGTGATCTCTTCGAAGTAGGGGATCAAACTCAGAACATGCTCTCGATATGGAATGAGATTTGGATGTTTCGTATCCACTCGCCTTAATCGACTGATCACTAAAGTCGAGTCTCCATACACTTGCAAGAACTTGATTCTTAAGTCAATAGCGACTTTGATACCCATGATGCACGCTTCGATTCGCCATGTTGTTGGTGCAATCAAACATAACTGGCGGTGAAAGGCGATGTCCACTGTAGGGATGTAATGATGGCGCCAATGCCATTGCCAAGTGAGTTTGAGGCTCCATCAAAGACCATGGTCCATCGGGATCCTTTTTCAGGTCCTTCGTCTGGTCCTGGTTCTTCGCAATCTGTAACTAGCAAAACATCTTCATGTGGAAACTCGAACTGCATAGACTGATAGTCATCTACGGCTTGATGAGCCAAATGATCGGCTACTACACTCCCTTTGATCGCTTTCTGAGAAGTGTATTGAATGTCGTATTCGGTCAAGATCATTTGCCATCTTGCTATTCTTCCAGTGAGAGCTAGTTTCTCAAATATGTATTTTATCGGATCCATCTTTGAAATCAACAAGGTAGTGTGAGTCAACATATACTGTCTTAGTCGTCGAGCAGCCCAAGTTAAAGCGTTGCAAGTTTTCTCGATTGTGAGTATCTTGTTTCACATCGGTAAACTTTTGCTAAGGTAGTATATTGCATGCTCTTTTCGACCGACTCGTCATGTTGCCCAAACACACACCCATTGAGTTCTCTAACACCGTCAGTACATGATAAGAGGCCTTCCTTCGGCAGGCGGCATCAGGATAGGAGGATTATGTAGGTACTCCTTAATTTTGTCAAAAGCGATCTGGAAATCGTCGTTCCATTCCACTACTTGATCTTTTTTTCAGTAGCTTGAGAATTGGCTCACAAGTAGCAATTAGATGTGCAATGAATCTGGCAATGTAATTCAATCGGCCCAAGAAACCTCTGACTTCCTTCTCGGTGCGGAGAGCTGGAATTTCTTGAACAGCTTTAACCTTGGCGGGGTCAACTTCAATACCTTTTCCACTGACTACAAATCCTAGGAGTTTACCAGATGTGACTCCAAAAGTGCACTTGTTAGGATTAAGTCTCAGTCTGTACTTCTTCAACATGTCAAATAGTTTATGCAAATGATCAAGATGTTCTTCCTCTGTCTGTGATCGAGCTATCATGTCGTCGACGTAGACCTCTATCTCGTGATGAATCATGTCATGAAATAATGTCACCATAGCACGCTGGTAGGTGGCGCCCGCATTCTTCAGTCCAAACGGCATAACCTTGTAGCAGAAAGTGCCCCACTGTGTACCAAAAGTAGTCTTCTCCATGTCTTCAGGAGCCATTTTGATCTGATTGTAACCGGAGAAACCATCCATGAAGGAGAAAACTTTATGCTGAGCGATGTTGTCATCCAGAACATCAATATGAGGGAGCGAAAAATTGTCTTTCGGACTTGCTTTGTTCAGATCTCTGTAATCCACACACATTCGTACTTAACCATCCTTCTTAGGTACGGGTACCACATTTGCAACCCATTGTGGATATGAAGTAACGGCTAAGAAACCTGTGTTGAACTGCTTCATAACTTCGGCCTTGATTTTCTCAGACATCTCAGGACGCATGCGACGAACCTTCTACTTCACAGGGAGAAAACCTTCTTTTGTCGGTAGTCGGTGCACCACAATATCAATATCCAGACCTGGCATGTCTTCGTATGACCAAGCAAAAACCCCAATGTAGTCTCGTAACATCTGAATCAATCTTTCTTTAACACTGTTCTCAAGACCCGCTCCTATCTTGATCTCTTTTATGTCTTCATCAGTACCCAAATTCACAACCTCAACTTGCTCTTCGTGTGGCTGTATAACTCGTTCTTCTTGCTGTAGCAATCTGACAAGTTCTCCTGGCACTTCACAATCTTCCTCACTTTCGTCTTCGGCTTGGTAGATCGGATTATCGAAGTCATATTTAGCAATAGCATAGTTGTTATCAACGAGATTCGGAGTGATTCTGCAGTGTATCACGTGGGTGTGTGTAAGAAACACATAGCTTTTTGAAGGGGTGATAAAGTAAAAGAAAGAAAGTAATAAACAATGCCAAAAGTCCAACGATTTTATTGAATTAAAATATGTAAATGACAGATAATAACCCTCACAAATGAACCATGATGCCCCGGGCAAGGCACTAGGCTTTAGAGTTCATCGTTCAAAATATAGAAAATACGAAAAGCAAAACAAAAACAAGAGCAATTACTCCTGTCTAAAGGAGATTGGTATGACGTCTTCAGTCTTCCAATTGCTGAGCCCTTTGTCTGGAGTTGGGAAGATCCACTTGCTGATGTCGAAGCCGTTGTCATCGTCTTCTATAGCATGGATCCCACTCTGGCTGATGCGGAAAGGAAGCTGGCCGGCACGTTCGCGGCGTATCATCTTCTGACCTTTGAGGGTGAAGCCTAAACCAGTCTTGTCAGATTTGAAAGGAAGATCAAGGAGCTGTCCCCAAATAGTACTACATCCTTCTTCAACAGCAGCTTGAGCATCTTTCAACGAGGTCATCCTAGGCGGAGCTTGCGTAACTTCAGGAGTGATAGGAGAGTCAACAGGCACGAGTCTGGGGATTGTTTCAAAAGCTTGACAGGGAGTCTCAAAGAATTCACCCTCCACCTCGAGGTATCGGAATGACTGTAGATGACTGACCATATATTCTTCTTCACCATATACCGTAACAACCTTCCCTTTCACTGGGTACTTCAGCTTCTGATGCAAGGTAGAAGTAATAGCGTCTGTCCCATGTATCCAAGGGCGACCAAGTAAGCAAGAGTAAGCTAGACGAATGTCCATAACAAAGAATGTGGAGTCAAAAGTCTGGGAACCAACTTTGACAGGCAGAATGAGCTCTCCAAGCACTGTTCGCTTAGAACCATCAAAAGCTCTCACAATAATGTCACTAGGTTTCAGAACCAATCCTTCAACATCAAGCCGGTCAAAAGCAGTCTTCGGTAGGATATTCAGAGCAGAACCGGTATCTACCAAAACATGAGATAGTGTAATGCCCTTGCATTCAACAGAGATGTGCAAGGCTTTGTTGTGTTTCTTTCCGGCAGGAGTCAAATCAGCATCAGAGAAGCCTAGGTCGTTGTTGGCAGCCAGGCTAGCAATACAAACTTCAAATTGGTCAGTAGTAGTGTCTTGCGGTACATGAGCATTCTTCAGAAACTTCACCAAGGCATTGGCATGGGCCTCAGAGCACAAGAGCAGAGCAAGCATGGAGATCTTGGACGGAGTCTGTCCCAACTGTTCCACAACATTGTAGTCACTCTTCTTGATAATCTTCAGAATTTCCTCCATTTCTTGCTTGGAGGTGTCTTCAGCAACTTCCTTTGGTACTTCTGGCTGAGCAGGATGAGTCACTGGTTCTTTCCCTCTAGTTTGAGGAATGGATTGAATGGCTGGAATGCGAGCTGGAGTCGCAGTGTCTTTTGGAGGAGAGATTTCTGGAGAGAACACTCTTCTGGTTCGAGTCACCTTACTAGATCCAGTGATGTTGTCAATGTCAGGAACGGTAGCTTCAATAGTAAGATCTTCAATGGTCAGAGGGTCTTGCTTGACGCCATGATAGTAAACCTCGGCTCCATAGTTCCAAGGGATAGCTTTATCGGAGGAATATGGAACTGGCCTTGGAGAAGTGATAATCAGAGGTGCCACTCTAGGCACAGGATCAGTAGAGGAAATCCTTATTGTGTTAACATCAGCATAGTCTTCTGGGAAATCATCACCCCATCCGGTCACTTTAACATCTTCAATAGGAATCTTGTAGCTCTCAGAAACAGTGTACTTCACCATGTAATCATACTTTCCACTTGGCTTCCCCAAGGTATCCCACACAGACGGTGCGACTTCATTCACATCTTCGATATTCAACTTAGACATATCTTCACACAGCTTCTGCACAGGTGGTTTCAGAAATAGTATTTCACGGTTATCCATCATGCACTGGACACGTCTTCTCAACCAAGCACAACCATCAGAGGTGCAGATGGGCACCAACGACAATTCTCTGGGCATCCCGGATTGACACCGGCCTGCAGCAAATTCTTCTTAACAGTCATCAGAGGAATGGTCAAGTCATCTATGTTGAAAACATAAGTATCTTCCCCAACAGCATTGGAACTCTTGTCATGGTTAGGCATAGGCGCGTTGATCACATTCGGAGTCTCAACTGGAGGGTCAAACTCAATCTACTTAGCTTCAATCATATCTTGAATCTTGTTCTTCAGAGCCCAACAGTTGTCAGTGTCGTGCCTTGGGCTATTGGAGTGGTAAGCACACTTAGCATTAGGATTGTATCTCGAAGAGGAAGTGTTGATGTTTTGAGGAGGATCCCTCAAGGTAATCAGCTCTGCTTTCAACATGTGTTGTAAGGCTTACGACAATGGCATGTTGATCTTCGTAAACTGTCTTCGTGGGCGCGTTCTGTCTACCCGCGTTGTCTCGCTGAGGTTGTGCTGATGCAGGATTGGAGATCACAACTGCCCCCACAGATTGAGCACGGTCGGTCTTGGCTCGACTTTTCTGACCATACACATCATTGGCTTCTTTCTTACCACCAAAAGATCTCTTCGCAGCGCTTGAAGACGTCTCTACCTGAATCTTTCCGCTCTTGAAACCAGCTTCAATACGCTCGCCTGTCAATATCAGCTCGGTGAATCCGGCTGAAGAGTTTCCAATCAGATGATTGAAGAACAGGCCTGTCAGTGTTCCCATGAACATATGAACCAGCTCCCTATTGGACAAGGGTGGTTGAACTCTGCCTGCTAGATCTCTCCATTTCTGAGCATACTCTTTGAACTTCTCATCACGACCCATGGACATGCTCTGTAGTTGCATGCGAGTGGGTGTCAATTCAGCATTGTACTCGTAATACCTGTAGAAAGCATCTGCTAAGTCACTCCAAGTACGGATACGGTCATTCTCTAGCTGATAATACCATTCCAATTGAGTTCCGGACAAACTCTCTTGAAAATAGTGCATCCACAACTTTCTGTCATTAGTGTGGGGGTTGATCTTCTGGACGTAGGACTTCAAATGCAGCTTGGGACAAGAAATGCCATCATACTTGGCAAAAGCAGGAACTTTGAACTTGGGAGGAATCACAACACCAGGAACAAGACTCAGATCATCAAAATCCAGCCCTGATATCTTCAGGTTTTCCACAGCATTCAGACGGTCTTCAAGTTGCTTGTACTTATCATCTTCATCAGAGTACTGGCTATAGTCAGAGCAATCTTCTTTTTCCTTCTCAGGCTCACGCTGGTCATCTTCATTTCCCTTGACACTCCCCTCATTCTTGACACTTCCTTCAGAGAGCTCTATCCGGCTAACCCTTTTAGGACCACCTTTGTAGCGTCTGCCCATGTTGAGGAGACCAACAACCTTCTTCTTTCTGTTGATGAGCTTTTTCAGATCCTCTTGGCCTTGGACCAAGCTAGTGAACATCTGCTGAAACTGAGCATTCTGAACCTGGAGATCTTTGACAGTCTGTTCAAGAGCCATTTCTGCTAAAATAAATAGCGAGCAAATGAGAAAACCAATCTTCAATGTACCTGTGATGCAATGTTATGCTATGATATGCAATGTTTATGCGAATGCAATGCAATGTTTTCAAGGACCTTAGACATTTAAATTTATTAAACAAGCACGAACAAACATTTATTAGTCCTCTTTTTATTCTTTTTCTTTTTAAGTACAAAAGATAGTTCAAAACAATAAAAGAAAAACATATAAATCCTAGAGCTCTAAGTCTCCCATGGGCGCTTCCTCTTGATGCCGAGGTAGGCGTTGATGTTTCGCTCCTCATGAAGTAGCTTGGTCAACTCTAGCACTTTCTTCTCGCTTGCATAGCACTGAGCTTCAAAGGTATCCCTCTCTTCTTTAAGTTGAATCCAGGATCTCTTCAAGTCTTCAAAATCAGTAGGCATGTCAGGATGGGGAACGGTATAGGGTACGTCACCTATAGGAACAGGTTCCATAATTATTGGTAAAACAGGCGTGAATGGCATCATGAGGTTTTGAGCTCGAGCTCGCACCCATTTGAGGTAAGGTTCCCAAGGAATAGAGTTTTGGTGCCCCAAAGTCTTGGTATCAGTCTTCTTTACCATGCCCCAAGCGTGTATGAACCTTCGTCGGTAATTCTGGAGATCGTGGTTGTAGTCGAACACAATATCTTGGAGAAGCATATCATGTGGACCATCTCTTCGAGGAAAACCAAACTGACGTAGAGCTAAAGAAGGGTTGTAAGTAATACCTCCCCTTATACCAAGGAGTGGTACATTAGGGAATTCTCCACAACGCTCAATGAATGTGAAGTCCTTTTGAGAGAAAAGATTCCAACGGATATCTGAATGAGAGAGTGACATTAACCTTTGAGACCATCTCAACCTTTGTTCATTCTTCAAAACTGATGGAGGAAGGTGCGAAATAAACCACCTGGAAAGTAACGGTATGCAACACATGAGAGTTCCTTGTCTCTTAGTAGTACGAGTGTGGAGAGAATGTAGGATGTCTCCAAGTAAGGTAGGCACTGGATTGCGGGTAAGGAATAGCTTGATGGCGTTGACATCTATGAATTGATCCGAGTTAGGGAATAGAACCAAAGCATAGATTAACAAAGCTACAATGTCTTCAAATGCATGGAAACTCATAACCTTGAGGAATTCTCGGGCTTTCTTAATTAAGAACTTGGCAAGTAAACCCTTAACTCCACTTCTTGTTTCCCAATTGGCTTCAATGTCTGAGCGCTTAAGATGTAACGCTGATGCAATGTCTTCGTACCTAGAAACCTTTTCTAGACCGGTGAATGGCATTTGGTCAATAATAGGTATCCCAAGTAGCTTAGAGAACTCTTCCAAGGTAGGAACCAACTGATAATCTAGGAATGTAAAGCAATGATGTTTCGGATCAAAGAACTGGAATAGGACGTGCATCATATCTTCTTCAAAACCGGAGATAACCAAGTCAAGCAGATAACCATGTCTTTTGATGAACTGAGCATGATCGGGAATCTCTGAAACCAATTCTTTGAGCTGAAAAGGTATACCCATGAAGTTGATTCGGATAGTCTTTCTAGAAGCCATAATTCCTACAAAACAGAGAAAAGATAAATCCCTAGGTCCTTAAAATAGTTAGATATGATATGCAATGTGAATGATGTCATGATGTCATGTTTAGCACACACAAACAATTCACACAATGAGCCTAGGTTTAAGGCTTGCAAGAGGTATAGGTGATTACCCCACCAAAAGTTTGAGTTGGTTTATCCTGTCCTATAATAGTAACCGGGTTCTAGGAATCTCACATCATTGATCTTTCTCGTAGGCGTTTATTTCAATACGACTACCAAGTGGTCGATCGAAAATATCCCAAAAGTCTGATCTCAATGAGCGTAGCATCGAGTATCAACCAACCTTAGTCTGCACCAAAGTCGGCCATCTCACTACCTTCTAATGGCTAAGATGGGTCAATTAAGGTTCTAAAAGTTTGGTTAGCGCTTGGTGACACCACGCAGAAGCCAAATACTATCCTCAACTTGGGAATGAAGAGTATCAGGAAATCCAAAGTGTCACGCTAACGTAGCCATCATGTTGACCGTTTCGATATAAGTCTAACGGTCGCGACGATTTATTGCTACTTACCTAAAAGGAAACCCAGATCCGGGTGTAGGATCCCTCATAAATATAATACCCAAGCAACCCTTAAAAGTAAAGCATAACAAATCAAGCAGAAAGCAGTAAAGGTGATCTAAAAATCCCTAAGGTATTCTCTCTTAGGGTGTTTCCCCGGCAGAGTCGCCAGTTCTGTAATACGGTGAACTGACTTTGTAGGTTTTTGTATCGCAAATGTGCGGATAGCAAGAGTCGCCACCGTACCATTAGTTGGTAGGTAACCCTATTCGTTGGATGTGAGCGGGACATTCGAAGGGACATCGGATGGTCATAGAAAGCAACTTGTAGGAGGTATCCTAGCACATTCGAAGGGACTATCATCATTTTTCGTAGGCGACAATTGAGGGTCAAGATCATGTATTCGGAGGCGACATCGTGGGTCTTATGATCTTTGTATCGAAGGGACTATGATGATTTGTTTTGAAGGCAACAGTGCTAGAATACCTCTACGTTCGAGGGACATGACCATTTGAATTCGAAAAGCATCGAGAGAGAATTACCCTAAGGGGTGCATGTGTGAAAGAGTGTGTCAATTCAGATATTTTTATCTTGCCATACACGCCTAATTACTAACAGTTTATAGGGTGCGTAAATTAAATTGCGGAAATGTAAAATGCGGAAAGATAAATCCTACGCTATTACATGGCTTTGGGGCAGATACATAATTTAAAATGCGGAAAATAAAAGCCCTGATTAGACTATTACATCCCATAAGCAATTACATAATTGGAAAAAGGAAAACGATAAAAAGAAATCGTCAGGAACGGAGTAACCTGTGAAAAGATGAGAAATCGGGAAATACGAGGAAATCGAATAAGAGGAAAATGTTAGTGAAAATAATAATTTTTGAATGAGAAAAATATTTCATGCTGAAAATAACATTAATATGCTAAAATAATTTTTGGGATTTTTTGGAGTTAATTTAATAATTAAAAATCAATTAAAGGTGATTTAAATGATAAATTAACAATTAAATTAAATATGCATGCAAAAATAATATTTTTAATTTTATAAATTAAATAAGCATTTTCTGGAAATAATGCAAAAAGAAAAATATTTTTTGGTGTTTTTTAATGCATGATAAAAATATTTGAAGTTAAATTAAAATGTATGAAAAATATTAAAAGAAAATATAAAAATAAGAAAATGTTGCAAACTTGTAAAAATCATATGCCAAGGCTGGGGTTCGAACTGGTGACCCCTAGGTGAAAAGCGCGCAGCCTTGCCAACTGAGCTAGTGTGCACAACTGTTTGAAAACCGGAGCGAGTGGATTGTAAACGGGTGGCACCTCCTGATTGCCCAGAATCACGCGCCAAGCTTCATCTTCTTCGTTTTGAGTTTTTGAAAACATAGCGTCGGCCTCAGTGCGACGCTATAGTCCCTGCAATTCTCAAAATCTCATACACGTAATATAAATTAGTTGTGAGTACATGAATCGATTGCAAATTGGATTCTAAACACAATGGTGGTGGTCTTATGGTCCAACTTATCCGTTTTAGAGAAGCCCTAAATCGAGGCCGAAAACCCTAGCTATGGTGATTTGCGTTCTAAGCCATGGAAACTCAATCCAATTGCCCAGAAAGCTTGCAAACTTCGTTCTAATCACAAAAACAACAACAAAACATGTTAAAAATGCATGAATAATAGAATTCGATTTTGGAAAAAGTGTGACAAACCGAAATCGTGTTCTTGCAATTCTTGATGTTTCTGGACAAAGTAAGGGTCTGGATCAATTCAGGAGATGTCAAGGAATGTGTTTGGATGCTTGGAATCAATTGAATCGAGCTAAAACTGTGGCTGCAAGTTGCTTGAAAGGCACGGTTTTTTTGAGTTAGGTTAGGGTTTCTCCAAGCAATTTTTCTGTTCTCATTCATGTGCTATGCCTTGTATATTTATATTGGATGGAATTGGAGCTGATTTGAGGAAGAAATAATCATCAATCAATGCAAAACATATTTGATTTGGTACAAGATCAAATCTTATCTTTCTTGATCAATTTTCATCAATTCCTTGCCAATTCAAATCAAATTTCGAAATTTGCCAGCTTTCTTGGGTTTCTTGGATCTCAAGGAAGAGAGAAAAATCAATTTTGCAATTAATTTTGATTTTATACCTTATTTTTTAATTTAATTTGTATTTAAATGATTAAAATCCAAATTAAATAGAAAAATAAGTTTAAAATTCGTGGCAGTGGGCTTGGATATTCCTAATTGTATAAGGAACAAGTTTGGATGAAGAAAAACTAGGCCCATTTGCAAAAAATTTGATTTTTACAAGTATCTCTCTTTGTGCACTTCTTCAAAATTGCCCAACTTGTGAATGGTGTATCTTGCTCAATTTTCCATATTTTTGAGTTTTCTTGGACTTTTTGGAAAGCTATAAGAGTCCTCTAACCAACCTCTTTAGTTTCATCTCAATTGGAGTTTCCATGCTCAATATATCTTCAAAACAAAATGTTGACTTTTTGTTGACTTTGAAAAGGACCTGTAATGTTTTGATCCATACCTTCCAAATGAAGCATTTTTTGAACATTCTTGTGAGACATGAAGTTGTAGAGAATTGAATTTCCTTCAAAACAAGAGGTGGTGGAAAACTTTCTGAGAAAGTATGAAGAAGTTATGCTCAGTCAAAGTTTGGTTGACTTTTCACTAAGAAACCCTAATTTGGAAAGTTTGACTTTTGAGCAAATCTTGAGTTTTCTTGATGAATCATGATCAACCCTTGATCAAATGATGAATGTAACTTCAAAATGAGGATGTTGACCAAAAATCATGAAGTTTGACTGTATGTTGACCACAGTTGACTTTTTGTCCAATACAACTGATTTTCAACCATCTGAGCAATTGCCTGAGGAAATTTGACTTGTGAGGCTTGAAATTTGTCATGGAGAATCTTTGAAGCATATGAGGAGGCATGATGACCATTGGAGATGTTGGAAATCCATCTTGATTTGAGGAATACCAAACCCTAGTTTGGGTTGATTATCTAGGAGAGGGTTTGTCTGACCAATCCTTGAGGAATCCTCGAGTATGGATGTATGAAATATCTTGAGAAGTAGGAGGGAAAATTTTGGGGTATGACAACTACCTACTCAAAAGGTCGTTCTTTGTTATTTTCCTTCTCTTTTAGGACAATGTTATCCATACCATTAGTTAGTAGATAGTTATATCTGTTGGATGTGAAGGGACAGACGTAGGGTCATCGTATGGTCATTTAAGGAAACATGTAAGGATACCTTAGCAAATTCGTAGGGACGATCATCATTTATTCGTAGGCAACAACCGAGGGACAATATCATATATTCGTAGGTGTAATACGGTGGGAGAACTAACTTGTTTGTTTTGCATTTTATCGCAAATATTGCGGATAGCAAGAGTCGTCACCGACTTTTCTTTTATCCAATTAAGGGAAGGCGTAAAGAACAGGAAAAGACCTTCGTTAGATTCTGAGTACGGGAGGCAGTTATGAAAAGGGAAGGTGTTATCACCCTTTCCATCCGTAGTTATCTACGGGCTCTTAATTGCTTAGCTCACTTTATAAATTACTTTTTGTGTGTGTGTTTGAAAATGTTTTTGAAAAGGCATTTCACTTTGGCTTCGTAATGATTCTCGCTGGAAAGTATACGAAGTGTTTGGAAATGTTTTGTTTTGGAAAAGACTTTGTAATGATTCATGCTGGTATGTATACAAAGTGTTTTGAAAGGATTTTAAAAAGTGTGAGGTGTAAAGAGCATTTTGATTGAGCAAGCAAAATAGACTTATTTACCTACTCAGAATGGTCGTTTCCGTGTTATTTTGATTTCCTTTAGAATAAAGCTATCCATACCATTAGTTGGTAGGTAACCCTATCCGTTGGATGTAAAGGGACATTCGAAGGGACATCGAATGGTCATAGAAGGTAACTTGTAAGGATACCTTAGCATATTCGTAGGAACGATCATCACTTTTCGTAGGCAACAATCCAGGGACGAGATCATGTATTCGTAGACAACATCGAGGGTCATCGAGGGACTATGATCTTTGTTGCGAAGGGACTGTGATGATATATTTGTAAGCGTCTTAGCTAAGATATCTCCACGTTCAAGGGATATGACCATTGTTCATAAGGCAACAAGAGAAGATACCCTAAGGTGGGTGCATGTGTGAAAAGTGTGTTGTATTCAGATATTTATCTTATGATTAGAAATGATATATATTGCTTGATTTAATCTTGCCATACACACCTAATTACTAGCAGTTAATATGTGCAGAAAATAAATTGCGAAAAGTAAAGTGCAGAAAGTAAAGGTTCTACATTATTACATGGCTTTGGGCAGATACATAATAGGGGTGCAGAAAGTAAAGGCAGAAATGTAAAGTGCGGAAACTAAATCCTACACTATTACATGATAAGGAATTTGCAACCTATACAACCTTTCTAGAATTTAAATGCGAAATAATAAACAATCAGAATAATAAGAAAATGTTAGTGGAAAATGTTTTGGAAATTAGTAGAAAAAGGTTTTAGGTTAGTAATCCTAATTACTAGAAAAGAAATTATTTTTGGAATTTTTTTGTGATTAATTTTAATGGAAGAAAAGCTTAATTCTAATTAATTAGTATTTAATTAGAAAAATGATTTAAATGAAAAGAAATGTTTTTGTGTTGAAAATTAAATAAAAGTTTTATTAACCTAAATCTAAAGTTAAACATTTTTTAGAGTTTTAGAAAATAATTTAAAAGATAAAAGAAAATAAAATAAATTAAAAAGAAAGAAACTAGAAAAAAAAAAAGATTTTTGTCAGAACTTCTGACTAAGTTCGTCCCAGAACTTCTGATGGAAGTTCTTTCCAGAACTTCTGATGGAAGTTCCTTCCACAACTTTTGG
The DNA here is from genome assembly GCA_021764765.1 of Vicia sativa. Classification (NCBI taxonomy): domain Eukaryota; kingdom Viridiplantae; phylum Streptophyta; class Magnoliopsida; order Fabales; family Fabaceae; genus Vicia; species Vicia sativa. The sequence continues at coordinate 143,033,173 of CM038797.1, forward strand.
AAACCTGTTTTTCCAGAACTTCTGAAGGCGGCACGGAAGTTCCTTCCAGAACTTCTAGAAACCTGTTGTCCAGAACTTCTGGAGGCTTGTACGGAAGTTCCTTCTAGAACTTCTGGAAACCTGTTTTCCAGAACTTCTGGAGGCTGTGTACGCTACCTGCATAGATCATAAGTATGTTAGAAAAAGTGAGGGACAGAAAGGGGTGACACTGGGGATTGAACCCCAGAACCTTTAGTTATCCACGCGCGCGCTGCCAATTGAGTTAGAAGGCTTCGTTGTTCTGGAAATACAAGTATCAGATCAGAAGTGTCAACGTGTCTTATTTTTTGAGTTTTCAAACAAAACACGCGTGGGACCCAAATGCTGGAACGAGCGAATCAGAATGAGAGAAAACGTCACGTCAGTCTTCGCCAGAGTTAGAAACACAGAGACGCCGGAGTCAACACTCCGGTCGTCCTCTCTGATCGTGTCAAACCTGAAAACCTATAAACTCAATCAATTAATGCAAACCAAAAGTCCAGATTGTCTAATTCGACCCTTGCGAACACGATAATGGTATCCTTATGGCTTGGAACTGCCTGTAACGTGAGGTTCGAAACTCCTCCGATCCAAAGCCCTAATCATGGCAACTCATGTTTTGGCCGTTAGGAGCTTCATGTGATTGTTCAAACCTGTTCTATGATATCTCAAGAATGCATTAGAATCGTTAGTTTCAGACAAAACACAACAAATATTGAAATACGAATTTAAGAAAAATATGCAAGTGGATGTTCATGTATGGCACGATTCAGAGACATTTGGCCATGGCTATTGACCTGTACTTACTCAAACTTACCCCAGGAGCACGAATGGATGACTGGAATGACTTGAAAGTGGCTGGAAATTGGAATCCTAGTTTGCAACTTTTATGAAAATTTTGGAGAATTTTAGGGTTTGTAAAAGGCTAGGGTTTTGTCTTTTTTCGTGTCCTCTGCTTCTGGTCTTGTAATATATTTATAGAGCAAGAGATTTGATCAAGAGTAAAGAGAAAATATATTACTTTCAATGCAAAAATATTCTCTTGTAAATGTTTATCAAATCTTGCCAAAAATGCATTTTTTCTTCCTTGGTCCTCAAGATGCTTGGAAAATAAGCCCAACTTGTCATAACTTTGCTCTTTGCATTTTATTTTATTTAAATTGAATTTAAATGATTTAATTCCAAAGTAAATTAAAATAATAGAAAGGAGGCGTGTAAATGGACTTGGGGTCGTGGATGTTCTCAAGAATAAGTATGGATCATGAAAACTTAAGCCCATTTGAAAAATATTTGCATTTGCTAGGTATTTTCCTTTGTGCACCTCCTCAAAAATGTCAAACTTGCACAATTTGTATCTTGCTCAATTTTCAACATTTTTGAGTGTTCTTGGACTTTTTAGAAAGATCAAGATGTCCTATAAACACTTCGTTTGGTCTCGTCTTCATTGAAGTTTCCATGTTCATGAACATTTCTTTGCAAAAAGATGACTTTTTGTTGACTTTTAAAAAGACGTGTAATGTTTTGATCCATAACTTCCAAATGAAGCATGTTTGGCCAAGGCTTGTGAGACATGAAGCTGTAAGGAATTGAATTCCCTTCAAAATGAGCTTTGGTGAAAAACTTTCTGATAAAGTATGTGAAAGTTATGCCTAGTCAAAATCTGTTGACTTTTGTCTGAAAAACCCTTATCTAGAAACTTTGACTTTTGATCAAATCTTGACTTTTCTTGAGGAATCATGATCGACCCTTGATCAAATGATGAATATTACTTCAAAATATTGATTTTGACCAAAAATTATAAAGTTTGACTGTATGTTGATCACAGTTGACTTTTTGTCCTATATAACTAATTTTCAACCATTTGAGCAATTGAATGAGCAAATTTGACTTGTAAGGCTTGAAACTTGATATGGTGATCCCTTGAAGCATATGATGAGGTATGATGACCACTTGGAGTTTTGGAAATCCATCTTGACTTGAGAGGAGCAAAACTCTAGTTTGGATTGATTGCTTAGGAGAGGGTTTGTCTTGTCAACCCTTTGTGAAATCCTTAAGTATGATCTTTATGATGATTTTGAATTGAGGGACTTTTACTAATGGTACCCCTACGTTCGAGGGACATGACCATGTTTATTCGTAAGACAACAAGAGAGGATACCCTAAGGGTGTAAGTGTGCAAAGTGATTTGTTTTTCAAATATTTTATCTTAAGATTAGTGTTATTCTAAGATTGATTTTATATCTTGTCATGCAAATCCTAATTAGCATACCTCTAAGCAGTTAAATATTTGGTAAAAGTAAAGTGCGGAAAATAAAATGTCCTATACTATTACAGGGATTTGGGGCTGTTACATAATAGGAGGTGCAAAAAGTAAATTTACCTAAGCTATAACATCCCATGAGCAGTTACATAATTATAAGAAAAAAATGTGCGGAAAGTAAATCCACACTATTACAAAAAACAACCTTGCAACCTATACATCAATTTCTAATATTTAAATGTGAAAAGCAATAAATAAATAAGAGAAAAATGTTTTCAATAAATGTAAAAGTATTCCAAACCCTAATTATCAAGAGAAAAATATTTTAGATGTTTTTGTGGTTGATTTTAATTGAGAAAAAATAAATTAAAGTTAATTAACCATTAATTAGAAAAAGTAGTTTAAATGGAAAGAAAAATAAAATGTTTTTATGTCAAAAATTAAATAAATATTTTATTAACCTAAACCTGAAAAGCAAAATATTTTTAGGGCTTTAGAAAATAGTTAAAATAATTTTTGAAAAGAAATAAAAATAAGAAAAAAGAAATTGAAAAAAGGTTAGAAAATATGAACAAAGCAAGTGCTAAAAAATAGGTATGGCCCCCAAGGGTGTTAAACTCATGACCCCGGGGTTGCTGAGCCAAAACATAACCACTACACCACTTGTATGTGTGAATGCATGCTCGAGTTTTTATGATGTCAAAATCCCTGGAAAAGTGTGTGTGAGCTACAGATCTCGCTGATAGATGAAAAACAAATTATCCATAAAAAGCCTCGATGCGTCGATGCAAGTGCCAGTCCGGTCGACGCACGTTTAAGGTCAACCCTTAGAAGTTACGTGCCGACCCTTGGATCGACTTACAAGCAAATGAAGTATGGGAGCTAAAATCTAAAAGACTGGGTCGAGCATCCCCCTGGTGTCGTCGACACATCCCTCCTGGAGCGGTCGACGCATCTGTCCTCTGCTGAGTCATTTAATATTTTTTCTTTGCCTAATTTTCATTTTATTAATACTAACACATGTAAATAAAGGTTATTTTTCTTTTGAGCTTTTTCAACAGGATAAGAGTGAAAGATACACATAAAGAGCACTTTATCTTCAACATCCTATCTTCAAATTCAACTTCTCCAAAAATCAAAGTGGTTGAATTCAAGATCCGAGAATTGTTGATAACGTCCAGATCGAAGAATAATTTCAAATTTGGTTGTGTTTTATGGGCTCTATCTTGAATAAAACCTTTAGAATTTTGTCCTCCTAGATCCGAATCGGTGCAGGGTTTTTTGGTACTAATTATCGCTTTGCAAGATTCAGCCGAGTGAAGCATCAATAAGCGGTGAGTTCGCTTGATTTTGTCACGATAATTGGAGGAACTTGAAGGAAGATTTAGGGTTTGATCTTGTTCGATTGATATCAGCCAAAAGAAAGAAATTCTACAACAAATTGGTAGAGATTTCAAGTATCGCTAATTGGAGGTGTACTCGAAGTGATCGAAGTTTGGTTTTGCTCGAACCAAGGATCGTGAAGAAGACAGGTTCATCATCATCAATTGAATTGTGTGAAAGGGAATTATTTCTTCACTTGTTACAATTTGCAATTTTATGAAAAACTTCTTAACTCTAAATTTTAGAGTTGGGGGCAGACGTACACCACACGAGGACGAAAAGTGAAACTGCCTTAACAAATTCTTGTGTTCTTTTTCGCATTTACTTTCATTACTTGATTGATCGAATTTGTAAGGTTCAAATTATCAAACTTGCATAAACTGAATTTGTGTTGTGTCGAGCTTTAACTAATATATTTGTAACTATCCGTTTGATTGTTACGTGACAATTATCGACAACACAACTTTGTTAATGCAACACTTATAAAATTCGCTTACAAGGTGTTTGATATATTTTCTTATCGACAAATTGCTTATTGTGTTTAATTTTGCTTCTTACTATTCACATTTGAAGTATTCACACCGGATCACAATTTAAATTAAGTTTTAAAAAATAAAATCAGAAATAATGTCACGCGTTGGATCAAGTCTGAATCACAAAAGTAATCAGATCCAAGGGCTCTGGAGACGTGTGTATGGTAAGATGTTATCACCGGATGAGGTTTAAAAATATTACATGGCTGCCTATCATTGGTTGAAGACGGACACGTAGGTCATCTTCAACCTCCAACCCTCTCAAACTCGAGTTCCTCAAACTGTAAAATCAATATACATGAGTGGTATCCTTGGATTCCCCTCTTTAAGACGATCTCAACCACATGCTCGCGAAAAATTTATTTACACTGAGTGAAGAGAATTTTGAAAAAAACCAATGAGCTTTTGTTTTCAGAAATTCAGAGTCAATTCTTAATGAAAATGCAAACGGTGAAGATCACAAGGATCAAGGAAATAAGGAGAATGCAATGATGGTTTATTTGAAACGATTTGATGATGATTCCTACCTGAACGAAGTTCACTTTCAGAGCTATGAAATTCGACTTGGTTAGCACGACTCAAGAAGATTCAAGGCGCGGTTCTTGTTCTGTTAGCTTCAGTGAGGTTCAAGGAAGAAGAACCAGTGGTTAATTTCAAATTGGAATGGCTTTAAGAGTGAAAATGAAGTTGTAAAAATGTGAGGTTTGGTGTGACTTTGGAAGCGATTTTATGGCTCTCAAATCTTGAGGAAATGAGTGGAATGGATTTCTTATTTATAGGAGAGGCAAATGGAATCAGAATGGAGGGTGTATGATGCAATTTGGAGCGAAATCGTGCACACTTGCATCATAAGCAAAGTGTGACTTGTAAATTATCAAAATGACCTTATTTCAAGTGCAATTTCAATCAAAATGCATCTGGGCAATTAGTTAAACATGTTTAACATCTAAACTTTGAGTAATTCGCCTTTTAATCCAAGTTTACTTGTGGTAAATTTTCTGATTCGAAGCAAAATTGGATGTCATGGAGCCTCCTTCAAACATGTATAGCTCATTGCTCAAGGACCTTTATGAGACAACCTTGGACTCTTTGGAAAACTGAGATTACAAGGTTTACAATGCGCTTGGAAAGGTGTCATTTGGCATCTTGGATCAAAAGTTATGATAATTTGAAATCACCAAAAACAAACTGACTTTTTAATACATAGAAAAAATTCTAAGTTTGGCAAAAAATGACATGTCATTCAAACATGACCTTCCATTCAAAATTTGCTCTTGTCATTCAAAGATGATATGAAGTAGATCCCTCAAAGAGCATTTTGCAAAAAGAACCAACCAAAAACTCCAAAAATTGAGAAAGTTATGACCTTGTGAAGTTGAGGAAAATTTGTGAAATGACCTATAATCTTTTGACTTCTTCAAGCTACTTCCAAACACTTTCAATCTTTGAAACTTAAATGGAGGTAAAGTTCATATCTTCAAGATTGTTGTGTAAAAAAAAGACCTAAAGATGATAACTGATAATTAAGATATGGTCTGTTGAAGTTGATTGATCAAAATTGAGAAATTCACCAAGGACTTGTAATCTTTTGACTTCTTAGACCAATTTCCAAGCATTTTCTCTTCCTACCAATTGAACTAAGTTGTATTAGACATTCTTAGGTTCATTGAGAAAAAAATAAGCTCAAGGAGACAAGGGATGACCAAGTTATGATCCTTTGAAGTCATATAAGATAGACGAAGTATCAATCTAGAGAGTTGGCAATCATAGACCTCCAAAACAATCTTCTCATCAATCAAACTCCTTGAATCAAAAGATATTCATATTATAAGTCCTTTTAAGAATTAAATGACTTTGAAATCATCCACAAACTTCATACAAACACCAAGATATGGTCCTCAGAAGTCCAAAACTCTAATTTCAAGATAGATGGCCATAACATGGAGAATTCTTCAAATTTAATGATCTTCTTCAAGCATGAATCATACACTTAAGATAAGAGACCATAGCTGGTGACAAGAAAAGTCTTCAATGAGAGACAATACTTTTAAAATCTTGAGAATTGAGGAGAGAAGGCATGAAAATATTGACTCCTTGAATAAGAAACTTGTCACCGTTCACCTACAACATTTAGAGAGCAAAGTGTACACACATCATTGTTAGCCAAGTATCAATTACCACACACATCCAAAGGTGCTTGGTGATCTCCCAAGAGTAAACCCAAAGATAGGAAAAAAGAGAGATAGACTATTTGTGATCTTTGTGCAATACAATGGTATGAAGTATTAGAGAATCTTAGGAGCAAAAATTAGGGTACAACAGAGAGGTCACACCACATATTGATTGGATTGAACAAAATGGGGTGCAAATCGGAAAAAAAAAACTTCAAATTTTGAGGAGGACATTTTTGGATTTTCATGGGGTGCGCCCTACCCCTATGCGGTGGATTAAAAAATTCACTAAAGTTTTGTTTGGCCATATGCTCATAAAATTTAACTCTTGCCTAAAAGTTTTGTAAGAGTGTAGAGTAACTCCTTGTCCATCAGGTGACATAGTGAATTATGGCTTTCTTTAGGTCGTGGCTGCAGGGTCTTTTGGCCGTCTCGAAGCAATTGCTCCAAAAGCTCAACATTGAAATCACTTTAATAAAAAAAATTAGTATATACTACCTCCGTTCCTTTTTAATTGTCATTTTTTAAGTTTTAACACCTACCAAGACAACTAATAATTATTGTTACTTTTTAAACAATAATTATTCTTTTTCTAATAATACTCTTAACTTTTTAATAGTTTATTTAAATTTTTCTCTCTTTACCATAATAATTAGGGGTAATTTTGACAAAATAACAAAAATATTTTCTTGAACTTTGAAATGTGACACTTAAAAAGTAACAATTTTTTTTCTAAAAAATGACACTTAAAAAGGAACAGAAGGAATAATAATTTTTCAGGTAAGGGCTAACCAAGCCAATGATGCTTAGCTCGTATTTTCGGTTAATCATCAACATCCCATGGGAGGGCAGCAACGGAGAATCTTAGCCATTGGGCAAAGGCCCGGTCCAGCAATAAGGGCATGTAAAGCTCATGATATTCGCTGACATCATGAAGAGTAGTAAAGAGTTGTAAAATAACAATAGATAATTTTTTTAAATAGATAAAGAGGGCATTGACCAATCTGACCTTGACCCGATCAGGATCAGACAGAGGCCTGGATGAGACTTCTCCATTGAGTAACTGGGCAACGAACTTTATCACCAGCAGTGGCTCAATAAATGTAGTTGAAGGCATATCTACATGACTGCATCATAAAAAATTAACAATAAATCGGCAAATTGATTCAATGGCAAAAATGGTGAAGCAAACTAATAAAACGGAGAAACAATGGTAAAAAGAACAAGGTATAAAAGCTATAACACACCAATGTTCAGAGACAGTCCCATTTGAGTAGGGCGAATACTTTGATACCAATTATCGTGATATTTCTAACTAATCGTGATATTTCTAACTAAGTCACACTTTAATTTTTGAAATACTGATGTATCATGATAGAATGACAAAATCATATTTGATGATGGTGTAAAACAATTTTATATTCTTGGTGCACTACCTTTAACCTTATTTTTTATAACAATAATATCTTTAATTTATTAAACTTTTATACATAAAATATTCAATAATGTTTAGCAATTAATTACTCTAGTAGAAATTTTATTATTCCGTGCCAAAAAATTTACTCCATGCAACCTACTAGCTCCAATAATACAATCAAATTACAATAGAGATTATATAATCATTGCTTATTAAATAATTAAATTATCTATTTTATATGTATTACTAATAACTTATTCATTTATTTTTATATTTTTTATGTTATCATAACTTTATTTCAAAGAAATAAAATAAAGGATGACGGATATTATAAATGTAACTTATTAATATCTTCCCAATTTTCAGATTAGATGATGGCATGTTTTTCTTGTTTCACAATCCAATATTTTTTGATGAACCACCTCATGGTGAAGACTCTGCCAATGCTAAAGCAATTTTACAAGTGACATAATTTGTATCAATCGTTTGTTTGGAGTCCTGCCTGGCAGATGAGAAAAACTTTCCCCCATTATCTTTGCCAATAGAATATGAAATAGGGGGAGTCCTTTTTCAAACATCATGAATTGAGGTCTAATTCCTGAAATGGAATCACAAAACAGTAAGAATGATAATAGATTTTACTTAAAGCAAGAAAAAATTCCTTCATATTTTTAAAAATTAAATAAACTCTTCAAAGATTAGAAGTCATTTAGAGTAAGAGTAAAAAGTGTGTTCAAATTTAAAAATTATTCTAATATTCATTACTATGCAATATACACTAGGAAGCATAGTTAGAATGGGTTAAGATGAGATAAACAATCTGCAACAAATTTGAAGCCTAGTGACAAAAATAAAGGATAAGAAGCAGCCTCCTTATCACAATTGATTTCAGATTTTATTCTACACCTCCTTCAAGTCGGTCGATATGTATCTATCACACCTAGCTTACTTACAATACATTCAAAATCAGGTAGGAATCTTTAGTTAAGATATCTACTACCTGTTGTATGGTTGAAACAAATGTCATACAAATACTTATTGCAGCCTCCTATGAAATGTTTGCCAATTTACTGGACAATACTTATTGCAACCTTAATGGTATGTTTAGCCATAACATCCCACAGGTCACATGATCCATATCTCTAAATTCTACTAGAGTTCTGATCCTTTCGGCGACGTTCCACTTTTGACTTCTCCATATAACTAAGTCGGTCGATATTTATAACTAAGTCACACTTTAATTTTTGAAATACTGATGTATCATGATAGAATGACAAAATCATATTTGATGATGGTGTAAAACAATTTTATATTCTTGGTGCACTACCTTTAACCTTATTTTTTATAATAATAATATCTTTAATTTATTAGACTTTTATACATAAAATATTCAATAAAATAAAGGTCAAAGAAATAAAATAAAGGATAACGGATATTATAGATGTAACTTATTAATATCTTCCCAATTTTCAGATTAGATGATGACATGTTTTTCTTGACTGATTTATTAAAGTAGCCAAAGATACTTGAGGTTTGACCCAAGTCCACTCATAATGGAATTCTTCAATAAGTTGGTTAATATGAGATCAGAAGAAAGCAATTTATTTTTGATTTTTACTCTGAAAGACCAACCACAGGTCTTTGTTGAAGGATCTCATGGTGCAGTTCTTGAATGATGTTCTACCAGATGTTGGGACATCACATCAACATATTAGAATTTTGTTGATTAAAGAGATTTTGCACATTAGATGTTTTTGGGGATGAACATTTGGTGTATTAATCACACATATTTGGAACCTACTACTGACTTGAAAGAGAAGGCATTTGGTTCTAGGAGGTTTCAATGCTAGAAACTTGTCCTAGACACATATGTTGTGTTAATTCTCTATTATTTAGGATTGGCTTTATGTTTGGTAAAACTAATATAGCAGTGATATGTTAAATAGGATTTATAACTTGTAAGGAGAAAGCAGATTGAAGTTCTATTTAATGAAGAAATATGTTCTGTTGAAATGCTTCAACATCTGGAACAACATGTTGAAGAAGATGCCAAGACAGTCTACTAAATGATGTATGCATTTATACTACTCTTTATCAACTGTAGAAATTTGTAAAGAGAGAGAAAATATCAAGGTCTACATCAATTAAAAAAACAAGAGTTTCTATATAAAATGTATTACTAGAGAAGTCAATTCAAAATAAATGTTAAGAAACTAAATACATTATATATTACATTGATATTTGATATGTGGAAGAAGAAAAATATTAAAAAATTTGACTTAAAAACTAAATAAAAATAATAATAATAATAAAAATAAGGCAGCATTATTGAAATCGTACACAGTCAACTTGTTTATTTCTTGAAGAGCATGACTTGATATTGAATAATTGTATCATTAAGAACAAGGTGATATCAAACTCTCAAGACACACTTCTAGAACACACCCTTCTGAGATGTGTTTCAACATAGAACAAACTTTAGAAGTGTCATTGTTGGGATTGTAAAGAATCAAGAGTGTTTCACAAGCCTTTCGAAACAGCAGCAGCACTTGATCTTGTTCAAAAATATATAATAAACTTGTCAAGGTAAAAGACTTAGATGGAGGATCTAGTAAGTGAGTAACGTTGAACAATTTAGTCCAAGATTGTTGAATTCCAAACTCCTTCATGAGCCAAACATCATGATTAGAAATAAAGCACAAGCAATCCCTCAAGACAGACAATCTGAAATCACCTTTGAGCTCGAAGTGAGGAGGAGGAGGCAAGATGATTTGATAAGACTCCTTGGCTAAATCCAAAGAAACAATACAGGCTTGATGGGTGAGTTGATTATAAGACACCCAATTAATTGAACCGCTTACATGTCTTAAAGGTTTATAAGTAGAGGTAGTACAGAAAGGGAAAGGGAAAGGTTGAATGGTTCTCCAAGAATTAGTACTCAAAGTATAAACCTTTGATTTAACTGTGCCTTCAATAAATCTCTGATTATCAATATGAATGGGGTTGTAAATAACAACCACTTTGTAATCATGAGAAACATGATCATAGCCGAAGCCATATGAAGTGCGAAGGTGCCCATGCGAGAGGTTTTCAAAAGGGGGCAATTCCTTAGATTTTCCAATAGATGGATTCCACAGCAAAACAAAAGGTTTAAAATGATGGGCAAAACAAAGGATTCCGTCGTTAGAGCCAACAGTGTAATATTGGTAAGAGCGTTTGGACTCAAACCGAGTCAAGTTACGGTCTGTGTCAGTGAAAATGGATTGGACTGAGTAAAAATGTTGAATATACCTGTATGAGGGATTGTCGTAGTTTAAAACCAGGAGGCGGCGCGTGGTTGACATGTTAAGGTGCTTTCTAGCAAATATTGGATCAGAAATAAGTGATTTCCATGATTTCGAGACGCGTCGGAATTGGAGAAGGGACTTCACCGGTAACCTGGAAAGTATTTCTGAAACCAGATCAAAAGGAATGTTAGGGTTTCTTCTCATCACTTTTTCAGATCTCATGTCGTTGTATTCGAATCGACTCTACCGTAACCTAATCCGCACCGCTAACACTTTGTTTTATAGGATACTAATGTCTACTCAGTAGTCTGAAATTTCGATGTGGGACTAAACAAGTGGCAGTCTGCTTTCTAACATAGGATAACAACTTCAACATAGTATTATTGACATTCAGAAATAAAACATGGAAACTCAAATTGTGACTAAATTTAACTATTTAAATAGCCACCAAAAAATATAATTTGTTTAATTTAATAATAATAATAATAATAATAATAATAATAATAATAATTTGATTGGTTATATCTATAATCTATAATATAAAATATTTTTAACTATCGGTGAATTGCAACCGTCAGATCTTAAATCATGTTTAATGGTGTGAATTAAAACTATTAAATTGTTTTTATTTACTATCTCATCAATATTTTATTAAAAATTAAAATATATTGTATTATCGGTTCGACTTCGGGATTAAATCTTTAAACATAGATCTCATATCTATTCCAGTTTAATCTTCGATCCATTTTTAATTACTTTGATATTTTTAATAAGAAACGAATTTATGTAATTTTCTTCTGGCCAAAAACTCACATTTATGTAATCGTGAACTAAGGTATGAACATTGTCCAAAAAACGAGTTTATGCCATTTTTATTAAATTAAAAAATTATTACTAGTTTTATTTTTATTCAAATAATGAGTAAAAATATGACTTAAATTTATGCATACAAAACCAACTTGCATTCTTAATTAAAGAAATATTATAACTTTTAATTACGGACGGGAACGTTGAGAGTCAAGTGTGGGGAAGAAGTTTCACATTGATTAGGAAATGGAAGATTGAACATTATATAAGTGAGAACCCACACACCTATCACCTCAAAATTTTAGGTGGATATGTGGCGTATCTCAAGTTTAAAATGCTCTCTTAGCAATTACTTGGATAGAATTTGTAACTTGTAAGAGAAAGTAGGTGGAAGTTCTATTTGACAAAGGAACATGTTGAGTTAAAATATTTCAACGTCTGGGCAACATGTCGAAGAAGATGACGCAAGAAGGATTTGGAAAGAATCAAGTCAGAATATGTTCAAATGAAGACTTTCTAAATATGAAGATATTTTAGGAAGATTTGATTGAAGATTTACTTTGTAGGAGAATCTTTTGTAGATTTATAGCAGGTTATTTGCTGTTATAACTATATGGAGATATTTTAGGAAGATTTTATTGAAGACCTATTTTATAGGAGATTCTTTTGCATATTTGTAATAGCTTATGTGTTGTTATTATAAACCCAAGACCAATTGAGAATAGGTTATAAATAGAAGCATTGTAACCTAGAAAACAAAACCAACCAACATATAAAATAATAAGGGTTGTGTTTGTAGATGAACCACCCGGTTTGTGGGATGGTCATCGTGTTCTCACTCACCAGCAGTGGCTCAATAAATGTAGTTGAAGGCATATCTACATGACTGCATCATAAAAAATTAACAATAAATCGGCAAATTGATTCAATGGCAAAAATGGTGAAGCAAACTAATAAAACGGAGAAACAATGGTAAAAAGAACAAGGTATAAAAGCTATAACACACCAATGTTCAGAGACAGTCCCATTTGAGTAGGGCGAATACTTTGATACCAATTATCGTGATATTTCTAACTAAGTCACACTTTAATTTTTGAAATATTGATGTATCATGATAGAATGACAAAATCATATTTGATGATGGTGTAAAACAATTTTATATTCTTGGTGCACTACCTTTAACCTTATTTTTTTATAACAATAATATCTTTAATTTATTAAACTTTTATACATAAAATATTCAATAATGTTTAGCAATTAATTACTCTAGTAGAAATTTTATTATTCCGTGCCAAAAAATTTACTCCATGCAACCTACTAGCTCCAATAATACAATCAAATTACAATAGAGATTATATAATCATTGCTTATTAAATAATTAAATTATCTATTTTATATGTATTACTAATAACTTATTCATTTATTTTTATATTTTTTATGTTATCATAACTTTATTTCAAAGAAATAAAATAAAGGTCAAAGAAATAAAATAAAGGATAACGGATATTATAGATGTAACTTATTAATATCTTCCCAATTTTCAGATTAGATGATGGCATGTTTTTCTTGTTTCACAATCCAATATTTTTTGATGAACCACCTCGTTGTGAAGCCTCTCTGCCAATGCTAAAGCAATTTTACAAGTGACATAATTTGTATCAATCATTTGTTTGGAGTCCTGCCTGGCAGATGAGAAAAACTTTCCCCCATTATCTTTGCCAATAGAATATGAAATAGGGGGAGTCCTTTTTCAAACATCATGAATTGAGGTCTAATTCCTGAAATGGAATCACAAAACAGTAAGAATGATAATAGATTTTACTTAAAGCAAGAAAAAATTCCTTCATATTTTTAAAAATTAAATAAACTCTACAAAGATTAGAAGTCATTTAGAGTAAGAGTAAAAAGTGTGTTCAAATTTAAAAATTATTCTAATATTCATTACTATGCAATATACACTAGGAAGCATAGTTAGAATGGGTTAAGATGAGATAAACAATCTGCAACAAATTTGAAGCCTAGTGACAAAAATAAAGGATAAGAAGCAGCCTCCTTATCACAATTGATTTCAGATTTTATTCTACACCTCCTTCAAGTCGGTCGATATGTATCTATCACACCTAGCTTACTTACAATACATTCAAAATCAGGTAGGAATCTTTAGTTAAGATATCTACTACCTGTTGTATGGTTGAAACAAATGTCATACAAATACTTATTGCAGCCTCCTATGAAATGTTTGCCAATTTACTGGACAATACTTATTGCAACCTTAATGGTATGTTTAGCCATAACATCCCACAGGTCACATGATCCATATCTCTAAATTCTACTAGAGTTCTGATCCTTTCGGCGACGTTCCACTTTTGACTTCTCCATATAACTAAGTTACTACATACAACTTGAAATCAGAGATGTGAATCGCGACCACTAAGAGTGCTATCCCGGCTTTTCTGTGTAACTATGCTTCACCTTCAGCCTTAATCCCATTCAGCTTCAACAATTGCCTCGTAAGCAACTTTGTGGACGCAACCATTCAAAGTGTGTTTTTTTGCAAACCGGTATATCAAGTGATTAAACATGCAGTGCAAAGATTTGTAACTTACAGTATTGGAGGGAGATGTCCAGCAATGCAAAGCCGCACCAGTATGAACAACTTCAACCAAACCTGATGCAAAGGTTAGTGATTGTGTCTTCCCAAAACTTCCTGGCAACAACCCCAACACCCCCATAATACGAAAACGCCTTTAGACATATATTATTATCTCAAGACAGTCTACTAAATGATGTATGCATTTATACTACTCTTTATCAACTGTACATTAATTCATTTGCATAACACTATAGCAGTTTATCAGAGTTTCTTGGTGCTTCTGTCAATACAGAAACAGTATTGAAAAAATATTGAGGCGGCAGAAATTGCAATACAAGTAGTTATAAAGAGAGAGAAAATATCAAGGTCTACATCAATTAAAAAAACAAGAGTTTCTATATAAAATGTATTACTAGAGAAGTCAATTCAAAATAAATGTTAAGAAACTAAATACATTATGTATTACATTGATATTTGATATGTGGAAGAAGAAAAATATTAAAAAATTTGACTTAAAAACTAAATAAAAATAATAATAATAATAATAATAATAATAATAAAAATAAGGCAGCATTATTTCTTGAAGAGCATGACTTGATATTGAATAATTGTATGATTAAGAACAAGGTGATATCAAACTCTCAAGACAGACTTCTAGAACACACCCTTCTGAGATGTGGTTCAACCTAGAACAAACTTTAGAAGTGTCATTGTTGGGATTGTAAAGAATCAAGAGTGTTTCACAAGCCTTTCGAAACAGCAGCAGCACTTGATCTTGTTCAAAAATATATAATAAACTTGTCAAGGTAAAAGACTTAGATGGAGGATCTAGTAAGTGAGTAACGTTGAACAATTTAGTCCAAGATTGTTGAATTCCAAATTCCTTCATGAGCCAAACATCATGATTAGAAATAAAGCACAAGCAATCCCTCAAGACAGACAATCTGAAATCACCTTTGAGCTCGAAGTGAGGAGGAGGAGGCAAGATGATTTGATAAGACTCCTTGGCTAAATCCAAAGAAACAATACAGGCTTGATGGGTGAGTTGATTATAACACACCCAATTAATTGAACCGCTTACATGTCTTAAAGGTTTATGAGTACCGATAGTACGGAAAGGGAAAGGTTGAATGGTTCTCCAAGAATTAGTACTCAAAGTATAAACCTTTGATTTAACTGTGCCTTCAATAAATCTCTGATTATCAATATGAATGGGGCTGTAAATAACAACCACTTTGTAATCATGAGAAACATGATCATAGCCGAAGCCATATAAAGTGTAAAGGTGCCCATGAGAGAGGTTTTCAAAAGGGGGCAATTCCTTAGATTTTCCAATAGATGGATTCCACAGTACAACAAAAGGTTTAAAATAATGGGCAAAACAAAGGATTCCGTCGTAAGAGCCAACAGTGTAATATTTGTTAGAGCATATGGACTCAAATGGAGTCAAGTTACGGTCTGTGTCAGTGAGAATGGATTGGACTGAGTAAAAATGTTGAATATACCTGTATGAGGGATTGTCGTAGTTTAAAACCAGGAGGCGGCGCGTGGTTGACATGGTAAGGTGCTTTCTAGCAAATATTGGATCAGAAATAAGTGATTTCCATGATTTCGAGACGCGTCGGAATTGGAGAAGGGACTTCACCGGTAACCTGGAAAGTATTTCTGAAACCAGATCAAAAGGAATGTTAGGGTTTCTTCTCATCACTTTTTCAGATCTCATGTCGTTGTATTCGAATCGACTCTACCGTAACCTAATCCGCACCGCTAACACTTTCTTTTATAGGATACTAATGTCTACTCAGCAGTCTGAAATTTCGATGTGGGACTAAACAAGTGGCAAACTGCTTCAACATAGAATTATTCACATTGAGAAATAAAACATGAAAACTCAAATTGTGACTAAATTTAACTATTTAAATAGCCACCAAAAAGTATAATTTGTTTAATTTAATAATAATAATAATAATAATAATAATAATAATAATAATTAATTGGTTACATCTATAATATAAAATATTTTTAACTATCGGTAAATTGCAACCGTCAGATCTTAAATCATGTTTAATGGTGTGAATTAAAACTATTAAATTGTTTTTATTTACTATCCCATTAATATTTTATTAAAATTAAAATATATATGTATTATCGGTTCGACTTCGGTCTAATTCCGATTAAATCTTTAAACATAGATCTCATATCTATTCCAGTTTAATCCCCGATCCACTTTTAATTACTTGGATATTTTTAATAAGAAACGAATTTATGTAATTTTCTTTTAGCCAAAAAAGCACATTTATGTAATCCAGAGTTCATGAATTAAGGTATGAACATTGTCCAAGAAACGAGTTTATGTCATTTTATTAAATTAAAAAATTAATACTAATTTTATTTTTATTCAAATAATCAGTAAAAATATGACTTAAATTTATGCATACAAAACCAACTTGCATTCTTAATTAAAGAAATATTATAACTTCTAATTACGGGCGGGAATGTTGAGAATTAAGTGTGGGGAAGAAGTTTCACATTGATTAGGAAATAGAAGATTGAACATTATATAAGTGAGAGAACTCACACACCTATCACCTCAAAATTTTAGGTGGATATGTCGTGTGTCTCGCACAAAAAAAGGTGAGTCTCAAGTTTAAAATGCTCTCTTAGCAATTACTTGGATAGAATTTGTAACTTGTAAGAGAGAGTAGGTGGAAGTTCTATTTGACAAAGGAACATGTTGAGTTGAAATGTTTCAACGTCTGGACAACATGTCGAAGAAGATGACGCAAGAAGGATTTGGAAAGAATCAAGTCAGAATATGTTCAAATGAAGACTTTCTAGATATGGAGATATTTTAGGAAGATTTGATTAAAGATCTACTTTGTAGGAGAATCTTTTGTAGATTTATAGCAGGTTATTTGTTGTTATAACTATATGGAGATATTTTAGGAAGATTTTATTGAAGACCTATTTTATAGGAGATTCTTTTGCATATTTGTAACAGCTTATGTGTTGTTATTATAAACCCAAGACCAATTGAGAATAGGTTATAAATAGAAGCATTGTAATCTAGAAAACAAAACCAACCAACATACAAAATAATAAGGGTTGTGTTTGTAGATGAACCACCCGGTTTGTGGGATGGTCATCGTGTTCTCACTGAGAAGTCTGTAGGTAATGAGTTGAGTATTATTCTTGGAGGAAGCCTTGAAGCAGCTCCAAGCATGTGTTCTTAGCCTAGAGTCATGACTGAGTATTTGCATAGAAGTGTGTCTTCTCATCATGGAAGTGTGTCTTCTACTTTTTTGTGTTTGAAGAGTTGTAGGTGAAGGGTCGTCGATGCAGTGGCTGAGGTGTTAACTACTAGACATCATTGCGATGATTGGAAGTGGAATGAGGATATTCCATATTTAGGGAGGACCTATGTAGAAGGGTCATTGGGTAGTGATTAAGTGAGGAGTTATAAACGGGGGAGTTTAACTCTGAATTGATATTGTTGATAGTGGACTTCATTCCTGGCTTGGTATCCCCCGGATGTAGGTGTGATTACACCGAACTGGGTAAATAATTATTGTATGCACTTTACTTTTCAGTAACTACTTTAATTGTCTATATCTTGTTCATGTTGTTAATAACAGACTAGATGTCTCGATATGTTATTCGACATTTGGGCCTGCTATACCAAAATTTCATTTGGTATCAGAGCAGGCATCCTGTTCGTTTTGTGGGTGAGATCCTAGGGACGATACTTTCTGGTTCATGTGCAAGAAAGATAATTTTGTTGAGAAGTAGTATGGACTTGGTCAGCTTATATGATTTTGAATGGTCCCTAAAAGTGGAGGATGGACTATTCGTGACAAAGGATGTGGTGACTTTGTTTTGAAGTTATCAGGAAAGCAGAGACTCATGTTACGCCTGAAGCTTGGAGGAGTTTTTCAATTATTTCGCTGCATCTAATGGAAAACTCCTGGCGTATCATCTGAAGATATATCTTGAGGATAATATTGATTGATTTATTAAAGTAGCTAAAGATACTTGAGGTTTGACCCAATTCCACTCATAATGGAATTCTCCAATAAGTTGGTTAATATGAGATCAGAAGAAAGCAATTTATTTTTGCTCTTTACTCTGAAAGACCAGCCACAGGTCTTTGTTGAAGGATCTCATGGTGTAGTTCTTGAATGATGTTCTACCAAATGTTGGGACATCACATCAACATATTATGCAAAATTTTGTTTATTAAAGAGATTGCACATTAGATGCTTTTGGGGATGAATATTTGGTGTATTAATCACACATGTTTAGAACCTACTACTGACCTGAAAGAGAAGGCATATGGTTCTAGGAGGTTTCAATGCTAGAAACTTTTCCTAGACACATATGTTGTGTTAGTTCTCTATTATGTAGGATTGGCTTTATGTTTGGTAAAACTAATATAGCAGCAATATGTTAAATATGATTTATAACTTGTAAGGAGAAAACAGGTTGAAGTTCTATTTATTGAAGAAACATGTTGTGTTGAAATGTTTCAACATGTCGAAGAAGATGTCACGGCATCGCGCTTGAGCTAACATATTGGATTCTGTTATGTTTTTAACAAAAGAAAAATATTACTAAGATATTATATAATCCTATGTGGTACTATATTGAAATAGACTTAATCTGAAATCAAGGAGAACATTTAGGAAACTAAATATTGAAGGAAGATTTTATAGGAGAATCTTTTGCATATTTGTAACAACTTAATTGTTGTTACTTGAAGTCCTAAACTTGTGGAGAATATCTTGGAGCAGTTTTAGCAAGCTGTTTTGGAGAATATTGTGGAGCATTTTTAGCAGCAGTTGAAATTACCCGGCTGAACTTCCGACTGATAGGGGTGTATCAACGGAGTCGCCATCAAACGTCTTTTATCTCGTAACGAAGAAATGAAAACATCGAGTAAACCTGAGGGGCAGAAATTGCGGTCCTATGACTGAGAGATCAAGAGAATCTAGGTAAGGGAGTTAGTTACGCGAGGGGAAGAGATTAGCACCCCACGCGCCTGTAGTACTCTACGGTATCCACTTTCTATTCCTAACTAAAGGGTGTGTAATATTTATCTATGCTTAATCGCTACAATGCATGCAGAAGAAAAGAGAAAATAAAGAAACCACATGGAAAAGAAGGAAGTATTTACAAAGTTTGCTCGATCGAGCCCCGTGACAAGATGCCTACGTATTCCCGCGTGCAATGAGAAAGTTAGAGCGTCGTAGTTCGGCTCACTTGTTTTGATGGGTTTGTGTTTTTTACTTGTGAAAAAGGTTTTAAACACAAAAGGAAATGCGCACGAAGGCGAAAAAGTTTGTTTTGGTTGGTTGCTTTTACCTTGAGAAAGGAGTTCAAACCATTATTAAGTGTTTTGTTTTCAAAAGAAAAAGAAAGCAAGTTTTAGTTTTATTACATGCATGGATGCGAAAGAAACTAGCAAAAAACAAAAGGGAGACTTGCTTAGCACTAACCCCTAATGTTGACATGCAAAGGTTGGACTTATGGTTAAGGGTGCAAGGGAATCTCTACCTATGTTGACATGTAAAGGATGTAAATCCTAATGTTTAGGCTCGAGAACCTATCCTAACCGAGCAAACCTGGGGAACACCAAACAAACAAGCACAATCCACAAGTAGAATTGCCCTAAATGGGTCTTTAAATAAACCAGAGGGGTTCATGAACATGCTCCAACTACGGAAGCCCCATCATGCATCTTTGTTCCTACTTCTCATGGCAAAAGAAAGTTGTAAAGCCCTACTTCTCATGATATCTAGGAAAGTTGTAAGAGGATGCGATAAATGGTATAGAAACTACCCAACGAATATAGAATCCGAAGAGCACTGCAAGCTAATGAAATACTCCAGAAATCTTCGAGTACTGCAGCCATGCAATAAGAGTAAATCGGTGAGAATGGTTCAAAGCATCAAAATAAGCGGAGTACGCGTCGATGCGCATCCGAAGTGATAATGCCTGCAAGAACAAAATTAGACCGAACAAAGCAAGCTAGGACGGATGCACGCGCGGGTGTACAAGCACAAAACACCTGCAAGAAGGGAATTAGACCCAAAAAGCAAGCAAAAAGAATGTATACGTGGGTATACAAACATCGGAGAAATGTGTCATATGTATATGAAACACAAGTCCCTGCATCAGATAGAGCTCAAACAACAGTTAAGAATGATTAGAGCGCTTATTGTTTGCTGTTGGAATCAAGAAAGAACAGAAAAATACACCAGTACAGGTCGCGCTAAGCCTGCTATACCGCGCTAAGCGCGACCCAAACAGTGGCCACCGCGCTTAGCCTGCTCTGGACCGCGCTAAGCGCGACCTGCAAAACAGAAGTCAATAAGTTTGGCACTTAGCGAGCTCCTTGTGGTGCTAAGCGCAGTCTGCAACCTGCAAAAATGCTGCTTCTGGTCCGAATCACTTGTCCATGATGTTCTCATGCCAAAATTCGATTCATACAGTTAGGCCATAATCCCACAACAGGTAAAAGTCAAATGAGCATGCGAGGAATACAAATCGAGATGATAAATCCAATGTTCATGGATGAAGAGCACATGCATGAACATGCAAGGAGTGCAAATCGAAACGATAAATCCAATGTCCATTTGTGAAATGCATGAGCATAGCGAGAATGCAAGTTGAGATGACAATGCAAATGTCCATAGATGATCAATGCGTGAACATGCCAAGGATGCGAGTTACGATATCAACCCTAATGTTCATGTAATGATAATTGATGCATGAACATGCCAAGGATGCAAGTTACAATAATAATCCTAATGTTCATGTAATGATAATTGATGCATGAACATGCCAAGGATGCGAGTTACAATAACAATCCTAATGTTCATGTGTAAAGGAACAATGCAAGCAAGTCATACTACCTAGAGGTATTATAGGCTTTCATTCGAATCTAAGTTATGCATTAACACAAACACTTGGAATGCATGGACAACGGATCCATGTACGATGCACTGTATGCCTAGTGATCAAGATGCTTAGATATCTACATGTTGATGTATTTCGAATGCAAATTATTCTTCAAATCACCACGAATCAATGTAAGCCAATCAACTAAACACTCTTTAATGCATGAGCATGTGATAGATGATGCAAGATACATGAATTTGTGACTTATATGCAAGGGAAATACAAATGCATGTGAGTATATGCATGTTATGTACAAAAATCCTCACTCCGACACAAATAAGGTCGCAAAATCCAATTCAAAAAGAAGAATTCAAGATTACAAATTCAAGAATCAGAATCTACATCGAATTTGCATGCAATTTCAATATTCAATTTCAAGAAAAGCTGAAAGCGAATAACATGTTAAAATAAGTGTTTAATTGAACCTAACACTTACTTGAAATTGAAGTTTAAATCAAATTGAAGAGGAATTCCTTGTGCTCTTCAAAGAAAATACCAAGTCAGTAGCGAATTGATGATAATATTAGGAATTAACCTTGAATTCTAGAGAAAAACTTGAAATCTTCAATGGAGGATTGAAGAAGATGAAGGAGAAATCCTCAAATCTTGAGATTAAAGAGAAATCAAGATGAAACAGTTATTTCAATGTCAAATTCGAGCAGAAGAAGGAGAAGAAGATTGAGATTCAATGAGAGAAGCTGCAAAGAAAGAAAACCGGAAGTCGCAGGGCGTGCTTAGCACGGTTCGTGGCTGAGACAAGTGTAAGGCGGAGGTCCGGTGGCGGCCTGTGGTGGTTGCTTGGAGGGAAAGTTGCAATTTTGAACTATGTTCTTGAATTTTGCTTTGAATTCGAGAGAGAATTAGAGTGAGATTGGTAGTGAAAATTAAGCAAATGATTGTGTTGTTTTTTTTGTGAAGAGAAATATCTATTTATAGTTTCAGGAGTTGGGCCTAAGAGCCATAATCAAGCCTAAATCATGATTATCCGAATAACTTTCGTAATTAATCCAAAACAGCCAAATTTGTGCGAAATTTGAAGTCGGGATGTAATCGAAAAGTGTATGGAATGCAATTTTGCTTGCGTGAATCAAAATTTCGACTTGATCGGGTGAACGGTCAAGGAAATACGAATTTTTTAAGTTTCAACACAGTTTTTAGACCACTGACACATGCAGAATTTTACTTGCACTCTTCCGAGATAATGCGTCGAATGAGGGTCTTCCAATCGGAATTTGCAAATGAGTATTTCTGAGACAATCGAAGCTAACGAAATTTGTGAAATTTTGACACTGGTCCCATCTCTTTTTGATGAAAATAGAGCGAGGTGTGATTTTTTGAACTTCATGTATCAGATGAAAATTGCTCGGTTCAGCTCAAAATCAACTTCAAAGAACAAAATTCTGGTATCGATTGGTGAGGAATCAACTCTTGAGTTGCAAATGAAAGTTATAGAGGGCTTTGATGTGGAATTTTAGAAATTGACCCTGCTCAATTCCTAATTTCCAGCTAGGAGATAGAGACTATTTAGTGAGAATAACGCGCGGTTCAGCACTAAAATTCAACGTAATCCACTGGAGAAATCAATTTCTTTGGAGACCTTCGTCACAAGGTGTTATTTCGGCTTTCAAACGAAAGTTGTAGATAATAATGAGAGGGAAATTCCAGTCGAAAATCGTCAGAAAATACCCAACGAGATGGGAGATACGCCTTTTGGAGTGCCCAAGATGCGTAAAAAACCCGAAATCTGCTTCATTGAGAAATAAGCGAGTAAACTCTCTTTTTGTTTTGCCACTTCGGATACCTTGAACCTGGTAACCTCATGACAAATGCCATGTATGCGACTATATGTATGTTTATGCAATCGGATTATAAGCCAGAAATGCGGAAAAGAATAGGATAAATTTTAGGGTACAATAGCAGTTTGTTATGATTTAAAGGCTTAAATCCAGTTGGGTGATAAGTTATAAATAAAAGCTTTGTAACATAGGTTTAGTACCAGCCGAGAATGTAACTTTCATATTATTATGGTTGAGTCTTTGCTACTCTCTAGGAGAGTTGGTTTGTGAGTGAACCTCCCGGATTGTGGGAAGGTCACCATGTGTTTTACCTCGAAGCCCGTAGGCAAAAGGAAAGTTGTCCTTACTCAGAAGTTGTGAAGTAATGAGTTAAGTTATGTTCTTGGAGGAAGCTGTGAAGCAACTCCAAGGTGTGTCCTAAGTTAAAATCAAGCGGCTTTTAACTCTTAGGTAGTTTGTAATAGAAGTGTGTCTTCTGCTTTTCAAGTGTTGAGGAGTTGTTGGAAATAAACTTGTTTATGCAGTGGCTGAGATGCTGACTTCTAGACATCATCGCGATGATTGGAAGTGGGATGGGAACTGTTAGACACTTCCATTTGCCCACTCGTCTGAAGATGATATAGAGTGGCAATCTTATGTCTCACATTGTATTCCTTCAACAAGTATTCCATTAACTTGTTCAAGAAATGTGTTTCTTCATCACTGATTAGTGCTCTTGGCACCCCAAATATTGAAAAGATATTATGCTTAAGGAAGTTGACTACTACCCCAACATCATTAGTCAGGAGCGCAACCCACTTTGAAACATAATCAACAACCACCAGGGCGTAGTTCTTCCCAAATGACGGTGGGAATGGACCTATGAAGTCAATACCCCATACATGAAACAATTATACTTCAATCATACCTTTTGTGGCATCTGCTTCCTTTTTGAGATGTTCCCTGTCCTCTGACACCTGTTGCATTCCTTAACTACGCCTTGAGCGTCTTCAAGGGTACTCGAGTGTTCAATCATCTTCTACCTTCAGGTCACAAAAGGAAAACATACCAATCTAACCCTTCAGGTACAAGAAGATTGAACAGGGGCAACTGTTACACCCCAAAATTTGCCCTCCTATTTTCAAGTCAATTCACATCTCCATACTCAAGAGTTCCTCAAGGGTTCACCAGATGAATCATCCCCTAAGCAATCAACCCAAAACCAGGGTTTTGTTTCTCTCAAGTCAAAATTGACTTCTATTGCCTCAAATGAGCATCATGCCTCCTCATATGTTTCAAAGCATCACCATGTCAAGTTTCAAGCCTCATAACTCAAGTTTGCTCAGTTAATTGCTCAGATGGTTGAAAATCAATTGTATTGGACAAAAAGTCAATTGTGGTCAACATCAAGATTTTGAAGTCACATTCATCATCTAATCAAGGGTTGATCATGATTCATCAAGAAAATTCAAGGAATGGTCAAAAGTCAAAAGTTTCTAAATTAGGGTTCCTTAAGGAAAAGTCAATAGAACTTTGACCATGCATAAATTTCGTATACTTCGTCAGAAAATTTTCCACCAAAACTCATTTTAAAGGGAGTTCAATTCTCTTCAACTTTGTGTCTCACAAGCTTTGCCCAAAAATGCTTCATTTGAAAGATATGGTTCAAGACATTATAGGTCCTTCTAAAAGTCAACAAAAGTTAATTTTTTCCAAAGAAAGTGTACATGAGCATGGAAGCTTCAATGAAGATGAAACCAAAAGGAGAATTTATTCCAAAAACACTCTCAAATGATAAAAATTGAGCAAGTTATGGCTTGGGCAAAAATGGAAAATTTGAAGAAATACATGAAGAAAATATAGAGCAAACTTGAAAATTTTCCAAATGGGCCTATATTTCTTTGATTCAAACTTGTTTCTAATGTTGCTAAGAACTTCTAAAGCCCATTTGCACGCCATGTTTTCATGTTTTTTATTTATTTTTTAGATTAATTCATTTTAATTCAAATTTAATTAAGATAAAATATGAAATCAAATAAAATAAGTGTAAGGTTGTAAATCCAAGCTTCTTGTGGTCCAAGTAACTCATAGAAAGCTAGAAAATTTCAAAATATCCTTGATTGGCAAGAGATTGACATGATTGAAGATCAAAATAGAAAGATTTAATGCATGATTTGCAATCAAATATACTCACATCTAACGCAAGATATTCTCTACACATTTGTTGACCTAAATCCTTCCTCTATAAGTACACAACACATTCTAATCACAAGGGGACAAATTGGCAGCCTCAAGAACCCTAACAAACTTCAAGAAAACCATGGCATTCAAGTTACTTGCATACCAAGAATTTGATCGATTCAAGTCATTCCAAGGTGTCAATTGACTTCATCGGTGCCCTTTGATCAATTTCAGGCATTCACAAGCAATCGAAACATCCAGAATCCAGAAATCACGATTTTGGTTTGAACACATGCTTTTCAAATTTGATTACGTATTTTCATGCATATTTAACATGTTTTAATTATATATTCATGCTCATAATGTTGTTTCGAAGCTATCTGGATAGGTTAATTCAAGTTTGAGTGCAGGTATGAGGATTCACCATTGTTAGGGTTCTAAGCTTCAGTTTATGGCTTTATAAAATAGCCAAAATTGGATAAAACTAAGGGCATGGTTGTGTTCAGGGGCTCAAAACCAATCGATTCATGGTCTCATAACAAATTTATATTACGTTTTCTGGATTTTGTGATTTGTAGGTCTTATAACAACAAACAAAATCTGTAGGTAAAGCTTTTAGCAACGAACTGTGTCCGTAGGTAAAACCCTTTCCAAATCAGTGAAGAAGACGACTCCTTGTGCGTGTTATTTCAAATTAAAATATTTTAAAACTTTGTTTTATTATATAATAATTTCGTTTCATTCCATTGACAGCCAACACACATTGCTCAGATGGGTGGAGGCGCGTGTTGACGACTCCCATGTCCTGGGTTCGATCCTAAGGCTGTACATAATTTTTTGCATTATTTTCCTTTCACTTTTACTAACCTATTTTTTATTTATTTTAAAATATTTTTTAAATACAAGAAAAAATCACAAAAAATATTTTCTTTTTTTAGATTTAGGTTAATAAAATACTTATCTAATTTTTGACATAAAAAATTTTGTTTTTTCCCTTTATTTTTAATTAATTGTTTAATTAACCTTTAAATTAAACTTTAATTATTTTTCTCAAATAAAATCAATCCAAAAAAATACAAAAAAAATGTTTTCTTTCTAGTAATTAGGGTTTATACTAATCTTAAACTTTTATGCTAATTTTTAAAAACCTTATTCTTATTAACACAAAAATCTTTAACTAACGTTATTTCCTCTTATTCCGATTAAATTCACGTCTTGAACTTATTTTTCGATTTATTGTAATTGCTCACAAGTTGTAATAGTTAGGGTTAATTTCTCGCATATTTTTACTATTATGTATCTGCTCACACGATGTAATTGCCTAATTAGGATTTATTTTCCGCATTTACTTTCCGCGCCTTTTATTATGTATTTGCCCCAAAGCCATGTAATAGCGTAGGGTTTACTTTATGCACTTTTAGTTTTCACACCTCTATTTTTTGTACATATATTAATTGCTTAGATTTATGGATAATAGGATTATATGACAAGACTAAAAACAACATAGATAACCTTAATCTCAAGATAAATATCTGAAATCAACACACTCTTCACACTTGCACCCTCTAGGGTAATCTCTCTTGTTGCCTTACGAAATAATGGTCATGTCCCTCGAACATAGGGGTGCCATTAGCAAATGTCCCTCGATTTAAAAATCATCACAAAAATCATAGTCCCTCGATGAACCTCGATGTTTCCTACGAATATATGATCTCGTCCCTCGACTGTTGCTTACGAATAAGTGATGATCGTCCCTTCGAAATGCCAAGGTATCCTTACAATGTTGCCTTCAATGACCATACGATAACCCTACGCTTGTCCCTTCACATCCAACGGATAGGGTTACCTGTAACGCCCAGAAATTTAATTAATTATTTAATTAAATTAAATAAGAAATTATTTATTGGAATTAGTCGAAGTTGAGAATTATCGGAATTATTATAAGAGGCGTTAATTGGATTAATTGTTGATTAGCCGATAGATAATAATAATAATAATAACAATAATAATAATAATAGTTGACTATCAGTAATAATAATAAAATTAAAATAATTTGTTGGGCTTAAATGGTTGAAATTAGTAGAAAGAGAGGTGTAGAGAAATAGGTCCAATAAGAGAAATATAATTATTAGTTATTATAAATAATAAGAAATTAGGTTTTTGGAGAGGTTGTTAGAAAACAAGGAGAAGAAAAGGAAAAGAATAGTATACGTGAAAAGAGGAAGAAAAGAGGAATAGGCTTGGGAGAAAAGCTGTCATGAGAAAATTGTAGACCAAAGCCAAACCGAATTGACCGAACTCAGAGCGACCTTCAATCCAAGGTAAGGGTGGGGTTCGACTTTCTAATGGGTTGTATGATGAGTAGTATGTGGAATTAGGATAATAGGAATTTACTATGCATTTGTGGTTGTTGTTTGGTGAGAAACATGTTTAGGTTGAAATCCCTAAATTTCTATGGATTAAAATTGTTATGTTTTGATGAGTAATATGTGAGAATTAAGATAATAGAGGGATTTACTATGTATTTATGATTGTTCTATTTAGTGAGAAATTATTTGATGTCACTGTGTTGAAATTATTCTTGAATATGATGAAATTCGTCTTGAGTTTTAAGTTGCTGAATTGATTTTGTAGGTTGAATATGTATATATTATTTTGTTATAATATTTATATATGTGTAGTGTATAACCATGTTTATCCACATATGTACCGAAACTTTATCAAATATATTTATATGCACTGTACCGTAACTTTTCATTAATTTATATGTTTTGGTAGACCTCACAATTTGGTAGATAATTGAGAGTATCACGTTACAGTACCAGTATATTAGAGTAAGTCGAAAATCTAAGTTAATGTTTCATACACTGTAGCATTAGTTTATTTTGTTGGTTAATGTTTGATAGAGTCTAACCTTAGAATTGTTAATTTACAATTTTAATATATTGATAACATAAAGTTTTGTTTATGAGAATAATACTAGCTATTTAACTATTAGCTTTTATAATTATAATAGTTTTAGTATTATTAATATAATAAATTAAGAGTTTTGAGTAAGAGACGATTATTTGATTAATTTAAATTATTTCGATTTCATTAGAGTTATTAAAGTTGTCAATAGAGTTGTTAGAATTGTCAATAAAATTATCAGAGTTGTTTTGAGTTATTAAGAGTCATACTTTAATTGTTTTGGGTGATTCTGACATGTTTAGAGTTGTCGGCGTTGTT
Organism: Vicia sativa; assembly: GCA_021764765.1. Classification (NCBI taxonomy): domain Eukaryota; kingdom Viridiplantae; phylum Streptophyta; class Magnoliopsida; order Fabales; family Fabaceae; genus Vicia; species Vicia sativa. The sequence goes on from CM038797.1 coordinate 143,061,786, forward strand.
TTCGGGTTGTTTCAAATTAAATCTAATAAGCCATAGAATAAACCGTAGAATTAAAGGTAAACGTATTTGACCCTTTAGAGTTGTTTTATTATTACTTGAGTCATGTCATTAACCAATTATTTTTATAAATATTATTTTATATACAAAAGTTGTCGGTAGAGCAATTTTGAGCATCTTAGAGCTATTTTGGAATTGTAGGGATTGTGGTAGAGTGATTTATAATTCATTGAGAATTATATCAAGTTATTATTATATATTATTATGACATTTTTATGAGTTAAGAGTATAGAATAAATTATATACTTGTCATAAATTATGAATTTTCTGGTGATAAATTGTGTTGTGTTGTTCCATTGAATTGTTGTTGTAGCTTGTGATGATGTTGTTAATAATTGTGAAGTTGCAGGTTTGGATGAAATTGATTGTTGTTTACTTGTATTAATTTAGTTGTTAAATTGTGAAGTTGCAGTTGACAAACTGTTATTGTTGTTGATACGTTGATGAAGTTGTAGGCCTATGGCCAAAGTTGATTAAGTTGAATCGTCCTGATTTATGGACATGTTTGAGTTGTAGGTTGAATGACCAGTGTTGATCTAAGTTGATTCTATTGATGCATATTTTAAGTTGTTGTTGTATGATGTTGTTGTTGTCGCATTGTTGTGTATTTGTTGTTTAAGTTGAGGTCGCATGGCATACATTGCATTATTAAGTTGGCCTGGATTGGCACCACGTTGAAAGTTGAAGGCTTATGCCTTGGCCTTGATAGCACCACGTTGAAGGCTTATGCCTTGCTAATGCTTCGATAAACTGGCATGATTTTAAGTTGGGAGTTTTGCTCCAAATGGTACCACATGCATTTGCATAGTTGAGTCACATATTAAGTCGCAAGTTAAAGTTGTTGTTATTATCCGTTGTTTAGTGATTGTCGTTGTGTTGTTGTTGACATAAGTTGTTGTTGCTATAAGTTGTTGTTGTTATAAGTTGGCGTTGTTATTAAGTTGTTGTTATTAAGTTGTGTTGAGTTAAGTTGTTACGTTGACTCTTATTGTTATTAGTATAATTTGTTGAATCCTAAGTGATGTTGTGAAATAAAAAGTTGTTAAGTATGTTGAAAGTTGAATAACATGTTTCAAGTTGTTATTAGTATAATATATTCAGTTGTATAACTATGAATTCCGCTGCGTAGTAATAAAAAAGTATTTTGTTTGAAAGTTATTGCAAGTTGTTATGAGATTCTACGAATTAAAAAGTGTTATGTATCTTATCTATTTGTGTTGTTAATGTTGAAATGTGGCATCCCATGTTTTGTTGAAAATTTTAATTACTCTGATTTTCGATATATTTTCCGGGTAGAATTTGGGGTGTTACATTACCTACCAACTAATGGTATGGATAGCGTTGTCCTAAAGGAGAAGGAAAATAACAAGAACGATCTTCCTGAGTAGGTAACAAAACTCTAAATTGCTTGCTCCAATCAAAAAATGTTTTTCACACCTCACACTCTTTTCAAAAACTATTTTCCAAGCAAACACTTTGTATACATTCCAACGAGAATCATTACAAAGTTTTAAACTTGTAAAGAAACATTTCCAAACACTTCGTATACATTCTTGAGGACTGATACAAGAATTATTACGAAGTCAAAGAGAAATACTTTTTCAAATACGTTTCAAAAATACTTTTTAAAACACACACACAGAAAGTGAATTTCCAAAAAGTGAGCTAAGCAATTAAGAGTCCGTAGATAACTACAGATGGAAAGGGTGCTAATACATTCCCTTTTCATAATTACCTCCCGTACTCAAAATCTAACAAATGTTTTTCCTGTTCTTTTCACCTTTTCTTTATTGGATAAAAGAAAAGTCAGTGGAAACTCTTGCTACCCCCAACATTTGCGATAAAACACAAAACAAACAAGTCAGTTCTTCCACTATGTTACAGAACTGACGACTCTTCTGAGGAGAATACCCAGAGAGAGGTTACCTTAGGGTTTTAGATCACTTTTACTCGCTTTTTGTTTTATTTATATGCTTTACTTTTAAGGATTTGTGTTATACCCCAAAATTTGTCCTCCTACTTCTCAAGACAATTCACATCTCAATTCTTAAGGATTTCACAAGGGTTGACCAGACAAACCCTCTCCTAAGCAATCAATCCAAGCTAGAGTTTTGCTATTCTCAAGTCAAGATGGATTTCTAATACTTCAAGTGGTCATCATACCTCATCCTATGTTTCAAGGGATCACTATGTCAAGTTTCAAGTCTCACAAGTCAAATTTGCTCATCCAATTGCTCAGATGGTTGAAAATCAGCCCTGTTGGACCAAAAGTCAATTGTGGTCAACATATAGTCAAACTTCATAATTTTTGGTCAACATCAATATTTTGAAGTCATATTCATCATTTGATCAAGAGTTGATCATGATTCATCAAGAAAAGCCAAGATCTGATCAAAAGTCAAAGTTTCCAAATTAGGGCTTCTCTAGACAAAAGTCATCAGAACTTTGACCAAGCATAACTTTCACATACTTCATCAGAAATTTCCCCACCAAAGCTCATTTTTAAGAGAATTCAATTCTCTACAACTTCATGTCTCACAAGCTTGGGCAGGAAATACTTCACTTGGAAGTTATGGATCAAAACATTACAGGTCCTTCTAGAAAAGTCAACAAAAGTCATCTTTTTGCAAAGAAGTGTTCATAAGCATGGAAACTCCAATGAAGATGAAACCAAAAAGTCTGTTTAAAAGACATCTTGAGCTTTCTAAAAAGTCCAAGAACACCCAAAAATGTTGAAAATTGAGCAAGATACAAATTGTGCAAGTTGAGCATTTTTGAGGAGGTGCGTGAAGGAAAATACCTAGCAAAAGCAAATATTTTTCAAATGGGCCTAAGATTTTATGATTTAAACTTGACCATAAGATTATCCATGACTACTATGCTGCATGCCACGCCTCTCACCCTTTTATTTATTTTTTTAAAATTAAATAGCTTAAATTCAAATTTAATTAAATAAAATGCAAAAATAAAAGATAAGGCAAGTTGGGCTTGATATTTGCATGGCTTGGGGTCCAAGATAGCTCATTACAAGCTGTCAATTTCGTGCAAGAAGATTGAGGAAGAGATTGAGCAAATTTGGAAAGATTTTGTGCAAATTTTCAAATCAAATATTCTCCATTTAAGGAGAATATTTACCCTTAAAGCCTTAACCTAATTCCACTCTCCTATATATACCTAGCACTCTTACAAGACAAGGGACTTTTTTTGGACAGCCTTTGCACGTGCAACCAGCCTCTCACAAACCCTACGAGTTCTCAAATTTTTCAAGAAAGGTGCAAACTTGGATTCCAATTTCCAGCCGGTTTCAAGTGCTTCCAAGCATTGATTCTTGTTCCTGAGGTATAGTAGGGTAAGAATGGATTATTATCCATGGCCAAAGCATGTTGAATTGTGCCATCCATAAGCATCCGTTTTCATATTTTTCTTGAATTCGTATTTTGCATTTTATCATGTTTTAATGAGATTTAACCATACTAATGTGTTCATGAGGTTTATTAGAGTAGGTTTGATCCATCTTCCACAAGTTTTGATGTATAAATCACTAGATGCCATTGTTCGGGTAAGAGCTTAGTGAAGATTCAGATTCTACGATAAAGACAATTTTAGGACAAGTAAACCTTACCATCGTGATCGTAGGGTCCTATATATTCAATTTGGGCTTTTACTTTTCATTAATTAATGCATTTTACAGGTTTTTGATGATTGACACAATCGGAGAAGACGACCGGAGCTTTGCTCCGGTGCTTCTGATTTAGAGGCCAATAACACTTAAATATTTATGAGTCCAGCAGAATGAATGAATGTATCACCGCCCCAGCGGTTCACCTTGCGCGCATTATGTCATTCTCTCTATCAAGTCGTGGGTTCAAACCCCAACTTTTGCTCTTTTGTTTTTATTATTTGCTTTGCAGGTTTACAAATCTCCAGAAGCTCCGGAGCTTCTGGGTCCTCTCCAGCACTAGAAGCTCCATCTTCTGGGACTCCCTAGCACCAGAAGCTCTAGCTTCTGCTGGGCCCCCAGCGCCAGAATCCTGCAGAAGCTCCAGCTTCTGGATGGCCCCAGAAGAGAAATTCCCAGAAGCTCCAACTTCTAAACGTCCCAGATCCAGAGTCTCCAGAAGCTCCAGCTTCTGGACCCTTTCCAGCACCAGAACCCCCAGAAGCTCCAGCTTCTGGGCGCCTCCAGCAACGGAACCTCTAGAAGCCACAACTTTTGGACATGCTCAACAAGAAACTCACCAGAACCTCCAGCTTCTAGATGCCCATAACGTTCCCACTCTCAGAAGCCCCAACTTTTTGGATAGCTTCTGCCAGAAGCAAGTTTTTTTTTTTGTTTCTTTCATATTTTTATTTATTTTCTGCTTTTTCTTTTCTTAAAAATAATTAATTGATAATTAGTAATTAGGTTAATTAATTAGGTTAATTAGATAATTTCACAAATATCGTTCTTTTAACTAATTTAATTAATTTAATTTAGGTTAGTATTCACTAATTTTTCTCAATTAATTAAAATCAACTAGAACTAGGTTGTTTTCACATAAACCCTAATTTTCAAAAACACCAAAAATATTAGGACTAGTTTTCTCTTCTGCTATTTATTTTTCTTGCATTTTAAATTCTAGAAAGGATGTATAGGTTGCAAGTTGTTTTCATGTAATAGCGTATGATTTTACTTTCCGCATTTACTTTCCGCACCTCCTATTATGTATCTTCCCCAAAGTCATGTAATAGCGTAGGACCCTTTACATTTTCGCAATTTACTTTCTGCACCTATTAAACTGCTAGTAACTAGGCGTGTATGGCAAGATAAAATCAACATATATCACTAACCACAAGATAAGTATCTGAAAACAATACACTCTTCTCACACATGCACCCCTTAGGGTATTCTCTCTCGTTGCCTTATAAATGGTCAGGTCCCTCGAACGTAGGGGTATCTTAGCACGGTTGCCTACGAAGTATCATCATAGTTCCTTCGACTTAAAAGATCATAGTCCCTCGATGTTGCCTAACGAATACATGATCTAGTCCCTCGGTTGTTGCCTACGAAAATTGATGATCGTCCCTACGAATGTGCTAGGATATCCCTACAAATTGCCTTCTATGACCATTCGATGTCCCTTCGAATTTCCCTTCACATCCAACGAATAAAGTTACCTACCAACTAATGGTATGGATAGCCTTATTCTAAAAGAAAGAAAAATAACACAGAAACGATCGTTCTGAGTAGGTAATAAGTCTCTTTTGCTTGCTCAAATTAAAACATTCGTTTTCTACACCTCACACTTTTCTTCAAAACATTTTCAAATACTTTGTATACATTCCAACGTGAATCATTGTGAAGTCCTTTTCCAAAACAAAACATTTCTAAACACTTCGTAGACATTCCAACGTGAATCATTACGAAGTCAAAGTGAAATGCCTTTTCAAAAATCTTTCAAACACATACACACAAACAATTAAAGTGAGCCAAAGCAATTAAGAGCCCGTAGATAACTACGGATGGAAAGGGTGATAATACCTTCCCTTTTCATAACCAACTTCCTTACTCAGAATCTAACGAAGGTCTTTTCCTGTTCTTTTCGCCTTCCCTTAATTGGATAAAACAAAAGTCGATGGCGACTCTTGCTATCCGCAACATTTGCGATCAAATGTAAAACAAACAAGTCAGTTCTCCCGCCGTGTTACAGTTTGCTTGGGTATTATATTTGTGGGGGATCCTACACCCGGATCCAAGTTTCCTTAGGTAAGTAGCAATAGACATCGCGATTATCTGGCGTAGACCGAAATGGTTAGAATGATGGCTACGGTTAGTGCGACACTTTGGATGTCCTGATGTTCCTCATGTTCAGTTGAGGCAATATATTTGGCATATGCGTGATCTCATCAAGCACTAACTAAAATTTTAGATTCCTAATTGACCCATCTTAACCATTAGAAAGTAATGAGATAGTCGGCTTTGGTGCAGACTAAGATTGGTTGATACTCAATGCTACGGTCATTGAGATTCGACTTTCGAGATGTTTCGATCGACCATTGGGTATCCGTAATGAAATAAAGCCTACGAGAAAGATCTGTGATATGAGATTCCTAGAACCCGATTACTATTGTAGGACAGGTTGAACCAACTTAAACTTCGGTAGGGTAGACACCTATACCTTATGTAAGCCTTTAAACCTATGGCTATTGTGTGAATTGCTTGTGCTTGCTATTTAAACATGACATCATAACATCATAACATCATATCATTTCTAACCATTTTAAAGACCTATGGATTTATCTTTGCTCATTGTTGTAGGGTTATGGCTTTCAGGAAGATTATCCGAATCAACTTCGTGGGTATACCTTCTCAACTCAAGGAGTTAGTCTCACAAGTTCCCGATCACACTCAATTCATCAAAAGGCATGGTTATCTACTCGACTTGATTACCTCCGATTTTGAAGAAGACATGATAAGCGTCGTATTCCAGTTCTTTTATCCGAACTATCACTATTTTACATTCCTAGATTATCAGTTGGTACCTACAATGGGATAATTATCTAAGCTACTTGGGACACCTATTCTTAATCAGATACCTTTCACGGGTCTAGAAAAAGTTCCGAGGTTTGAAGACATTTCAACAGCTTTACACCTAAAGCGGTCAAACATTGAAGTTAATTGGGAAACAAAAACTGGAGTCAAGGGTTTGCTTGCTAAGTTTCTGATAAAGAAGGCTCGAGAATTCTTGAAGGCTATGGGTTTCCATGTATTCGAAGACATTTTGACCTTGCTAATCTATGGTTTGGTTCTATTTCCTAATCTAGATCAATTTATAAACGTGAACGCCATCAAGATTTTCCTCACTCATAATCCTGTGCCTACTTTGCTCTGAGATATTCTGCATTTTCTCCACACTTGTACTATGAAAAGACAAGGGACTCTCATGTTTTGCATACCGTTATTATTCAGGTGGTTTATTTCACACCTTCCTCGATCAATGATGCATAATGAACAAGGTCTGAATTGGTCTCAAAGGTTGATGTCACTCTCTCATTCAGATATTCGTTGGTGTCTCTACTCTAAAAAAGACTTCATTGTCATTGAGCATTATGGGGAAGTCCCTAATGTACTATTCCTTGGCATAAGGGGATGTATCACTTACAACCCTTCTCTAGCACTACGTCAGTTTGGTTATGCTCAAAGAGATGGTCCTTATGACATGCTTATCCAAGGTATTGTATTTGAATACGACAACTATCTCTAAGGTTACCATCGAAGATTTGTGCACGCTTGGGGCATGGTGAAGAAAACTGATACCAAGACCTTGGGGCATAAAAATTGCATTCCTTTGGAACCTTACCTCAAATGGGTGCGGGCTCGCGCTCAAAATCTCATGATGCCATATGCTGCTATTCTACCAGTAATTATGGAACCTGTCACCGAAGGTGATGAATCTTATACCATCATTCATCCAAATATGCATACTAACTTTGAAGAATTGAAGAGATCCTGGATTCAGCATAAAGAAGAAAGGGATACATTCGAAGCTCAATGTTATGCAAGCGAGAAAAGAGTATTAGAATTGACAAAACTACTTCACGAGGAACAAAGCATTAACACTTACGTCAGCACAAAGAGGAAACGCCCATGGGAGGCTTAAAACACTAAGAGTTTTAATTTATGTTTGAACTATATTTTGTATTTACTAATCAGACTAATAAAAAGTTTGTTTGTGCTTGTTTACCAAATTTAAATTCCTAAGGTCCTTGAACATTGCATTGCATAACATTGCATACCATAACATATCATTTCATAACAGGTACTCTGAAGATCGATTTTCTCATTCTCTCGCTGTTTATTTCAACAGAAATGGCTCTTGAACAAACTATCAAAGATCCCCAAGATCAGAACGCTCAGTTCCAAAAAATGTTCACCAACTTGGCCCAGGGACAGAACGATCTAAAAGAGCTCATCATCAAGAAGAAAAAGAAGAAGATCGCTGGTATTCTCAACATGGGGAAAAGGTTCAGAGGTCCAGTCAAGGTAGTCAGACAACTTGAATTCTAAAAAAAAAAACAGCGAAACTGAAGGAAGTGTCAAGGCTAATGAGGGAAGCCATCACGAGTCTCAAGAGGAAGAAGGAGAAGACTATATGAGCGAGCAATATCCTCCTGACAACGAGAAGTATAAGCAACTCGAAGACCGTCTAAATGCTGTGGAGAATCTGAAAATGTCAGGATTGAACTTTGATGACTTAAGTTTGGTTCCTGGAGTGGTTATTCCCCGCAAATTCAAAGCTCATACTTTTGCTAAGTATGATGGTATTTCCTGTCCAAAACTTCATCTAAAGTCCTATGTTAATAAGATTTAACCACACACTGTTGACAAGAAATTATGGATGCATTTTTTCAAGAGAGTTTGTCTGGAGCACTGTTAGAATGGTATTATCAGCTAGAGAATACTCATATTCATACCTGGAATGATTTGGCAAATGCTTTCTACAAATAATACCAGTACAATACTGAATTGGCGTCAACCCGTATGTAACTACATAATATGTCTATGGGTCGTGATGAGAAGTTCAAAGAGTATGCTCAAAAATAGAGAGATCTAGCAGGCAGAGTCCAACCAACCTTGTCTAATAGGGAACTGGTTAACATGTTTATGGGAACATTAACAAGTCCATTCTTCAATCATTTGATTGGAAACTCTTCAGCCAGATTCACCGAACTGATATTGACAAGCGAACGTATTGAAGCTGGAATCAAGAGTGGGAAAATTCAAGTCGAGACATCTTCGAGTGCTGCGAAGAGGTCTTTTGGTGGGAAGAACGAAACCAATGTTGTGTATGGTCAGAAGAACCGTGACAAAGGGGATCTCCATCAATATGTGGGGGCAGTCCTGATCTCCAATCCTACGCCGGTGCAACCTCAACAAGATAATTCGCGTAGGTAGAACATGCCAAGATGACAATTTACAAAGATCAACATGTCATTGTCTCAAGCACTACAACACATGTTGAAAACAGAGTTGATTACTTTGAGAGATCCTTCTCAACATGTCAACACATCCCCTTCGAAGTACAATCCCAATGCAAGGTGTGCCTACCATTCCAATAGGCCAGGGCATGACACCAACAACTGTTGGGCCCTGAAAAACAAGATCCAAGACATGATTGAAGCTCAGGTAATTGAATTCGACTCTCCTTTCAAAACCCCGAATGTGATCAATGCACCAATGCTCAACCATGGTAAGAGTGTTGACGCCATTAATGATGACACTTATGTATTTGCTGTGAATGAGTTAACCACTCCCTTGATGACTGTTAAGAATAATCTACTACAAGCCGACTTGTTTCCAAGATGTTTTGACAACTGTTGTTATTGCGCATCTGAATCCAATGGATGTTCCTGGTTGAAGAAAGGTGTTCAACGCCTGATAGACAACCGAGAAGTGTTATTCATGAAAGCTCCATCTATAGAAAGCTTGTGCGGAGATGTTTCCAAAAGCTTGAAAATCAGAGACGTAAACGTAGAAGAAGCCGTACCAGAAGTCTGGGATACCATGGGGAAGCCAAGTGGTAAATTTGATTTCATTGTGAAATATATCTCCCCAAAAGCTACAAGATGGAAGACATCAAAGCAACCAAATGTGGAGATGATGACTATCTCGAAGAATGTGCCGATGTAAACACAATAAGGATCACCTCTATCGATCCTGCACCTAAAATGGCACCTCTAATTATTACCTCACCCATACCAGTTCCATATTCCTCTAACAAAGTTATACCTTAGAATTATGGAGCCGCAGTTTACTACTATGGCGTCAAGCAAGAGCCGTTAACCATTAAAGACAGTGCAGTTAAAGTTACAAGTCCTGATGTCGACAACATTACCGGATCGAGCAAGGTAACCAGAACCGGAAGAGTGGTTTCTCCAGATATCTCTTTTCCAAAGGATAGTAATGCACTAGTCTGCATTCCTGCTGCTGAGCCAACTCTCGAGGCTATGGGAAAAGAGAAAGTGACTCAACCTGCTCAGACAAAAGTACCAAAGGAAGTTGCTGAGGATATTTCCAAGCAGGAGATAGAGGAAATCCTGAAGATTATTAAGAAAAGCAATTACAATATTGTGGAGTAGTTGGGAGAAACCCCATCCAAGATTTCCATGCTAGCACTATTGTTGTGCTCCGAGGCTCATTCTAAAGACTTAGTGAAGTTTCTAAAGAATGCTCACATACCACAAGACACTTCTGATGACCAATTCGAAAGTTGTATTGCTAGCCTGACCGCAAACAATGGTTTAGGCTTTTCTGATGCTGATCTGACTTCTGCTGGAAGAAAACACAACAAAGCATTGCACTTCTCTATGGATTGTAAGGGCACTACGTTGCCTCATGTGTTGGTGGATATTGGGTCTGCTCTGAATGTCCTACCGAAGAGTGCTCTTGATAGACTTGATGTTAAAGAAGTGATCATGAAACCCATTGACATAATCGTAAGAGCTTTTGATGGTTCGAAGAGAACAGTACTTGGAGAGCTCAACCTACCAATAAAAGTGGGTTCCCAAACTTTTGACTCTACTTTCTTCGTGATGGATATTCGTCCAGCTTATTCTTGTCTGCTCGGATGCCCTTGGATACATGGGGCAGGCGCTGTTACCTCTACCCTGCATCAGAAGTTAAAGTACCCAGTAAAGGGGAAGATCGTTACTGTTTGTGGAGAAGAAGAATATATGGTGAGCCATCTGCAGTCATTCCGATACATTGAAATGGAAGGCAAATTTATCGAGACTCCTTGTCAGGATTTCAAAGTAGTTCCACGAGTCATGCCTATCGACGCTACTATCACTCCTAAGGTTACTAGAGTTCCACCGAAGATGGCCTCGCTGAAGGACGCCAGAGCTGTAGTTGAAGAAGGAGGTTATACTGTTTGGGGTCAGCTACCCGAGTTCCCCTTCAAATCTGATAAGACTGGTTTAGGCTTCACTTCCAAAGGTCACAAGATGATACGCCGTGAACGTGCTGGTGGACCTCTGTTTCGCATCAATAAGAATAGAGTTCATGCTATAGAAGACGATGATGGTGACTTCGATATCAACAATTGGATCTTCCCTACTACCGGCGACAGACTCAATAATTGAAAGGCTAAGGATGTTATGCCAATATCCTTTAGATATGAGTAATTGTTTTTTCTGTTTTATGCTTTGAATAATAAGACTTTAAGCTTAGTGTCTTTCCCGGGGCACAATGGTTCATTTGTGAGGGTTATTATTTATCACCTTTTCAAAAGCTATGTGTTCTTACACACACCCACGTAATAAACTGCAGATCCACATTCACTTTGGATCCCATCGATAACGACTTTGCTATTGCTAAATATAAATTTGATAATCCGATCTACCAAGTCGAAGACGAAGGCGAGGAAGACTATGAAGTGCCAGGAGAACTTTCCAGATTACTACAGCAAGAGGAAAGGGCTATACGACCGCACGAAGAACCAGTTGAGGTTGTGAATCTAGGTACCGACGAAGACAGAAAAGAAATCAAGATAGGAGCGGGTCTTAAGAACAATGTTAAGAAAAGATTGATCTAGATGCAACGAGATTACATTGAAATTTTTGCTTGGTCCTACAAAGACATGCCAGGTTTAGATATCGACATTATGGTACACCGCCTACCAACGAAAGAAGGTTTTCCCTCTACGAAACAGAAGGTTCGCCGTATGCGTCCTGAGATGTCTGAGAAAATTAAAGCCGAAGTCTTGAAGTAGTTTAAGGCCGGTTTATAAGCCGTTACTTCCTATCCACAATGGGTTGCGAACGTGGTACCAATACCTAAGAAGGATGGCAAGGTGCGTATGTGTGTGGACTACCGAGATCTGAATAAGGCGAGCCTGAAAGACGATTTTCCGCTTCCACATATCAATGTCTTGGTTGACAACACTGCTTAGCATAAAATTTTCTCTTTCATGGATGGTTTCTCCGGTTACAATCAGATTAAGATGGCTCTCAAAGACATGGAAAAGACTATTTTCGTTACACAGTGGGGAACTTTCTATTACAAAGTTATGCCATTTGGGTTGAAGAATGTTGGCGCAATATATCAGCGTGCTATGGTAGCTTTATTCCATGATATGATCCATCACGAGATAGAAGTCTACGTCGACGACATGACAGCTCGATCACAAACCAAAGAAGAACATCTTGATCATTTGCGTAAGCTGTTTGATAGATTGAAGAAATACATATTGAGATTGAATCTGAACAAATGCACCTTTAGAGTCAGATTTGACAAACTCCTGGGATTTGTTGTCAGTGGTAAAGGTATCGAAGTTGACCCCGCTAAGGTTAAAGCTATTCAAGAAATGCCAACTTATGTGGTTCTTGTAGATATTAGAAAAGATGGGAGAAATTATGCTACATGTGAGGATGCTAATGCTGCTTATAAGTTTACGAAATCGTTCGAGTTCACATTAGTTTTGCACATCATGAGATAACTTATGGGAATTACAAATCGTTTGTGTCAAGCTTTACAACAAAAATCTCAATATATACTTAATGCTATGGATTTAGTCACAACTACAAAGACATTAATTCAAAAGTTGAGAGATAATGGGTGGGATGGCATATTGAAAGATGTATCATTGTTTTGTGAAAAACATGATATTGATTCTCCTGATGATAATGCAGTTTATATAGAGCGTGAAATTTGTGCGTGGCATCAAATGAATCACGTCATTGTGGGTCGACATTTAAGAGTGGATCTCTTTTGTGTTACAATCGATCAACAACTACAAGAATTGAATCATAGGTTTTATGAGCAAATAATTAAGCTTTTAAGTCTAAGCAATATTTTGGTTCCTAAGGATATTTACAGTAATATATGTGCTCTTGTACATAAATTCTATCTTACATATTTTAGTGAGCATGAGAAAATCAGTTTGCGATATCAACTTCAACACTTACATCTTGATGTTGTTGGTCATCCAAATTTAAGTAACTTGTCAACTGTGTTTGAATTTTGTGAAGCTCTAAAAAAGACAGGGAGGGTAGATACATATTATTTGATTGATCATCTTATTCGTCTTATCTTAACTCTTCCAATTTCTACATCTACTACAGAAAGATCATTTTTATCAATGAAGACAATCAAGACAAGATTGAGAAATAGGATGGAGGGTGATTTTCCATCTAATAATATGATGCTTTATATTGAAAAGGAAATAGCCGGACACTTTACCACATATCCAATTATTGATGAGTTCAAGTCTTTAAAATAACATAAGACAATACTTTAATTTGAGGTTGCATATCTCCTTTTATATATTACATTTTTATTTTGTTGAAGTTAAAATCTCACGAGGTTAATGGTTATCCTGTTAAACAGTATTGAGCTTAATTATATGTTTGTGGAGAGAAGTCTCATTACTTCAGTCTACCATTGGGATGGAAGCTTTGCCACTTCAGTCTCAATATTTTAATAGAGAGTATGCAATCGATCATATCCTCTATTTTATATAAACATGGTTGTAAGTCAACCACTATTTTCTTGTATAAGGAGGTTCACGAGCTTCACCTACTAAAATCTCTCAAGTATATAATATAAACTCTCAAGACCAGATCTTGGAGAGATGAGTATGTATTTTTTTAATGACCGAACCTCTATATACTTTGTATTGCTCTTTTTTTCCTTAATCTTTTAATTTCCGCACTCTTATATTCAAAATGTTTTTATTCCCTTGCTAAGTTGTAGAAAAATCTTTCTTAAACTTAGATAGTTCTTAAGAAAAAATTTCAAAACCAAAATTTTCTAACCCACACAATTCACCCCTTTTATGTGTTGACTCATAAGTCCAACAACAACCTCTCCTTTTCAAGCCTAATTTCTAAAAAAATTGACATATATATGATGTTGTATGAGATGAGCACGTAGCATGACTTTGGTGCAAGACCTCTTAACAAGAGTATACATATTTGTCACAAAAATTTAGATTAAACATTCATGTTAGGTTGGTCTTATTGCTCCACTTAATCAGTCCAAAACAAATATATTTAACAAAATTATCGTTTGAAAGTATATTTTGTTTAATATATCAAACTCACCTTTGTAAAAACGACCATTATAAATAATAGATTAAAAAGATTTATTCATTCACTTATATTATGATAAAATAACATAACTAAATACATGTTAATGAGATTTTAACATATACTACCTCTGTTCCTATATATAAGAGACAATTCATTTTTTAAATTCATTGAATAATCAATGTATTTGGTCAATTTATAGACTAGGTACATTGATTATTCAATGAATCTAAAAATTGAATTGTCTCTTATATATAGGAACGGAGGTAGTATCTCACAACTAAACTCCCTTAAAAAATCCTAACAACATTAATAACTTAAATAATTAGAACACAAGTATGTTTGTTTATAAGATAAAAATGAAACTATTTTCATTCTAGTTATAATGTTTTTGTTATCAACTTATATGCATATTATAAGTGTTTTTTTAAATATATTTTCTTACATAATCTCAAATATAAAAGACATATATCATAAAAATTATAAGTAACAAATAAGGAAAAGATTCAAATTCCTTAATTGTGCTATTGACTACCCTGAGTTTACGAGCACATTGAGGGATAGCTGGAATCAACCAGTTTCTGGTAGACTCATGTACATTGTTTGGCAAAAACTTCTAAGACTACAACGTAGTATGTGAAGTATGAAAAAATATATCACTGATGGTGTTAGGAATTTGCAAGAGAGTTGAACTAAGTTGCACTAGGCTCAAACTGCGTTGGCTGCTGACCAGTTCAATGTAAACCTTTGTCACGATGTAAAAACTTGGATTGAGGAAGTGGTTAGATACACTGAGATCGAAGAGAAAATTCTTCAGCAGAAATCTAAAATAGACTGGATAAAGCTCGGTGATGGTAATAATCCTTATTTCTATGCAAACCTCAAGACTAAAAGTAAGCAAACTCTGATCAGACAACTTATGGATGATCAAGGTGTGAAACTTACTAAGACAAAGGATATTGAGAGAGAAGTGTTGAGGTTTTATCAGAATATTGTGGGAGAGGCCTCCTCCAGCCTTACCATGCGAACATCCAAGCTCTTAGAAGTGGAAATCAGCTTAGTAGTGAGAATCAAGACAATCTAATCAAACCAGTTACTGAGGATGAAATTTGGAAGGTTGTAAAGAGCATGAAGGACAACAAATCTCCTGGTATTGATGGCTTCAATGTTAAATTTTTTAAGAGTGGATGGAATGTGATTAAAACTGATGTGATTATGGCAGTTCAGGATTTTTTTTGTGAACACAAGATTGTACAAGCCACAAATTGTGCTCTTGTGACCTTGATTCCAAAAACCAAGGATGCAAAAACCATGAAGAAGATGAGGTCAATAGCGTGTTGCACTATTATATACAAGATTATCTCCAAAGTTGTTACAAATAGACTGAATTCAGTTATCAACAACATCATGGATGACAACCAGACAACTTTCTTGCCGGGTAAAACTATACATGACAATATTAATATGGCATATGAGCTCTTAAGAGGCTACAACAGAAAAAGTACCCCCTATATGCACTTATAAATTGACCCCAGAAAGCACACGACACCGTGGAATGGAACACCCTCGAACAGATCATGCACGAACTGTGAGAATAGTCTCGTACAGATACCTGATAAATGGCCAAATGAGTAACTATTTGGAAGCTAAGTGTGGTTTGCGCCAAGGCGACCCAATATCCCCTCTACTATTTATGCTGATCATGGAATACCTCTATAAATGCCTGAGAAACCTGAAAGATATTCTTTATTTCAACTATCACCTTAAATGTGCAAAGTTAGGCATAACAAATATCTGTTTTGCAGATGACTTGCTGCTTTTCTCTAGGGGCGACGTGGTTTCCGTGAAGCTGGTGATGAAGATCTTTAATAGTTTCTCAAAGGCAACTGGCCTCAGGGCAAATCCAGCTAAGTGCAAAATCTACTTTGGTTGCACAACCAACAACATTCAAAAGTTGATTGCAAAAGAGACCACTTTTGGAAAAGGGGACATGTCGTTCAAATATTTAGGAGTGTCGCTCTCCAATAGGAAAATCTATGTGAATAAATGCCAACCTCTCCTTGATAAAATGCTCTACAAAATCCACCACTGGTCCGTCTCCCTCCTCAGCTATGCTGGTAGACTCGAGTTGGTGAAAAGTGTGCTGATGAATATCTCCGACTATTAGATGCAGGTTTTTCCTATCCCTAAGAAAATCCTGAGGAATATTAATACCATATGTAAGAACTACATTTGGTCTGGCAAAACTTATGGTAGAAAGTCGTTGGTGGCTCGGGACAAGATTTGTGTGCCCAAAAATGTTGGTGGTTTAAACATTAAATATCTGGTGGACTGGAATAGAGCAACTACGATATAGTTGCTATGGAACATCCAACAAAAAGTTGATAAACTTTGAATCTGGTGGATCAATGTATATTATACGAAAGGTGCTGACATAATGCAGTGGCAACCAACGGAGAATGTGCCCTGGATGAGCAAAAGTATTTTGAAGGGCAAAAATTTGATTTAACATAGTGAGTACTGGACAGACAATATAAATGTGGGCGTGTTCAACACTAAACACATGTATGAAGACATTAAAGGAAACAAGGGCCTGGTAAACTGGAGAAAAAAATCTACCAAAACGCTGTGCGGCCTCGTGCCTATTTCATCCTTTGGTTAACTATTTGGGGCAGAATACCCACCAAGGACAGTCTCGAGAAGATCAGGATTCACACTGATGATGATTGTCTTTTTTGTGACAAAAAAGAAACAATAAATCATCTTTTCTTCTACTGCATTTACACAAAACCAATTTGGCAGCAAACCCTCATGTGGATCGACATAAATAGAGATAGCAAAATCTGGGACGAAGAGAAAAACTGGCTTTTCCAAGAAACGACAAAGAAGGGTTAAAGAAGATTTTTATTAAAGATGGTGAGTGCTGAAGTCATCAACCACATTTGGCAAAATAGGAATGCTTTGGTGTTCAACCAAAAAATGCTTACCACCGATATCGTGCATAACATCAAATACATTGTGGCAACACGGAGTAATATGAAGAAATATCTCAAAGACCATGTCGAACTGGACACTTTGGAGATTATTTAACCTTTGTACTTTTGTTTGTTAGTTTCCTCTAGTTGCTTTGTCTGATATCTTTGGGCCAGTTTTCAGCCTTTTTATTTCCCTGTTCGTTAATAAAGTTTTCTTTTGCGCAAAAAAAAAACATATTTAAATCTAAGTTTATTCTTAAATAATCAAAATCAAATTTTTACTAGAATATTTTTATAAAAATACAATTTATTTAAAAAAAATCCATAATTGAAAGTTAAACCCTAGATATTAAAAAAAAACAAAACAAAATTGAAACCCTAGAAGAACAGTGTAACCTAAACCCTACTAAAGAAAAAACCTTCACCTTGCTACTCTGTCGCGTTTCATTTTCCCCGCACACCGCAAAACCAGTCTCAACAAAGGTCAATACTTTTCACTCTCTACGAATCTCTCACCTTCATTTTCTCTTTCTTCTTTCTCCTATTAACGCTAGATTTGATGATTTCTTTTTCAGGTTTGTTGAAAATCTGGTAAAATGCTGGTACTGTTTGAAACGCCGGCGGGTTTCGCCCTTTTCAAAGTTCTCAATGAAGGAAAGCTTTCTGAAGCTCAGGTAGTTATTATTATTATTATTATCGTTTAAACTGTTCATAGTATAAATCTATCATTTTTTATAGATTTTTCTTATATATTGATTGTATTTTCGGTTTTTGAAGGAACCATGTTTTTAATTTTAGTTGTTGAAAAGTTTGAATATTGTATGTTTTTGATCTCTGAAATATATACTTGTTCTATTCCTATTTAATTTTTTTAGGGTTTATGAGGTTTTGTTTAGCATGGATTGCTTCAATTCTCTATTACCTTTAATTTATTTCATTGTTGTAATAATTTGAGCTAATTTAATTTTATCTTGCAAACTTTTTACACAGGATTTATCTCTGGATTTTTCCACTGCTGATGCTGCAAGAAAGGTTACATCCTGCATCTGTTCTGTCTTATATTTCTCTCGTTTGCGTGTTTATTGATGTTAGGCGAACAGCAACGGGAAACTGTGGTTAACCTGTTTATATACGTGTGTGCTTTTTATTCAAGTTTCTCGTAGTTTATGAAACTAACTCCATTTGATGCATTAATAGGTGGTCAAGTTGAAAGCGTTTTCTAAGTTTGAGAATACGGCAGAAGCTTTAGAGGCAGCTAGTTGTTTGATTGATGGAAAAGCTAGCAAGGGTTTGCGCAAGTTCTTGCGTGCTCATTGTGATAATGAGATGTTAGCTGTATCTGATTCGAAGCTGGGGAATATCATTAAGGATAAACTGGTGTGCTGCTTAAATTTCTCTTAGAAACTTGTGATGGTAGTTTACATGCTTTTCATCAAATAGCTAACTTTTTTTGTTGTTGAACATTTCAGAAAATTGACTGTGTTCACAACAATGCTGTTATGGAGCTAATGCGAGGTGTTAGATATCAATTGACAGAACTCATATCAGGTCTTGCTGTTCAAGACATGGCTCCGATGAGCTTGGGTTTGTCTCATAGTCTATCAAGATACAAACTGAAGTTTAGTGCAGACAAGGTGTATACTCTGTTCAATGTGAATATACAATAGTTTCTGTTAAACACATACAAATGTTTGTATAATGGTTCTTTTTTTTTGTTGCATGATACTTTTTGATTCTATGGTTAACAACATTTTCCTGACCTTGAGATGTTTTTTATTAGGTGGACACCATGATCGTCCAAGCTATTGGTTTACTTGATGATCTCGATAAAGAGTTGAATACTTATGCCATGAGGGTCAGAGAATGGTATGGTTGGCATTTTCCAGAGCTTACCAAAATCATTCAGGATAACATCCAATATGCAAGGTCTGTCAAGCTGATGGGTGATCGCATTAACGCTGCAAAGCTTGATTTCTCTGAGGTAAGAATACAATTTTTTAGTCGCGTGCAACCAACTGTTCTCTTTTGCATTGCGCACATATGACTGTCACATGATTTTGATGTATTCTAAATCTTGGCAGTTTAAACTTTGTTTGTATCTATGTAAAGCACATACTTTTTCTTTCCCCAACATAATTCAAAATATGGTGTCATCATGAACCTGTGACACTTCTTTAAATAAATAATACGGGGTTTTACATACTTTGGTATTTTAATATTTTTCATTTATCCTAAAACACGTTTCAGATTTTGGCAGAGGAAGTTGAGGCAGAAGTGAAAGAAGCAGCTGTGATATCCATGGGAACTGAAATTGGTGAACTAGATTTGTCTAATATTAGAGAGCTTTGTGACCAGGTTCTGTCTCTTTCTGAATACAGAGCTCAGCTCTATGATTATCTCAAGAGTAGGATGAACACTATTGCACCCAATTTGACTGCTATGGTTGGGGAGCTTGTTGGTGCTCGCCTCATTGCCCACGGGGGTAGCTTAATCAATCTTGCAAAGCAGCCTGGTAGTACTGTGCAGATTCTTGGTGCTGAGAAGGCTCTCTTTAGGGCACTGAAGACTAAACACGCTACTCCCAAATATGGTCTTATATACCATGCATCCTTGATTGGTCAAGCAGCTCCAAAGTTCAAGGGAAAAATTTCTCGGTCACTTGCTGCAAAGACGGCATTGGCTATCAGGTGTGATGCACTTGGAGAAGGTCAAGACAACACCATGGGATTGGAGAACAGAGCCAAGGTACTTGTTATACTTCTTCTAGTTATGCATGCCATGGTTTTTATACCAGACTTTTATTTACACAAGTTTTTGTGCAGCTTGAAGTACGGTTGAGGAACCTTGAAGGCAAAGAATTAGGGCGATTCGCAGGTTCTGCTAAAGGGAAGCCCAAGATTGAGGCCTATGATAAGGATATAAAGAAAGGAGCTGGAGGACTGATAACTCCTGCTAAGGTATATTATTTGTTCATTTGGTATTTTTAGTGCAATTTGTTTTTATCAAATGCTGATTGTTGTTTTCTTTGTAGACATATAATCCTGCAGCTGATTCCATTATCGATCAAAAGTCTAATTCTGCAATGGACGAAGACACACCAGAGCCTACCACAGCTGAGAAAAAGAAAGAAAAGAAGGAAAAGAAAGGCAAGAAGGAAAAGAAAGAAAAGAAGAAAAAGGAAGAAGTGGATGCAACTGTGCCAGCTGATGTAGATGGTGATGAAGAGCCAGAACTTGAAGTTGTGAAAAAAGAAAAGAAGAAGAAAAGGAAGGAATCTACTGAGGACACTGAGACACTGAATGGAGACACAAATTTGAATGAAGGAGAAAAGAAGAAAAAGAGGAAAAAACACGCAGAACAGGAAGATTCTGCTGAGGTACCAAGCAAGAAGAGCAAAAAAAAGAAGAAAAATGACAACTAGAGCAGATCATGCAGAGATTAGAATCAACTTATTGATCTGGTGACTGGCAACCATTTTTGTACACTTGTGTAACTCAGTAGTTGTTTCAGTGTTATTTTTATTTTCCATTTCCATGCATTTTGTAGCGTCCTTATAACTTAATGGGCTAAATTTTGTCTCTCTGGACTTGGCGGATAAGTTGATGCAATTATGTTTAAGGAAAGCAATTAACTACGTTTTGTTCTATGTACTTGTTCTATTTACTCTTTTGTTGACACCGATTGTGCAAAAATTGTCTGAACTCTGAATAAAATGTCGACACCGATTTCAACTACAAAAAGTTATAAAATGTTAATTTCTAGCATTTTTTAAGAGGATTTTACTTGCCACATGACGTTCCCTAATATTTATAATTTCAAAATGCATTTGTTCCGCGTGTCCATATATATATATATATATATATATATATATATATATATATATATATATATATATATATATATATATATATATATATATATATCAATTAGTATCAAAGCGTGATTTTGTTTGGTGGTGCTATTCATGACCTATGCAAGCACAAATGTAAACACTTACCGAGAATTACTTTCCTATGCACGGAAGAGTATTTTAAACAAACCAAACACAAGTAGCACACAGAAACGCCCTAAACGGGTCTTTAAATAAACCAGAAGGGTTCATGAACATGCTCCAACTACGGAAGCCCCATCATGCATCTCTATTCCTACTTTTCATGGCAGAAGAAAACTGTAAAACCCTACTTCTCATGATATCTAGGAAAGTTGTAAGAGAATGCAATAAAATGGTGTAGAAAGTACCAAACAGATGATAAATCCGTAAAGCGCTGCGAGCTAAGAAATACTCCGGAAAACTTCAAGTATTGCATCCAAGCAATAAGAGAAAGTCGATGAGTAATGCGCGGAGACGTCAAAGCAAAAGCGGAGTCCGCGTTCGTACGCATCCGACACAATAAACCTGCAAAAGATAATGATCCAGACAAAGCAGACAAAGTGTTGCACATTCGTACGCAAAACTAGTATCAAATTATGTGTTCGTACACAATTGATACACATACACCTGCAAGAAAGGAGTAAAACCGAACAAGCAGACAATAGGATGCACGTTCGTACGTAAACAAAGATCGGAATACGCATTCGTACGCATTCAAATCAAAAGCACCTGCAAGAAAGGAGTAAAACCAAACAAGCAGACAATAAGATGCGCATTCGTACACAAACAAGACCGGAATGCGCGTTCATACGCATTCAAATCAAAAGCACCTATAAGAAAGGAGTAAAACCAAACAAGCAAACAATATGATGCGCGTTTGTACGCAAACAAAGATTAGAATGTGCGTTCGTACGCATTCCAATCAAAATTAACCTACAATAGGAAACCCACAATAACCAAATAATAGAATGTACACGTATGTGCACAAGCGATGGAATGCGCGTTCGTACACATTCAAACAAGCAGATAACTTGCAAGAAGGTGTCAATCCAAACAATATGCAAATAGTATGCGCGTTCGCACACATACAAGCATTAGAATGCGCGTTCGTACGCATTCAAGATCAGATAACCTGCAAGAAGGTCTCAATCCAAGCAAACATGCAATAGAATGTACATGTATATGTACAAGCATAAGACAAGGACACAACATAGGTAAGAAAAAGGGGAAGAAAACTCGGAGAAAACATGGCATTTGAGCAAAGAAAAGTCAAAATATGAGGAAATTTGGTAGCTTGCGTCGACTCAACTGGGTCTTGCGTCGACTTAGAAAAGTTGTGCGTCGACTCAAGGGTCGACACGTAACTTCCAGCAAGTGGCCAAAAATAGAAACTGGGAGTTTGCGTCGACTCAAAGAGACTTTGCGTCGACTCAAGTGATTTGTGTGTCGACTCAAGGGTCGGCACGTAACTTCCAACACTCAGCAAAACATGAAGATTTTTTAGAAACTTCGAAACAACGTAACTTTTGCATTAAGTATCCGTTTTGCGTATCGTTCGAACCCTTGGAAAACTTGAAAATAGTAGAATGCTCATGGAACGATACGAGAAACAAATCAACAAGCAGTCATGTGACAAATTCTCCTAGAGGGTTGTGTGTCGACGCATGAATTTGCCTTACGTTTTTAGGCCTCGACATGTTTTGTAGGCAACGTTTTTGTCGAATAGAAGGCCAAATTCACGTTGATTTCACAATCATCCTAACAAGGAGAATTTATGCACACAAAGGTTGAAGGAAAATTGTGCGTTGTATCGAAACTCGACGGCTTAGGCATTTTCACAAACACCTAGAATACGTCTATTTACACATGGTTTTAGAGCATGGATCAAAGTTTGAACCTAGAGCTAATCACATGCAATTCAAGGTTTCGAAACAACAAATCAATAACATCAATAATTATCCTCTTGAATAAGAACTTTTCTCATGAAAATCAATTAATCAATAAGTGCTTATTTCATCCAATTCCGGATTTCATCATGATGATCACATCAAATCAAAATTTCTCAATCTAATCCATGATCTCTATGCAATTCCACAACTAAAAACTTGATTAATTTTCAATCATAGAAAAGTGCTTATTTCAAGAATCAATTATGCAAAAATGCTTAAATCAAGAGATCTTACCGTCGAAACAAAGAGGAGAACGAGGAGAAGAGATTGTCGATGTCGAATCAAAGATCGTAGAGGAGATAATAAGAAGAGGGAGGCGCGACTTTGAGAGAGGAAGAGGAGAAAATTCTTCACTTCGATACCTTGAACGTTCTTCAATGTTCTTCAATTTTATTGAGAAAAGTTGAATAAAAGCTTGATTTGATCCTTGAGAATTGAGAGAGAATAGAAGAGTGTGTTTGTAGTGAAATTTTGCAAATGATTGTGTATCCTTGAATTGTGAAGGAAAAAAATTTATTTATAGTGTGAAAGTTTGGGCCTTAGAGTGCCTTGGATCCACAATTAAGCCCAAATTGCGATTATCCGAATAATTTTCGTATTTAATTTAAAACATCCAAATCTGTGCAGAATTTGAAGTTAGAATGTAAACGAAAAATGTCCAGAACGCGATTTTGCTTAAGAGAGTCAAAATTTTGACTCAATCGGACGAACGGTCCAGGCGATACAAATTTTTTAAGTTTCAGCACAGTTTTCAGGCATCTAACACATGCAAAATTTTCTTTGCGCTCTTCGGAGAAATCGCCTCGAACGAGGGTCTTCTGATCAAAATTCGAACTTGAGTATTTGTGAGACAAATGAAGCCAATGGAATTTGTGAACTTTTATCACTGGTACCACCTCGTTTTAATACAAATCGAGCGAGATACAATTTTTCAAACATCGTGCATCAGATGAAAAATGTTCGATTCGTCTCAAAATCATCTCCGAAGAATAAAAAACTGCTCTTAAATGGTAAAGAATTAGCTCTGGAGTTGGAAATGAAAGTCTGAGAGAACTTCGATACAGAATTTTATACATCGGCCTTGCTCAGTTTCGATTTCCCAACTAGGAATTATGAAGGTTTTAGTGCACTAAGCGCACGTTACAACACTAAAATTCAATTTACTCCACTTGAGAAAACAATTTCTTTGGGAACCTTCTTCACATAATTTGAATTCGACTTGTGAACGAAAGTTGTAGATAATAGTGAAAGGGACTTTCATGTCAAAAATCATCAGAAAATACCTGATGAGCTGAGAGTTATGCCTTCCGTAGTACTTGAAACACACTAAAAACCCAAAATTCACTTTATTGAGAAATAAGAAAATTAATACTTTTTCTTGACGAAACAACCTTCGATCTGAACAGATAAACTGGAGAATACATTGATATAATCCCAATGCTTATAGAACCAAACCAAAATAGTTTTCTGACCAGAATATGTTGCTTCAAGCATACGAATCGAAGAATATCGTTGTCGGACTCGAAATGATCTGAGATAGCCGAAATTCACAATTTCTTTCACAAATTGAGGTATCAAGAACCTGGGAACCATGTGATGAATTCTATGCATGTGTATCCATGAACACTTATGATAATTCTATTATAAGCCGGAAACTTCAAAATAAAGAGGGTAAATGTTGGGGTACAATACGTATGCCTAGAAAAGTTTGGTTATAAACGGAAGTTAGGGTTTCATTTGACCTATCCTTCACATGTTCCTTCAGTTTGAATCTTAGAATTCTCTGCACTAGGATCCAAGAATCTTCAAAGCATTTTCAAAGATGTCCAACAATCTTGATAATTTAGGTAAGTGCTCCTCAAATTCTTTGTGTATTTCTTCATAGATTTAGGATTATGGGAAGAACATTCATGGAGATTCTTGAGTTTCTAATGAATGTTCATGATCTTGGGATGAACGTGTTGGGGAGATTCGTGAACATATCGGGGATTGTCATGAATATCTCGAGGAGGTACATGAACATCTTGGGGAATGGCGTGAGTTTCTCGAGGAGACACATGTATGTCACGGGGGCTGGCATGAATTTCTCGGGGAGATTTATGGACACCTTATGGATTTCTCGGGCGGACCTATGAGTGTCTCGGGGAAACGTATGAGTCATTAGAGGAAAATCTTGATCATAGTGGGGGATTAGTGGATTTTATGGGGAATGATAGTTATGTCCCCTTAGGTGGATGTCTCTTTGGGGAGGTTGATCGACTTTATGGGCTTAAGGGTTGAGTCACGGGCAATCCTGTGTAGTGTTTGTTACGCCGAGCATCTCACCCTTTCACTTAACTTGCAGCAGAAAAGTGGATTTGATGACGTTGAATTCACTATTATTTCGCTGATTTTTAGGTACCATGGAGCAACCAGTCGAGGAGACATGAGGATAAGGTTTGAGTAACCGACGAAGTGTTCGACGTGCCGCAGATTTATCGTGGGTTGCACCCGAACCGCGAGATTACAAGTTTGAATTTGTTGTTGATTCTTCTTCGTCCTTCAACATGATCAAGGATTTAGACAAGGGAATGAATCCTTCATGGGCAGTCCAAACCCCAGGTGAATCTAGGAGGATATGCTCCGCCTACATGAGGATGCGCTTTCCTATGTATGAGTTTGCCTTTCGAGAGACGGGATTCGCATGTCCTTCATAAGTTTTCAGACTGGGGTCTTCATGTGGTAGATCTGGCCCCCTCGCAACTCCATCTAAATGCCCTGGATTTTATGGGTGTTTTCAAACTGGTTTGCCGATACCTCGACATTGGTGCCACACTGCCCCTCTTCTTTAGGATCTTCCACCTTCAACAGCAAACAGTCGACGATCTTCAAGCCTGGGTGTCGTTCAAATAATCCGGGAACCTATTTCGACCTTATCTAGAGTCTGTCCGGGATTTTAAGGGAAAATTCTATGTCGTGAAACCTCTGACCAAGGAGGCCGAGGAAACACTCTATACCAGGTCTGTGGTAGTTGATGAACAAGGCAATGTGGTCGAGAGGTTGACCGCACGGTTTTTGCTGGAGTTGGAGAAGAAACACTATGCTGGGGAGCAGATTTTTACTCCATGAGACATGAGCAATTAGATATGCAGGATCAACTCTCGTACGAGAAGTTGGCGAACTATGTCAAAAATTTTACCCCGGCTATCTGTATGAACCGGTAGGTAAATGTCCTCCTGGATGACAGTGGGGAGATCGAGATAGTTATCCAGTTTATAAACACTAAAGTCCTTTTAGACTTCCCATCGGATGAGGGCACGATGGTACTCCTAGGTAACTTTCTGTGGTCCCTCGGTGGGTCCTATCTTTCTGATCATGTTATCTAATTTTTCTTTTTTATCTACAGCCCGAATGACGGCTCTCGAGGAACGTATGCTGAAATTGAAACCAAAGGCTGCCCGTGGTTCAATTAAAGATCGTGTTGCTGAACTGCAGGAGCAAGCGAGGAAAGGTAGCCAGGCGGACGAGTCCACTCTTTCCCCTCGAAACAACCATGGGTCTTCTCCTGAACAACACTTGAAGAGGAGACAGGGGGATCGCCTGGAACAAGGGGTTCTAAGGAAGTCGGATAGACTTTCATGCTGCCCCTTGCTACGGGAATCGATATATCTTTGACAATGTGAACTCCCTGGGGGTGCAAGAAGTTGAAAGAGAGACCATCATCTCGGCCGACAAGAAGACTCAGAAGCAAAACCTCAACACAGATGTTGTTGCTGTTATGAGGGTGCTCAAGACAGTGTTGACGCTTAATGGTGAGGCTGCCTCCTCAAAAGCCACTCTCGATCAAGCTCGTGCCAAGATGTATGAGTTGGAGACCTAGAATAATGAGTATTATAATGAAGTCATGAAGCTTCGGGGGCAGCATGAGAGGCATGTCCAACTGGACAAATAGCTGAACGAGTTGAGATCCAAGGTGGACCCTCTGACCGCAAATAACGGGCAGTTGACTGCTCGCGTGAAGGAGCTCGAGGAGCTAGTGGCCCCAATTGAGGAGGAGTCCACCGAAGAGTAGGGTTTCTCTTCGAGGAGGGGTCTGGTCAGCAGGATTCGAGTGCTCGAAGAAGATATGGTGGAGGACCTTACCTTTGGGTTTAACCAAGCCATCCACCAGATGAAAGTAGTTAATGATGAGGTCGATCTAGTGACCGAGGGGATTGGTCCTTTTCATAGAGTGGTCGACGGGAAGATCAAGCCTTCGCCCGATGTTTAGAAGGTTTTCTTTTTAAAGTTTTGTTGGACTTGCGCGTCCTTGTTTTATCTGGCCTGCGTGCCGTTTCTTTTGATTTGTTAGACCTTGTGGATTGAGCCCATATTTTGCATATTTGGTTTGGGACTGCGAGACTCTGTTATGTAATCGATATTTTGTCGGCTTAGTTGGTCGATTAATCTTTGTATGTTATTTGCTTAGCTATTTTATATGATCAACCTTGCAATTGTTTTCAGCGTGTATGAAGGGACGGTCTCGGGGCCCACCAGGCAAGGCCATAGTCACGTTTGGGGCTCTGGCCTCGGGGCGTGAACTGTTCGTCGCGAGCCGAACATTTTGTCACTGGGTACTTCGTCGTCCGCGGAGCTTGTTTAAAGTGTTCGCGTCGGGCAGAGGTTCTTCTCGGGTGCTTATGAGGAACCATCTGTTAGTTACGTTTGGGTGCGCACTAGAACCATCTTGTGCCCCGTGGTCAAGTGAGCCACCACGCGGAGGGCAGATTCGTCGACTCCTAAGTCCCCGGGGAGAGGTCGTGGGACTTAGCTGTAGTATTGTTTTAGCTTTGTAGCGTTTCAAGGTCGAGGGAGTTGCACTCCGACAAGATTTTCTAAGTAGTAAGCCCCAGTGTCCGTTTTGCCACGGACGCGGTAAGGACCCTCCCAGTTGGCGGCCAGCTTCCCCTCGCAGGATTCTTGTTGATTCCACCGCAGGACCAGGCTGCGGACTTCAAACTGTTGTTTGATGACTTTGGCGTTGTGGCGTAGAGTAATATGTTGCTTCAGCCTAGCTTCGCACAGGGCTTCCCCCGAGCGAATTTCATTGACCATATTCAGCTCCTCGCGTAGTGCTTCGTCGTTCATCTCCTCGTCTAGCGGGAATTCGATGCGCTGGGAGGGTTCCCTGATTTCTACGGGGATGAACGCCTTTGTTTCATACATCAATCGGAAAGGCAATTCCCCGGTCGTCGAGTGTGGGATTGTACGGTAGGCCCATAACACACTGTGCAGTTCCTCTACCCATATCTTCTTGGCTTCACCTAGTCGCCGTTTGAGTCCCCGCAAGAGGACTATGTTGGCGGCTTCAGCTTGGCTGTTGGTTTGTGGGTGTTCGGAAGAGGTGAAGTGCTGATTCGTGCCCAACCTTTCTACGAAGCTCCGAAAATTTTGGTTGGTGAATTGTGTCTCATTGTCCGTTACGAGTACTTGCGGGATTCTGAAGAGGGCGATGATGTTTCGTTTGTAAAAACGGATGATGTTGAACGACGTGATCTTGGCGAGGGCTTCAGCCTCTATCCACTTCGTGAAATAGTTGACGATCACGATGAGGTATTTATTTTGGTACGGGCCTTGTGTGAAGGGCCCGAGGATGTCCATTCCCCACCAACTGAAAGGTCAAGGGGAGGTGAGCGTGGTGAGCTCGTGCGGTGGCGCTATATGCATGTCGGCGTGACACTGACACTTATCGATTTTTTTTACGTGCTCCTTCGCGTCTTGTTGCATAGTGGACCATTAGTATCCTGCTCGCAATGCCTTTCGGGCGATGGATCAACCACCCAAATGTTGGGCATTGATGCCCTCGTGGATCTCATGCAATACACTGGATACCTTAGACTCTTTAAGGCACTTTAGGAGTGGGATGGAGAATCCTCGTTGGTACAAACGTTGCTCAAGCACGACATAGGAGCATGCCCGGCGTTTGGTAGCGACGACTTCCTTCGTGTCCGCAGGCAAGAGATTCAAATATTGACTCAAACACATTCAAACTCAATGCAATTTATTTACCGTTATCAATTTAGTTTGATTCGATTTACGATTTTCTATTGGACTAGTTCTAAACGGCTATATGCCTAATTTTATAAAAAAACAACAAACCAGTTTTCTACTGCCACTAAACAAAAGTGACAATGCATGTACAACATCTTAAGTAATGCATTTAGACGTAATCCATCGGTTTTTCTTTCTTTCTTTTTTGGGTAATTCAATGAAATTGGGATTTCTTATAGACAATCTATGAGGGCAAAATGGCTGGGACTTTTGAGGAATCGTGCAATCAATTAACAAATTAAAGAAATGCTATTAACCATTTTGTCATAACAATATTTGAGGTATATTTTCTGAATGTTCTGTTGATGAACCATCCTTCACATTGCACAAGTTGAAAAATATCCACCATGAGAATCTCAGGGTGTAGAAACCATATAAAATACTCAGGATTTCAATTCCTAATTCGATGATTCTCTTTGCATAAAGCTTTCATGGCAGTTTATGCTTCATTGATTCACTGGCAAACAAAGGTATAACGCAAACGCCGACCGCAGTTCAACCTTCTCAAACCCTCTGAGTTTTGCTTTCATGTCTGAAATTTCAAGACTAGTAGGTTATACATAAACTCCATTATTCAATGAAGTTGGTGTTCTTCATGTCCTTGCATGATGGTTGTCTCCCCTAATTTACATTTTTCTCTGCTAAATAAAAAGGTCAAATGCTCATGATGCTAAGCATATTCAAAATACACACTAGCTTGAATATCACCAGTAGTCCCCACATGAACACAATCCATATTTAAAGTGATGAAACCGATTTGAATCTCTGACAACAATATATCTCTTTTCAATGAGTGACACTAACTTGATAAAGTTGTTTATTCTCAAAGATAATCGCAACTCCGAGTCTCATATACATGATGGTCAATACAACGCATCCCAAGCCCAATTGATAGTCTCAACCCTACTGAGCAACCACAACTATTGAACATCAATATAAACATGAGACTTATCACAAAGAGAGTACATATGCTACTAGATGTAGCATGTACACCCTAGCGGCAGCCTCATACCTATGCCTCCACAAGCTCTTGGTACCTATCTCGAAGTCAAGACATCCGGAGGTAAGCTCCTCTGTTAAACTCAAACTCTTCTAGCATGTCTGCCTCGGTGACTTGCAAATCCTTTACAACATGTAGCAATATTGTCATATGATTAATGACATGAGCAATAAAGAATCTACCAATGATAGGGAGATAGAACAAGGAAAATACATCATCCAAAGTGATAGTCAACAAAAGCAGTCAAAAGTGAGAAGCATCAAGCATGATCAGTGAGCAGTTGGCGAACTCTAGAAGACCAAAATAAAAAAATAATACGCCCGCCCTGCTCAAGTATGGGACTAAGTGGAAAATTCTTCATCTTTGAATTGTGGGCGGTCACCTTTAATGGGTGACGGTCTTGTAACAAAGTTAAAAATTTATTAGTAAACTTTCAACACATCACCAAACAGTAATAAATAATTTGTAGTTAAACTTAAAACATATGTAACTCTCCCTGTCATAATCTATATGCAACATGGTCAGCATACTCCGTGAACACAGATCGATCACTGGGTTCTCCCGAAAATGCTCCACCAATGTGAACAAATATATTTGTAGAAGCACGAATCATAGCGTTTGTATCAGTAGGAATATCACCATTGTCTGTAACAGACACAAAATTTTCCTCATCATCAACCTCAGTAACAGGAACCTCCACGACAAGAGGTACCTCCTCAGCAACAACCTTAGTTGCTCGGCGTCAGGATGTGCAAAACTAGTGTTATGCCTGCTCAGTTATTCATTTCTGGTGAAAATCGATCAAAACAACTCGTCCAACCCATAGCTGGAAAGCCTCTGTCTTAGCCTAGACTTCCACTCTATCGATTATCCAACCTCCAATTAACTCGTTCTTCCGCCTGGTCTTCACTAAAAAATGGAAAAATGACAACAACAAAAAACTGAAAGAAACATGTACCAAAAATTTAAAAGATTTTGAAACTTGTTTTAAAAAAATAGCCTAGAGGAAATTTTCTATACAAATTAGCTCAATAAAATCCTAAAAATTTAAATTGTTGGTAAAAACTGACATTTTTATAATTTTCGATCAATTTTTTTGGAAATTCTAAAATTTCCAGAAAAATCTTCGAACAATTCCAATTTTTCCAGTATTTTACTCACTTTTTGAAGAATTTCAAATAGCTACTTGAAATTTCCGGTATCACTTGAGATTTAAAATTTGCGGTTGGTTTGAGTGAATTTTGAAAATAGTTGAATTTTAAAAATAGTAGAAACATTGAGCAATGATATTATGATCTTTTTCATTCAATTTGGAGGAATGTCAAATTCAACTTGAGGGGTGGCAAGTTAAATCTTCCTTAATCAGCTAACCAAAAGAGAAGATGAATTAAAAAACAGAAAACTCAAATTACATAAAAAAAACAAGAAGTCGGATTGACACGTCAATCCGCCCACGAGTAAGAATTCCCACAGGGATTAGAGCCTAAGAACCACTCCCACGAAATAAACTTAATCACACCAACACATATATCTTGCTAATAATACCACCATCAACAATGGCATTCCTGCAAGACCGGATCACAAAACAAGTAGACAAGCCAAAAAATCATAACTTTTTCCTATTGAAAGCAACAGCCCCTGTCACTTCAATAAAATCAAGAAAGCAAACTGCTACTGAACTAGAAACGGCAACACCTATTCAACCACACAGTTCAACCCAAATGCGACTCAAAACATAAGAAAATGTGATACAAGCTTTCTTCATCCAAAAAAACTGAGGGGGCACTAAAAGCCACTAAAAACATAGGGAAAAATGAACTTCGCGTGATTAATAACCATTAAGCCAACAATCAGAAATTTTTTAAAACTCTTGAATTTCCTCACTTGACTACTTAGTCGATTTCATAACTGCTCGATAGTAGTTATCTATTTTTATAGTTGTCAATAGCGGACGCTCCAGCCGATATAGTGGCACCCCCCGCGATATGCAGAGTGCAGTGGCGGAGATGGAAAAGCGGCCGCTTCAACCGCATTACAGGGTCACAGGGAGTTCCCGAGCGTAGCAGTTGGACTGGTTTTCTTCTTTTTTTTTTGAAATTTTTCTTCTATACTTTAATGACTATGAATAAAAAGAGAAGAAGATATTAAAAATGAAGAAGACAAAGAGGTAGAGGAAAGAGTCTGAGTACTTTAATGACTAGTATGAATAGAAAGAGAAGAATATACTAGAAAGCAAAAAGACGAAGAGATAGAGGAAAGAGACTGAGACGAAGAGGTAGAAGAATGAGAAGAGGTAAAAGAATGAGAATTGGAACAAATAGCTAGGTACAACTATAAAAGGTTAATAGGCGTTTAATAGAATATTGCCATCCAGCTGTAAAAGGAATTTAATAGAAGGAATACAACTTACAACATTGGGCTTCGCCCTCCTTCTCATCAAAAAGAAAGAAAAAAAATACAGCTCACATGCAGCTGTAAATAATAACATTAACAATAAAAATAATAATATATTTAGTCTAAAGATAGTCAATTTTAAAAAGTCTAACAAAAGTTATCCCGCTATCCGGAATCCCACTATTCTCACTTTTCCCATTTCCGGAGGTCAGCCACTCTGCTCTGCTAACCGGGATTAATAACTTTGATTCAAACTGAATGTATAAGTCGAAGTTAACATACCAAGCCTTTCAAGTTCTTTGCAGAAATGTAAGCAAATCTAGTATATTAAAATTCTCTGCTGCAACAACAGACAGATTGCACTTGAATGTAAAGAGAAAATTTCAAAAAACTATGTCACTAATTCTAAAAAAATATGCATTTATACAACAAAGATTTTGAGAATTGAGTTTCCCTTTCTTTTAAGAAGCAGAGAAGATCCTAACTCACAGTTATGTGATTATGCAGATATCATAGGATATGGAACACTTGCACACATTAATTGACATGCAAGGTACAATCTTGTAGGTTTTCTGGGGTTACAATTGACTAAAAATAGTAGCAGACGAACTCTAAAGTCACCTTGAGCAAGCGATAAAAATCGGAGGTAACCGTCATAAAGCTATATTGTAAATTTGTAGTATCGTGTAGAGCATACCAAAACTACCTTTTCATAATTTAGAATTTCTCCTCCCTCTGAAAGAACAGGGTTGATCCAAGGATAAATATAGTGATCCAAGGATAAATATAATGCCAGCTCATTGTGCCTTTCTGTAAACCAAATAAAAAAAATCAATTTAAAATTTCAGAAAAGACACTGAAAGTAACATAAAAACACTAACAAATGTACAAATGAACAAAAGTCATTAACCGCTATCTCGAGGCTTATTTGAGATGCTTGACTAGTACTGCGCTAAAGCAGTGACATAAATTTTAGTTCATTTGAGCTGTTTTGCACTATATAAACTGCGCTAAAAGTCCTTTTTCTCACATCCGCATGGATAAATCTGGAAAAATATATTTTTTACAGTATAGATGGTTAAGTTTGGACAGATGTGTTTTTTAAGAATCGTGAAGAGGTGCTCCTATATGTAAACTACAATGTTTTTGCGAAGAAGGCACCTTTAGGTGCCTTATAGTGGATGAGTTGAAAATGAAAGTTGAAGACAATCCAAAATATTTTGTATAGTTGGGATTAGGGGCAAAGGCGAGGAATAAAGGCGGAACCTGCCCGACAATGTGGCTTATACAAAATTTGCAAACTAAAATAAAATAAGATTCTATGAAAATTTGCAAATACACTTGAGCAACAACACATTTCAAAGTGTATTTATAGTGGAGATGGTGCAAAATAAACTTTTAAGAGGGACAAAATTGCAAATATCCAAAATTGCCTTCCTAAACAGTTTCCCTTTCTCGCATGAATAATTACAAAAACAGGTGGAGTCAAATACCGAACAGCCATTGCATCATGCAGTATAGTTTAATCAAAATGTATTGGAAGGAATATAAAAGTATGCAGAGGTAATCAGGATAACAAAGAAGTAGCGTCTGATATCCCAAAATACCAAAGCAGTATGGTGGGTAGCGATATGACGGCTACCTCAAATTTTAGGGAAACAACAGGTGAAATTTGATTTCAAAGACTCTATAATCAAGAAATGGAACATTTGGAATTGAGATTCAGATTGCTGGAAATTGATGCTTGACACCTGCAGTGGAATATCAAAACTAGCTTTGGCACCTCATATTTAAGCATTTGAACTTTAGGAGATCTACTGAAAAAAGAAAGGACGGAACATGGTTTACCCTCAATAAAGCAACCAAAGGATTTATTCGAAGAGTGTTTCATAAGATATCAGACAAAATTGCATTCAAATTCAACATTCCTGAAAAAAGTGTGGTCCAATCGAGTCAGTTTCACTTGGAGTCAATAACTGCATTTTTTCATGACGACTTCAAGGAAGCCGTGGGTTTATCTGTTTAAAATGGAGAGGCCTTTGAGGTGTTTAAAAAGTTCAATGCAATGGTGAAGCACTGTGGCCCATCCATCAAAGTCCTTAAATGATTTTCACTCCAATTGTGACAAATGACAATGAAGGAATAATTTAGGCAAAAATATACCAGGGGTCCTTTAAGTTATTTTATTGTAACAAGGTGGTCTTTCAAGTTTTTTTTTTTGCTACAAGTGAGTCCTTTAAGTTAACTAACATGTGCACCATTAATCTTTTTTACCCTTTTTTCAATCTTAGATTAAACCAGTCACCCAAAATACATAAAGTTGCAACAAATTGCATATATTAGCATCCTAAGTAGAGTAGAATCCAAAAAATATAAAATCATATCCTAATTCAACCAAAAAAAAACTTAAAGGACGAAGTTGTTAAAAAAAACTTACCAACTTGTTACAATAAAATAACTTAAAAGACCCCTGGAGTAATTATGCCAATTTATGAATGCACAATCATGGATGTGACAGCAGTATCAGCCGACTCCAAAAATACTAAACCGATAAAGTGGGTAGGTAGCAATATGGCGGCTTCTTCAAAGTTTAAGGAAACAATACAACAAATTTATATCATACAAAAAATTTATTCTAAAAGTCTTTTAATTTAATTATGTTGTATATATCTCATTGGGTGGTAAACTAACTATTTTATTGTGTATTATAAAAGTGATACAATGGTATATGTACTAGATAACTGAAATAATCTTCTTCAGATTCAATACCCATCTCTATTACTCGTTATATAACCCCTTTGTTCTCTCTGATTTTGTGAGTGATCTAAATGCCTCTCCCTATTTTCTCTATGATTTTGTGAGTGATCTTGATGCTTCTAAGTGCGAGGTGTACCAAATTATGTTATTCTTGAAGATAACTACTTAGTTTTTAAGACCCAATAAAAAGAGAAAACAGAACATTTGGAACATAACATCCCTATCTTGTGTTTATGTGCTTAATTGTTTTACTCAAAAGGGTGCTTAAGGTGAGGTTAGAAATAGAGTTATATTTTTCCCCTCTTTTAATATATAATCAATTGTATCAATTACAAGGCTTGAAGACATGTCATATTGTATCTGATTACCAATGTTTCTAGCAGCCAACTTTAAAGATGTTTAAGTTATAACATGAAAGGATCAATAGGAGGAAACCAACCTGGATACTAGTCGAGAAACGGACGAATCTTCACTAAACAACACTATTCTTAGTAAATGACTTTTCTCTGCTTTTAGACAGTCTTGATCGGTGCGGTGAACTCCTAACATCTTTATATTCACCTCGCGTTTGTATTCTTTTAGAACCTTCTGATGGATTTTTCTCCCAGGTTTTTCGTGTAATCATCCCACCTGGTCTCTCTCTACGAGAATCTATCGAATGTTTCTTATCACCTAACTTCATTTCCACAAAGTTTCTCCCCCTTCTATTGGCAGAAGATTTCTGATTACCCCTCGCAGACTCCTCTTTGTCGTCGTCATCATCAACGACAGTTTCAGTAGCATCCTCAGCTTCAGAATCAGACAACTCGGAACTCCCTTCTTCTTGCTCCTCCTCGCGATTCTCATCACTGCACACTTTTCCTCACCTTCCTTTACTTCACCGTCTTTGACAATACTGTCTTTTGCACTGCTTTTTCCTTTCACAACCTTTTGTTTTTTACTATCTTCCTTAACAGTATTCATGAGGTGAATATACTTTCTCCTAAATTCCATCGCCGGATTATCTTCAACGAGCAAACCCCTCTTATAACCCTCCCTAAGAACAACAGTGTAGGTTCTATTCTTACTAGACAAATAAAATATCCCCGGATGCTGCAAAACAGCTCTCTTAAACCTCAACGCTAAACCCAACCACTCACCGAGCACCAACACATTATTCTTATCAGTTTTCTTCGAAACCAGTAAGTGAAGAATCTCATGCAAAACACCAACAACCCATCTATCAGATTCATCACTAGAAGCCGGAAAATGACCAGCATTTTCATACGGCGACACATAAGGCAATTTATTCCATTCTCTTAACCATTTCTCATACTTGTTATCCATCTTAAAACCAGTCGAAAACTGCAACGGAAAAGTCAATTCTTTCCCTTTATTACCCAATTTTTTCTCCATCACAGAAACAGCAAGTTCCTTGCTCCAACATACCAGCTCCAAAACAGCGTCCTGCCCGTCCCAATTACCCGAAAAAAATCAGGAAATTCCAGAATCATCGACTTCGCGTAATCCTGAGGAAGCCCAAGGTCCCACCTCAAACCTTCAATTCCTAATCCGATGATTCTCTTTGCATAAAGCTTTCATGGCAGTTTATGCTTCATTGATTCACTGGCAAACAAAGGTATAACGCAAACGCCGACCGCAGTTCAACCTTCTCAAACCCTCTGAGTTTTGCTTCCATGTCTGAAATTTCAAGACTAGTAGGTTATACATAAACTCCATTGTAAATATTCAATGAAGTTGGTGTTCTTCATGTCCTTGCATGATGGTTGTCTCCCCTAATTTACATTTTTCTCTGCTAAATAAAAAGGTCAAATGCTCATGATGCTAAGCATATTCAAAATAACACACTAGCTTGAATATCACCAGTAGTCCCCACATGAGCACAATCCATATTTAAAGTGATGAAACCGATTTGAATCTCTGACAACAATATATCTCTGTTCAATGAGTGACACTAACTTGATAAAGTTGTGACAATCTCCACATACCCTTAGATTCTTCACAATCTGGATGGGAATTTCAGGATGTGTAGCTATTAACCCAAAAGCAATAGCTAGCTTTTCACTGTGCTGAGAAAGAATAGTTTCTTTCTGTTCATCTTCAATATCATGAAATACAAGGTTTGTATCAGGTTGATAACCCGCATCTTTCAACCTCATACTTAACTCTGAAAGTTTTGAGTAAATTTGGTTCGACAAAGGGTGTGTCAAATCACCAGCCAAGAATGAGTATGTCTTATTTTTAACCTCAATCCAACTATACCCTGGTTCTTTTTTCACTTTTCTCTTATCCATTAGTTTTCTCACATTGGATCTTTCTTGCCAGTTTCCTGCTGCAGCATACATATTGGATAATAAGACATATGCAGCTGAATCTTCTGGCTGAAGAGAAATAAGTTTCTCGGCAGCAAGTTCTCCGAGCTCTATGTTGCGGTGTACTCGAGCGGCTCCCAGGAGAGTGCGCCACACAGTTGCACCAGGTGGAAACGGCATCTCATTTATGATATCCATGGCTTTTTCCAGCATCCCTGCACGGCTATATAGATCGATCATGCAGGAATAGTGCTTCATTGTTGGATTAATGTGATGATCATTGATCATGGAATTGAAGTAATTTTGACCTTTTTCCACTAGGCCAGCATGAGTGCAGGCAGTAATGACTCCAATGAATGTTACACCATCCATTTCCATGTTTCGTTTTCGCATCGCATCAAATACCTCTAAGGCTTTCTTGGCCTGGCCATGCTGTGCATATCCAGAGATCATTTAGTTCCAAGAAACCAAGTCCCTCTCCTTCTGCCTTTTGAAAACTTCATGTGCACTATCGATATTGCCTCTCTTTGCATACATGGTAACAAGAGAACTACTAACACATATAGCATTATTCAATCTCATTTTAATTGCATATGCATGAAACTGTTTTCCTTGTTCTGCTGCCGCGGTAGGAGCAGCACAGGCATTTATGATGCTGGAAAATGTAAACTCGTTTGGTTTAATTCCTTCTTTTATCAATTGGCGGAAGATTTTAGCAGCATCTTCAATTTCTCCTGTTTGTGCATATCCTGCTAGCATTGCTGACCATGCCATTAAGTCCTTCGCTTCAATTTTCTCGAAAACTTTAACTGCATCATTAATATTTCCTATCTTAACATACGCATCTAAAAGTGAAGTTCCTACGGATGATGACTTTTCATAATTAGTTTTGATAACTTCGGCATGCATTTCGGAAACGAAAACAGCATGCTGCACAGTAAGGATGGCAGAATACGTGAAATGATTTGGTTTTACACCTCCCCTCCTCATCTGAGAAAACAAATTCACAGCCTGGTCAATGCCACCATTCTGCAAGTAGCCACTGATCATAGCAGTCCATGACACCACATTTTTACCTTCTTCCATCATCGAGAATAGACTAAACGCATCGTCCATTTCCTTGCACTTACTCAACGCTACCATGAGTGCAGTTACAACACTTTGGTGTTCAGTAAAACCACTTCTCAAAGCTTTACACTGCATCAATCTTACTAACAACAATTCTCTAAGGCTAGCACACGACTTAATAACACTAGCAAACGTCATGTAAGTAGGTTTAACCCCCGCAAGTTGCATGTTTTTAAACGTTTCAAAAACCTCCAAATGCTGCCCATTTGTCACATGTCCTGCAATCATGCTATTCCAAGAAACCCAATCCCTGTTCTCCATTTTATCAAAAACATTTCTAGCATCACTCAACAACCCTGACCTAGAATACATAATAATCAGAGAATTGCAAACAGGTATCGCTCCCTCAAAACCATGTTTTACAACCATGGCATGAATTTGCAATCCTACATCAACAACACCATGATTAGCCAAAGCTGCAATTACTGTAGAAACAGTATACCGATTCGGCAAAAAACCCTCAAACTGCATCCGACAGAACAACTCCCATACATAATCATAAAGTCCGTTCAACGAATAACCCGCGAGCAAAGAAGTCCATGACACAACATTTCTCTCACCCATTTCATCAAAAACTCTTCTCCCATCACCAACAGACTCAGTTTTCATATACATATCAACAAGTGAAGTTCCTACACTAACATTACACACAAGTCCAAATTTAACACATTGACAATGAACTTGTCTACCCATTATCCCATCAAATGAGCCACCACAAAGCTTGAAAACACATGAGAACGTTGATTCATCAGGTGGTAAAGAAGAACGAAGAAGGGATAGAAATAAGTGGAGGGCTTCTTTGGGTTGGTTATTGCGTGAGTAAGTGAAGAGTAATTGGTTATGTTGTTTGAGAGTGGTTAGTCTCTGAGGAGTTTTGTCGAACAGGTGTTGTGCAATGTGAGGATCACATAAAACGCAGTAATGTCCAAGTCTGAGAATTGGGTTTGTTGAAATGTTGGTGAGTGTTCTCAAAGATGAGTTTAGTTTCATGCTCTTCCTGTTTGAAAAAATGGTAACTTTGGATATGGAGACCATGGTAGTCAGAATCGCGATCCAACTCGTAGGATCGGACGATTCCGCAATCTTGCAACCCCTCTCCGTGTTAGAGTATGGTCAGAATCGTTTTTTGCTAGGCACGGTTGGGATCGTCGCGTTTTCACGTAGAAACGGTGGAATCGACGCTCACGCACGATTTTCTCACCAACCCAGAATTTCGGGTACACGGGTCGGTCTCTGAAAATTATGACCCGGTTCAGAAAAAAACAACCTAAATTAAAACATTAATTGGGCAGAGAGCCGTTTCTCTTTTTTTGCACTTAAAAGCTGAAACATTAATTGACTTTATTTACCTACTTAAAAAAATTAATTAATATTTAATACACACCCACTAACTATTAATTTTGTAACTTTTCAATATTACTCTCATAATTAATGAAATTTACCATAATGGTTTTTTTTCCACTCTTTCCCACGCTAAATGCTCATTCCATCATATTCAGCTTTATATCCTCACTCCCTCTCTCCACGTTAAATATTTTGTCTTCACCATTTAGTTCTTTTTTTTAATTTCTAAATTATGTTACCTCACATGCCTATTATGAATATACATGAATTTCTAAACTTTATAGGATCTTACGATCCGTGTTACGATTCTCCGATTCACGATTTTGTTATGCCTACCCGATCTTGTGTAGGATCTCGAGTCTGACTACCTTGATGGAGACAAAGCTTGTTGAGATATTTATAGCAAAAGAAGAAAGGAAGGGATTTTTGTTTCGAATGGATGTGACAACGTTGGGTTGACGGAGGAACAACAGAAAGTGACACGTGTGTAATGTGCTAACAACTTACAAGTTTGAAGGTTCGTGTTTGATTAGGTTTCGGAGATTTAGCAACGGTTTGAGATTCTTCTCTCGTTCGACGCATTGCTCCTCTGTTTGCTTTCGCCGGTGAATGTGAGGTTTGTGTGTTGTGGATTTAGGGTAGGTTCGTGTTTGATTAGGTTTCGGAGATTTAGCAACGGTTTGAGATTCTTCTCTCGTTCGACGCATTTACTTCTAAAAAAAATTACATTTGTTGAAAAAATTTCACTATTTGTCAAGAGGTGAAAATTGAAAACTTTGGTACCTATAGCGTATTGTTAATTGTTTGTGTTTGTTTTTATTTAACTAATGAAATGCGAGGGAGAAATGATAAATTAATTATGAGTCGTGAGAAGGAAATTGCAAAAAGAAAAGCATCGGAAATAACTAATTCCTCTTATGACTTT
Source organism: Vicia sativa (assembly GCA_021764765.1). Taxonomy (NCBI): domain Eukaryota; kingdom Viridiplantae; phylum Streptophyta; class Magnoliopsida; order Fabales; family Fabaceae; genus Vicia; species Vicia sativa. The sequence goes on from CM038797.1 coordinate 143,102,634, forward strand.
TATATGATATTGGTTGGAAGGTGACTCTTAGATGCGAGATGCACAATCATATGATAGATAGGGATTTGAAAGACTTTGACATATTGGATCGTCTAAAAGATCAAGTAGAAACTTTGTGAATGAAACGACGAATTACAATATGCCTCAAAGGTACATAGTTTATGCTTTGAAAGACAAAGATCCAGAAAATCTCTCGAGTATTACCCAAGACAAGACGAATACGTAATAATTTTTCTTTTCATATACTAAAATTTATGGTACATGTAGAGTGAGCTGTTTGGTGATGTGCATTTTGATTGTGCAGATATCATATACCACTGCTTGAGATTGTTGGTGTTACGTCAACGAAGTTGACGTTTTCAGGTTCCTTTGCATTTTTGAAACATGAAAGGAAGGACAATTCACATGGGCAAGGTCAAAAAGTTGTTCTCTTGAATCTCTTCAGAGAAATACCAAAGGTTATGGTCACAAACTGAAAACTTGCATTGATGAATGCAATGAAATATGAGTAGAAAGTTATTGTAGTTTGTTTTTTATTCGTATATCTATGATAGCTATTATATGTATATGTTAAACCGGATAACATTTTTACCAATTTTGTTTTTCAAGAAAAAATAATGGAAAATGGGAAAAACTCAACTACAACAATATTGAAAATTTTAACTTTCTAGTATTTTTTAGCAATTACCGTAAATTTTAAAAATTTTGGTATATTTTAACTCTTTACCTTGTAATTTCCGGTATCAAAAATTTAAAAATTTCGATAACCCCCAACCAGATAAACTTTTAGTGTGAGAAAACAAACAAAAAGATTTTTTTAGAGAGAGAAAGAGGTGTTTAATATGCTTGTGTAGATATTCGATTCTATCGTAATATCCAACTTCAAGGACTTTTCGAGAGACTTCGAAATTCTACGGTTGATAATGTAATTAGAGAACACATTCCTCCCATGGTGAGGGGGAGGGGGGGTTGAAATATCGTGCATCACCTGATCCTTTTTTAGAATGATGTAATCGAGACCTTTGAGGAAGACAATCTTCAAGAGACGTATAAGTGTCAGTGTTTTGAAGATTCAGGAGCCTTTCGATTTTGTGAGAAGGCGTCCCCGAAGATTACATGGGTTATGGATCTGAGATTATTGTATTGTGCTGCTTCCGATTGTGTGTGACATATAGATCAAGTTATTTGTTGATTTTTTTTCTCTTTATGAAACCTTTTAGCCTATAGATGTGTATTATGTTGTTGTACCAAATTATAGATGTCAGTGACCAATTCATTCACTCCTTGCATTTTAAGGGTGGTTTAAAATTGTTGAAGATTCAACAACATTTCAATTCCGGGAGCTTGCAGTTGATGTTACTTAGAAATTTGATATTGAAAAATTGTTTAAAAAACTTGAAGGATAAATACGACGAAAGACACATTGCTTAACCTAACATTCACTTGAAGACCCATAACATATTACTAAATAAGGAATATATACCACTGAAGCACATAAGTTAGAATCACAACCTAATAGCTTTTCGATAATGTTAGCCGTAGTATTCTAACAACCGTGTCAAATTTATCGCCGAACTTAAAAATTATTAGAAAAATCGACTCATAGCTCACACATAATTCTTTATTGTAATTTAAACGATTACACCAAATAATAATCTCTATTTCTCAATTGTAGGCTCATTAGCTTTAAAATAATGATAAGTAAAAACTTAAAATTTTGTATAAGCTCTTAAACTGCGAAAAATAAACATGTTTTGATTGTCGGTGTTTAGAAAATGAAATGCATCTAAAGACATATATAAGCAAAGCAAATTCCACTAGTCAAAATCTCACAACATAGAAAATCTAACTGATTTTCTTAATTTTTTTTAATTTTATAATATGAAATCTCATTTTCTTCATCGACATTTATGTTTTTCTCCTCCAAACGAACACTACAAATTATATTTTTATAAATATTGCTGTTCCATTTGATGGAACTACAAAATAAAACAAAAATTACTATTACCCTAAATTATCAAATTCAACTTGTCTTTTTTGACTAATTTTTATACTATCAAAGATAATAAAAAATATTTAAATCGATGAAATGTGATAAAATCACAATAAAACAAAACAAAACTATATTCTATAATTTAAATTAGTAAAAAGAAGATGAAATGAAACGAAACTAGTGTGTATACACGTGCGAGGCACGAGACAAAATTCAAATTAAAAAAATATTTTATAATTATTTATGATTTACAAATGAAGTTATAATATTATAATTAATTGAATAATTTAATATTTTTATTAGTTGAAAACAATATTAAAAAAATTAAATAACAAATAATTATTAAGATACTAATAACATTTGATCTCATTTCAAATACTATAAATAAAAGGAAAAAAAAATCCTGAGAATAAATAACATTTAAATATTAAATACAAAACATTTTAAAAAAGTCAATATGTAATGATAAATAGAAAATAAAATATATATAAATAACTGTTTACTATAAAAAAAATCACAATTTTATCACAAAATAATTTTTTTAATAGAAATAATACATTTACATAAAATAAAAACGAAAAAGTGAATAATAATATAAGAAAAACTATGAAAATTTAAAGCTATAAATACAGCAAATCAAAAGTTCAAAATTATGTCAAATTTCCTTCAAAACTATGAAATAAACAGATCACTGCTTTGGTCATTCCAATGCCACTGTCTATGATGGAAAGTGTGTTGTTGGCTTTATCAGAGTCACCTCTATTGCACCAAAAACCACGTTAAAAAAACCGTTAGTTTATGATAGTTATAATAAAGAGATTAAATTAAAATTTAAAAAAACAAAATTGAACAAATTTATTAGCTTATAACATATTATACAGTTCAAAAACTAAGTGAAAACAATTATAATTAAAGATCAAATAGATTATTAGTTAATATGTGAATGAATAAAACACTAATTAACAATGTAATATAAATTAGTCAATTGAAGAGGTTTGTGCTTACATCAGAAGAATTGTTGATAATCAATTACCTTAGCTGTCAAACCCCAAAACTATACAGATTACAGAACAACCTGAAACTCAAAATAATCATGAAACGTTAGTTGTCAAACCTGAAAATCTAGTAATTAATATCAATATTAGGCTGAGTCAAAATAATCATGAAACATTTACAATTGTGGTGCAAGATTTGAAATAAACCAATACAGTAATTGATATTCTTACATTTTCACTCTCATCCAATTTCACATCTTTCTTCCTCATAACAAGTTATAAATTTAGACCCACAAAATGACTTCAAAACCTTATATTACACAAAACAATAACATGGTAAATACTAAATAGGAACCAATATTATAGGTTAGAAAATTTTAAATTATATATGGGACATATAGAAGGAAGATACAGGCTCGGGCTCAGTGTGCATAAGGAAAGATCTAAACCCACATATGATGTAACTATAGAATCAATGTGCGTAAGAAAAACAAAGCATATACCTTTTGATATGAAAATCACAAGCCATGGTAGAAATTTAGGGAAAGAGTAAAGTATGCTCCTTTAAAAGAGAAATTAAAGGATGAAAAACAAAAAGGATGGAAAAAGAAAGCTGAGAGTAGAATAACGATTGTACATTTTGTTTTTCTACTAATCTCAATATATGATAAGTTCAAGATGAAATGTTAGGGTTTGCAATTGGGAAAATTTGTTGTACTTTTGTTCCTTTTTATTAACAATCTTTCTGGAGGCAAAAATAAATGATGGAATTGGAAAGGTTGTTTCATGGTTTCAATGAAAAGAAGTCACGCTAGAACTGTTTCATTGATTGAAGTAAACAACAAGATGTAATTACATATAAGAAAGAGAGTGGGAGAGGGGAGAAAGAAACAGGTCGATAGAGAGAAATATAAAAAGAATGAGAGTAGGTCTATTGAGTTGAAAAATCAAACAGTTTTCACGATTTTCTTGAAAATGAATGAAACATTTAATAGTTGTACAATTTGAAACAGAAAATTAAATTGTCTAACATATTTTTTAGAATTATATTAATTGAATTAATTTTAAAAAAATAGAATTATAAAAATTGAAATTTTTCTCTTATAGAAACATGTAAATATGGTTGAAGTGATGAGACTTTGCCAAGTGTCAAACTTGTCAAAGAACTCATCTTGCTTTATTATATTGTATGATTAAAGGATGAAAAACAAAAAGGATGGAAGAAGAAAGCTGAGAGTAGAATAACGATTGTACATTTTGTTCTTCAGCTAATCTCAATATATGATAGGTTCAAGAAAAATGTTAGGGTTGTTGAAGCACAATTTTGTTTTAAATATAAGAAACTATTATGACATAAAATCTTCAGCAACATAACTCAAATCAAAATAAGAATCAAGTATTTTTATCATCAAGGATAGGAAGACAAGTTCTACTCCTCAGTTTGTAAAGATTACTTCTCCATGAGGACTTCTAAAAAGCATGTTTTTCACTCCTCATCCTCTAAAGTCTTTTTACCAAATTAAAAAGGTCTTAAAGGACTGAAACGTCTTTTTACTTAAAAAGTGTCTTTTCTCTCTTGTATAAATAGACATACTTGTTTCCTTGAGAAAATACATCATTATTCACAAACAAAAAAAGCTAAGCAAATAACCTTGTTCTACTCCATTCTAATCACTGCCATATTGTGATTACATACATAATAGAAACCGTAGCAAACTGCTTGTAATAGCTAGTAGAAGTTCTTTTCCTTTCACTGCCAAAAAGTGATATACTTGAAAGTATCAGAAAAGAATCAATCATACACTCAAATACTAAATCATTTGTAAGCTTTTCTGAAGAGCTTTATTATTCGGAATCTGTAAGCTTGGTGAGGCTAAAGAATACTACAGAGAAAAGAGGATAACTTTCAATAAAGGATAAACTCACCAAGGGTGAGGATTGGACTAACCAAGTTGGTGAACCAAGATAAGTTTCTTGTGTTCTCATTATTTATCACTTTATTACTTTATACTTCTCAACTTTTTAACAATCCTGTATCACACACCATTTATTATTTTCAATATTAGTTTGATTGCAATTCACTCTATCAAAGCATTCTTGTCCTTAACTTAAAACTAAGTTAGAAACAAGAATAAACGAGAATTTTAAAAGGATCACAATCCAACCCCCTTGTTGTGACACTCTTTTTTCCATAAAGGGTTTGTAGTTGGGAAAATTTGTTGTACTTTTGTGCCGAAAAGAAGTAACGCTAGAACTGTTTCATTGATTGAAGTAAATAGCAAGATATAATTACTGATAAGAAAGAGAGTGAGAGAGGGGAGAAGAAAACAGGTCGATAAAGAGAGAAATATAGAAAAAATAAGAGTAGGTCTATTGAGTTGGAAAATCAAACAATTTTCACGGTTTTTTTGGAAATAAGTGAAACATTTAATAGTTGTACAATTTGAAATAGAAAATTAAATTGTTGGCCAAAAAACATATTTTTTAAAATTATATTATTTGAATTAATTTTAAAAAAAATTATAAAAATTGAAACTTTCGTCATATAGAAACATGTAAATATGGTCGAAATGATGAGACTTTGCTAAGTGTCAAACTTCTCAAAAAATTCATCTTATTTTATTATATTGTATGATATGATTATACGATAACATACATTTCATCCAAATTTATTACTTATTTTCGTTTTATTCTTTTCCATTTGGACGGAATAACATATTTATTCTACATTTAATTATAAAATATCTAAATATATTCTACCTTAAATTATAAAATATCGAAACAATTAAATTAATATTCATAATTTTAATAAAAATGTGACGTGTACAATACTCCTCTCTTATTTTATTTTTTTGGTACAATACTCCTCTCTTATTGAATCATGCCATTGTTATCCTATAACAATCCCAGTCTTCAATTACAAATTTCGTCTTCAGAGCTTAGTTGAGTTGACACACGCGTTACTTATTTACAACTCCACCCAAAGTGGTTGCGGGTTAATTCCGTCTTTTCAACCCATCAGAGAAATATGGTCAACCGCCGATTCACTCAGGTAGCCACCAGCGACGACGATGAAGACGAAGCACCACCACCACCTCAGCACCATTCCAAGCTACGCAAACGGAAGAGAATGAAGCTTATAGACGAAGAAGAAGAAGATAACGATATTAGCGATAACAGTAACGACAAAGATGAAGAGAAGAAGGATCCGCCTCAGACTCCTGATGATGCTAAACCTATTGGTGATCCTCTTAGGGTTTCCGGGAAAGGAAGAGGGAGGAAGAGACATTACGAATCCTTCGAATTCGATGGAAATCAATACTATCTCGTCAGTTTCGTAACGTAATTTGATTTCGTGCTTTGATTGCCGTAGCGCAAATTGTTCTGATTCTATTTTTTGTTGTTGTTGCAGGAGGATCCTGTTCTTCTTGTGCCTGAGGATAAAGAACAAAAACCCTATGTTGCTATAATTAAAGTATTTATTTATTTTCCTTTCTCTATTTGATTAATTGATTAATTTTGATTAAGAATTAGGGATGAAATATTGAAAAGGGATTTGGATCCTCTCATGCATGCTAAACCCTAGAATGTTGTGGAGGGATGTAGAGAAAAATTGTGTGAGAGGATCCAAATTCCAAACCCTATTAAGTCATATTTGTGCTGCATTGATGTTGTAGAGGGTTTTTGTACGGCCTCGCCTCATCGACAATTGTTATTTATTTACTCCTTTTGTTTTTCTTGATAAATTCATCCTTTGAATCTTTGTGTTTTGATATTGCTCTGCTGTCAGGATATTATACAGTATTTTAGTGGCAGTATAATGGTGGCGGGACAGTGGTTTTATCGTCCTGAAGAAGCTGAAAAGAAAGGCGGTGGTAGCTGGAAATCGTGTGATACTAGGGAGCTTTTTTATAGTTTTCATCGGGATGAGGTTCCTGCAGAGTCGGTTATGCATAAATGTGTGGTGCATTTTGTTCCCTTAAACAAACAGTTTCCGAAACGTAAGCAACATCCTGGTTTTATTGTACAAAAGGTGTATGATACTTTGGAAAGGAAACTCTGGAAGCTGACTGATAAGGACTTTGAAGATGTTAAACAGCAAGAAATTGACGAGCTTGTTCAGAAAACTCAGAAACGCATTGGTGAGCTACTTGACATTGAGCCTGAAGAATCCCCTCCTGCTGATCAGGAGGAGGTGATGAAAAATAAAAGAAGCTCAAGGAGAAAGAGCATTTCACCCATTGATGTTTCAAGGGAGGAGGATGGAATTTCTAAGAGTGACCAACATTCAAAGCCTGAAACACCAATGAGTTGCGTGAGTAATAACTCGGAGCATCATCGCATATTAGTGAATTTCAATGCACTAACTGGAAACATACATCGTGACAAATGGCTGGAGAGGCTGCTTCAACATGTCCAGTACATGTGTAATTATGATGAGGGTGTAGAAAAGGAAAAAGGATCAGGAAATGCCGATTCTGATGAAATCAAAAATAAAAGTAGTGATATAACTTCAGAAATAACAAATGACTGTCAGGACAAGGGTCAGAAGGTATGAAATTTATGTTTTATTTGGGTTATCAATTATTTATTGTCTCATCATGTTTACTATTTTCCCTTTCCTTAAGGAGTATATGAATTTTACCTTTTTATCTCTTCGCTCTACAGAGTTCCGACACTTTTGTGTGGCCAGATGCTGCTGTTTCAGCCATAGTTTCTCTTGAGAAAGCTTCCAATGAGTCCCTAACAGATTTTCAGAAGTACAACCAAAAGCTGCGCCAATTGGATTTTAATCTCAAGGTCAGAAGCTGATATTCTGTATATATAAATGATTGTTAGAAAGCTATGGTTAAGTTATTCATATCTCTGTTGCGACAGATTTTTCTGTTATTCATTGATAGAAGTTAGTTACAACTGATTGCATTTTATAGAAGCAATCCTGTAACCTGCAGTAGCAGGTTACCTAGCTATATACTACTGCCCGTTGGCAGTTTATCAACGCTAGGCTAGCTTACTATAATAATGATACACTTGGAATAATTATTTTTGTTATATTTGAGTCATTGAAAAAATTGCATGTTGCTACATTTTAAGCTGGGACTTTTAATCTTGTATTGTTTTTGTTCATATTATCTAATAAATAATCAATGTTAGGAGGTTAAGAGTCTGTAATAAAAGTATTGTTTTCTATTCATAAAGAAGAGACGATAAATTGGAATGTTGAAGGATCATGCTGTTGCATACTAAGTAATCATATGTCTACAAAGCATACTAGTATAATATTATGTGCAGTATATCATGTCATTTGAAAAGAAAAGGAAAAAGGAGCAAGCTGTAAATTTTCTCAATCTCTTATTTGTATATTTATCGTCGCCACAACCAATCAATGTGGCAACACGTTGGTTATATGATCGCGTGTTTGGCTCGAGAAGACAATATTTTTGTCTTTTACATGTCATCTATTTGTATGTTTCTCTGCCGTAATAATTATGACCCGAATATATTATTCTGTTTTATGTTCCTTGCAGAACAATGCATTGCTAGCACGCCGTCTGCTAAATGGAGAGTTGGAACCTTCTAAAATTTTGAATATGACACCCATTGAATTAAAGGTACAAGATCTGTCTTATAGTATTCTTACAAGATCTTTCTGCTGGACGAAATGAAGTTTAGTAGATTTTTCACCACTGTTTTCCAATTTAAGATAGCAGCATCCGGTTTTTGTTTATATCACTGATTTCCTATTGATTCGACCTTCTACAGCAGTCTCCAGCATATTCTTCTTCTTTGATTATCTCGTTATCCTAATAAAAGAAGCTTGAAAATTTGATTGCCAAAGACTCTTTTATTTGTAAAAAGTTTGGGTTAAAAGTTAGAGAATTTGCATTTTTTTGCTAGGCGAAGTGGAAGATTTAAAACCTCTTTCCTTATATCCTCGAGAAATGTTGATCTCTCGCATTTTGTTGCATATTTGTAGAGGTGCCCTTGTTGGTTTGTTGCATATTTGTAGAGGTGCCCTTGTTGGGTTAAGCTGCTTGCATAATATTACTGATTGGTGGTAGATGAACTTTTAGCCTTGCAGAAAACATTCACATAGAAACTGTAGGTTTCATTGTGCTTGCTTTGTATGCAATTGCTTTTGTAGGTTGTTTCTACTTCTTAAAACATTGATTTAGTTGATACAAAATAGATTAAGTCTCAAAATATTGGAAATGATTCATGCTTTTCAACGGTGCTTTGAAATCATGTTCGTTTTTAAAAAAAGGTTTTTGCCATTTTTATTTTATTGAAACAGCAAGTAATACGCACTCTTAATAATGCCAACTATGAATTGAAATTATAGTACCTTCTGCTCTCCATAACAGATGCTTTTTAAATTGTACCAAAAAAAAAATGCTTTTGAAATTGTACCAAAAAAAGATGCTTTTGAAAAGATTAAACTGCCTGTTGATTGTTTGATTTTGGACTGTCATTTACTAAATATGAACTTCAGGAGGGTTTGACTGCTGAGGAATTAACCAAGAAGGAGCCTGATGAGAAACAACACATGCAAGTAAGTTTACCCCATTACAATTTTATTCTGTGCTGTGAAAATCTGCTGACTTCAGCTTTCCCATCCCCAAAACAGATGACAGATGCCCGCTGCTCAAGATGCATGGAGTTTAAAGTGGGCTTGAGGGAGATTATCCATGCTGGACACGATGACCGTTATCAGGTTTGCATTTTTTACTTGTTCAAAATTCCAAACGGACCAATGTGTCTTGTAGCTTTATGGCGTGTTTTGATTGCTTGGCGCTCTTCCTTTTCTTCAGCTGGAATGTGTTGCCTGTGGTAATTCCTGGTATGCCTCCCGGGATGAAGTGTCTAGACTGACCATAGATGCATCGGACTCAAAGAAAAGCACAGGCACAGCACCATCGGCTACGGCAAAATTTGAAGATGTTCAGAAGAAGCTGGCAAGCCCCCGTGAATCTGAAAATACAGCTGATGAGATCTCTAAGAAAACAGGTGAACCACATGCGCCTGTTTTGGACACCCAGAAATCATTTGGCAAGTCTAAGAAAGATGACAACATTGAGGCCAAAAAACATGTTGATAAGGAATGATCTATGATGTACTCTTTAGAGGTTAGAGGTTAATAATTAATTTAGGGCAAGGCTGAAAACAACCAAAGATTGCTAATGTAAAGTTTTCCTCCTTTTTGAGCTTTTGGTTATAAAGGAGGCTAGTGTTAATTACATGGTAGCAGTAAATTTATTTGAGTTTACTTCGTCTCTGTAGTTGTCAAACTTTTAAAATCGTTACTAAAACAAAATAAAAACAGGTGCTTTTAACTTGCTTTGTTTCATTGGAAAATCACGTAGTGGCATCACTGTCAACAAAATTGAAGTATTTGGTTACACAATTGAATGTTCAAACTCATGCAATTAGACATTTTATATTATATGTTATATGCATAACAAAATGCTATCTTTTAATTTCAATGAAAACTTTCACTTTTATGTTTAATTCAATTTCTTAAAAATATCGCTTTTTTTTTTTTTGTCAAAAAACTAAATATTAAAATATTGGTTGATACAAACTTGAGTTGAGGCTAATATTTTTTTAATACTGTGATGAATAAAAATTTGAATATCTGTTTTAGAGAAGTGGCATGATTTAATATTTAACAATGTCTTGAACAACATATATAATCGGTGGATAGAACTTTGAAAAAAAAATGATGAATTGATATTTGTGTTGAATTTAATTTAAAATCCTAAAAAATGCACTTGGCAAGACCAAAAATAATTAAGGAACACAGTGGACAAGTCTGTCCTGTTTTGTGGAGCTGTTATTGCAGTTGGGTGGCCTTAGATCAGTGGTCCCATTCCATATGCTTAGCAAGATAAAGGTAAATAAGCAGAGGAGACAAAAGAAACACTGTGCTGGTGTTTGAAATAGAAAGAGAGACATTATCACTGTCTTGTCTCTCTCTAGTCTACTATTCTCCTTCTCGTGTGTGAGAGACAATTTTCATTCCTTCTTTTTGGCGGCATTTATTTTGCATTAACCGTTCTTTCTTTAATACCTTCAAATTCTGCTCAACTTTTAAACTATCATTTTCTATTCACCTGTTTCCACTGTTTCATTTCACTATGCTCTTTTCCCTTTCCTTTTTCATTGTTTGAATGTAATGAACAAGCCATTTGCAAATGGGAAACTCAAAGAGAGCAATTCTTCATGCAAGAGCCTTCCATGTAGATCTCATCATCTAGAAAACACAAGAGGTTGCATTTATCAGGGTTCAAATCAGCTACTAAATATAAACAAAATGGCCACAATATTGGAGGAAAGGGAAAAAGTTGAAATTTCAGGTAGCAATTTTCATTCTTCATGTGATTCAGTTAAGACATCTTCTCAGGATTCAGAATTGAGTTCTCAATCACCATCTGTTTCTAGTTCCTGGACTCGCAGCTTATCAAATAGTTTCATTGAATTGTCCATAGATTCAGATGTCTCTGATAAAAAATCTACTCTAGTAGAAGAAGTAGGTTCTGTAAATTCAGAGATGACAAGTGATAAGGTTACTAATTCTCCTCTTCAAAATGTTAAAGTTGAAATATCTCACTCTCACCAACCATATCCATCAGAGAGTGATTGTTCATCAAGAGTGGGTTCAAAAGTCCCATTCGTTCCCATCAGAAAAAGGCTAAATCCTTTCACAAAGTCAAAAAAATTTCCAAGAAACATGGCTTGTCAAAAATCTTTGTTGAATGACTTCTCCAACACAACAAAAGATATCAAGTATTCTAGTCGAGCATGCTCACCTGTTCATCTGCATGGTAATCTCAAGTTGAAAAACAAACAAGGACTTCCTTATTTTGAGTTTAAGGTAAATTCTACCAAAGTTGTCTTTGTTGCAAAGACATGGAGAGTAGGTACTAGTGCTTTCAATTGGGTATATACCTTTCACTCTTTTGATAATAGAAAGAAGAACAATTATGCAGGTGTTTTGAAATCTCAACATCGTGTCAAAGATTCATCAATGATAGCACAAATGCTAGTTTCCTATAGTTTATGTTCTGAATTAGAAGGTGAGGTATTTGGAAACTATATGGTGGCCGAATTTGTGTTGTATGATTTTACACAATCAAAAAAAAGTTCACCCAAAAAACCATCTTGCAGCAAACAAGATACTTCTAAGACTTTGAATGCTTCTAGTCTTGAAAGTGCAGCTATTGTATTTCGAATTCCATTTCATAAGAGAGAAAGTTTGAAATACAAAAGAGAGGAGGGAATAGATGGCAAAGCATATTCCAAGCCACGTGATATCTCTTCGGTAATAGAGCAGGTGAAGGTGATATTACCAATTGGAAACCATGGTCTGCCAAGTGGTGAAAGCGAGGGTCCTTCAGCGTTACTTGATCGGTGGAAACATGGTGGAGGTTGTGACTGTGGTGGTTGGGACATGGCCTGTCCCCTTTTTCTTTTAGGCAATCCTGGTATTCGATTTCATGAAGATATCCATTTTGAGGAGAAATATCAACCATTTGAACTGTTCTCTCAGCCTCAGGTAAAACATAAACTTCATATGAAGTCTTTCATATTCGAGTTCTCAAATTTAATAGCCTTTTAATACTATGAATGCGTGTTTGGATGAATATTAAACTTAGTAAAATTGATTTGGTGCACAGGGAAGCAAAGAAAGTAGTCCTACCTTTGGCATGAAATTAGTTGAAGAGGGGCAATATGCAGTTGATTTCCATGCAAAATTATCTCCACTACAAGCTTTCTCCATTTGTGTCGCCATTTTGCATGGCACTTCTTCCTTCCGCGCTATGGGACAGGTGAAAAACCAGCAGTTATCTCAATGCAATTCACTTGAAGAGGAAGTAGATTTTTTTATCAAATCAGTTAAAAAAGAAGATAATACATTATCTAAAATTCAGAAACTGTGGAGTGTTTAGAACTGATGTCAGGATCAGGATGATCTGTAACAACAAATATTGTCTATATTGTGATAGGATAGTTAGAGGAAAAGATAGAGAAATTGTAGAAGGAAATGATGAATATCCTTTCTAGACAAGCAGACATTTCTATATCTGAATATTCATAAATTATAAACCATGGGAATCACATTGGAATTTCTGACCAATAACTAGGTAATAAGTTTTTCTTTCATGTTATTAAACTTGTCCACATAACCTTGCCTGATAGAAATACTGTTTTAGCTAAACATTAAGGTACTGTGATTTTTAATGAAATTTTTCAACTTTTTAATGTATTGTATACTATGTCACAAATAAACTTGTTTTAACTACAATGATATCAATTGAATACAAGATATTCGTCTGAAATGTCTGCATATTTTACTTACAAAGAAAAAAAAATACAGTGACAAAGTTGTAGGATTACACATTGAATACATATCACTGCAGGCTCTAATGAGAGAAGAGTTGAGCATAACTCTTATGAATATGGATAGTAAAATAATCGCTATTGTTGCCGGGGAACTACATTAACACTAGCAATCTTACTCTCCAACTCTGGTTTGTTGGCTCCTACAAGTTTGTCAATCTCTTGTCCATCTCTAAGAAAAAAGAAAGTTGGCGTGGCTTTAATGTCCCACGATGTGCTAAAGTCCTGCAATATACAGAAACACGTCCAGTTAAATCATGACAGTAATAATAATAATAATAATAATATTGCTATGTATCGCGTGACTACTTACAATTAGTTCATCCACATCAATTAATAAGAACATAATGGATGGATAGTGCTCTGATAACTCGCAATAATATGGTGCAATCATCTTACAAGGACCACACCATGTTGCACTGAAATTCGCAATGACCTGTTCAAAATGAAGTTATAGAATTAATTGCTGTGCTCATGAAAAGAAAAATATGTGACAAGAAATACACTGGAGGAACTGCGAGCAATTAAATCATATATTTCATCATTCTGGAAAGGATCAACTCCAATAGTGTCTCCAACTGTTGTGAAGAGCTGAAAATACAGATGTACTGTATTCAGCAATCATCAAAACCTTACCAATTATACGCATAATGATAAAACATGGAAAATTAATAAGGTTCGGCCAAACATCACAACAAAATGGCATTATGTCTTGAGATAACATTTAATAGTTTCGTGCAACAAATTAAAAAGACCGTAAAAAAATTACAATTTGTCCATCTCCCTTTGCTTGTTCTAACTTTTGGTCCCAAGATTCTTTGGTATTAATAAGATGCACCTTCCCAGAAGCAAATTCAACGTTGTGAACAGAATCTTCATCTTTGACATGAGAGTGAGACTGTAGACATTAGAATTATGAAACTTTCAGTCGATAAAATTATTGATGAAAGATGTAAACTGAGTTCAAGGACTTCAACAAACTAGATTCAGAGACTCATATGTTTATAATAGAGTCTGGGGACTCCAACCGCTCCCCAGACAGTTAAATCAATAGGTTGCTTCTTTTCCAAGTTTCCATGTTATGTAATTATGACTTGTTGTTTAAGGTATGCATGCTACTGTGATATGCATTGTGTTAAGAGTTTATGACATAATCATAAATCATACATATTCTGACCTTAACCACACAATTCCCCATGTAATTGTTTGGAAGTCACAAGTTGTTGAATGAAGTGAAAACTGCAACCATAAAACCAAACAACATAAACACAAAACATTTCTGAAATTCAATTCAATAAAATAAATAAAAAAACACCTTGGCAACATTTAGAATGATGATGATAAAATCAATACGACATTTGATTATTGTTAATAAAGAAATTAAAACGGATGAAGAAATAATTGGAATGAATGAAATTGAAAAAGAAAGTCTCACCGTTAATTATTTGTAAATTAGATTAATCTGCAATGAATGAATGAATTGGGAGGGACAGAAGTATATTTCAAATTGAATTGAAGAATGGATGTTTTATATTCACGGTTTCCCTTTCTTTGTTCTTGTCTGCGTCAATGTTCCACATTATTATTGTGTTTATCTTTCAGGTGTATAATAATATTTTAATTATGAATATTTAGAGTAATCTAATAATGGGTCTATGGAAGATTGTGTTGTATGTACTTCTCGTGTGAAATCAAATATTAAGAAACTTCAACTGTAATAAAACATTATTAGATGTAATTGATAATGGTTGGTGACGTGTGAACTAATAATAACGTGTCTCTTACTTTTGACTTTTGACCACTTCAGACCACCAATTTTTCCACCATATCCACACTTTTATATTCGACATACATCAAAATATAAATAATTTTTTTTATTTTTTACTACATATTGTTCCATGTGACATGATTATAAAATATAAAAGGGAGTTATGCCGATATAATGTTAGAAAACTCATGTGTAATATATTGGTCAAGCAAAATGAAATTTGAATTTGAAGTTAGCAGTAATTAGGACAAATACGAAGATCTCATAGGCGGTATGGTACTCACCTTAAAAATGGGTGCTTAAGGATAAGAACAAAAAATGATTTATATCTTGTTGTGAATCAAGTCATCGGGGGAGTATTAAACAAAAGAGTCTAAACTCATACAATATCTCTACAAGGTACATGATTTATTTGTTGGAACCAATTTTGAAAGAACAAGACTCAGTATATGTTTAGAACAAATTCTAGACAAAGAAACGCAGTCTGGAACAGATTCCAAGACAATATTATGTGAAAAAGTTGAAGCTTCAAATTAGAGTACGTTGTTGATCGATAAAATCTATTATTCGAGGTATGATAATTAATTAAGGATTTTTATTAAAGGGTATACACGACTACTTAGGGAAGGTTTATTCAGGTTATGGAGTCGAAAATACCGACGACCATATCATCAGAAGATGAAGAGGCTCTCACCTAGAGTACACCCTATCCAGGAGGTTGCGAGCAGTCCGATAATTATGAGGGCGTTATGCATAAGCTGGACCATTAAAGATGTAACTGCCGCTTTAAACCTGACGATACACGTTATTTATTCTTCATCATTAGTGACGGCGGATGTTACAGATAGTTAAGGCAGCTCAGTTACACTTGATGAAGAGGCACAACAGTTACATGCAATGGTTAATGAGGTTCTTTCACCTCTATATAAAGGGCTCCTGATTGAGGGATAAAGAAGACATTCATAGCTTGGAGCTCAAGATAACTCACTTGAGCCTCCGAATCCCTAAACATACTCATATAGTTTTTCTAGCAAGAACATTTGGCGCCCACCGAGGGGCCTCGATAAACATTCCCAGGCCATCACATTAGAATTACAAATAGATGTCTACGACACTAGAGCATGACCATCCCCTGCCAAACTTGGCGCAACTGCTGGCCATGATTGATGATTTGCGTCAGCAGAACGATACTCTGCAGGACAACGTCCAAGTTCTTCAGCAGAAGAACCTAGACGAAACTGCTAACCAAGAGACAGAGCTCTTGGAGCCACAACGTTTATCCCAGGCTATCTGGGACGATCAAGTTCCAGATAACTTTAAACCTCCTGTCCTGGCGACTTATGGCGATAAAACAGACCCTCAGGAGCACATCATTTATGTTAACAATGTCATGGCCTTGATCGGGGCCAGAGATTCTTTGAAATGTAAGCTGATGGCTGGAACCTTCAAGGAAACCGCATTAAGGTGGTACATGGGCCTGCTTCGGCTCTCCGTTGTCAAATATCAAGACTTCAATAAGAAGATAATCCAACAATTCTCAGCAAATTGTCACTGGAAGGTGGCTAACACATCACTCTTCAGTGCCAGGCAGCTGCCGTCAGAATCACTGAGGGACTACATGGCTCAGTTCAATGAAGAAACCATAAAGGTTTTCCATCCCAACCAGGAAATCTTTGTGGCCGTGTTCCAACACGGGCTCCGGGCTAGGCAATTCAACGAGTCCCTGGCTCAGAAATCGACGATGAGTATGGATGAAATTATCACCCGTGCGGAATGTTACGTGAAGGGTGAAGAAAGCGACATGGAAAAAAGATCCCGTGACGCTAAAGAACGGGGTAAAGGCCGAGAGGAAAACGTCAGGCAGAAGGTTCGGCCCCGGGATAATCCACCTCTGAGGGAACGACCGCGAGAAGGACAGAACATGCAGCTATCTCGCCAGCCCCTGAGGCCGGATGAAACCTTTACGCCTTTAAATGCAAGCAAGGAGGATATCTGGAAAGACGTGAACCACCTGAATTTTTTCATCAAGCCGTGGACACCTCATGGAACTAATGCCTTGATGGGGAAGAATGTAGAGGCCTGGTGTGCTTATCATCGGATCTGAGTCCATACGACGGAGAATTGCGTACAATTGCACAAGGAGATAGAACGATTGATCCAGAGGGGCAAACTCTTGTCTTATGTTAAAGACAACCCGGAGCAGTCCGGCAAGCGCAGTCTGCCCCCGAAAGGAGACGACACCTCTAGTTCACCTTCCAAAAAGAAAGGAAAAGCAACTGAAGAGGTTCACGAGGCAAGACTTCCCCGAAATACCCTAAACACCATCTCTAGTGGATCCGTCAGAGGTGGTTCTACTAGTTCAGCCCGGAAGAGGTATGCCCGGGGGGGCGATGCATGTAGCACAAATCGGTCCAACCAATAATGATCCTGGGATTGTAGATTTCTCCTGAGAAGATGCTAAAGGAATTCTGCCTCACGAGAACCATCCCATGGTAATCAAAGTGCAGATCAGAGACTGTGGTGTCAAACGAGTCCTGGTGGATCCAGGTAGCTCAACTAATGTCATGTACTGGAAAGCCTTCAAAGGGATGGATTTCGACCCCAAAGAGTTGTTGCCTTTCAATGGAACTCTGGTGGGCTTTTCTGGCGAACAAGTGCAAGTCCTGAGTCATCTTCCGCTACAACCACATTCGAGACAAATAAAAATTCCAAAGATGTTTGGGTTCAGTACCTGGTTATTAATGCATCACCGTCATACAATTAGTAATGCTATCACCAACATACACATATAGTCATCATTATACACACATACATCATCACAAAACCACACACCATTGCCTACCCACCAAGTATGCAAGGTACGAATAACCACAAAGTCGGAAAACCAACACTTTCCAAAACAAAACCAAGTTACCATTATTTTCTTTATTTCATAAAATAGAATATTTAATTTAAGGAATAATGTCCAAAACGACGATTAAAAAGGACTTACGGTTCAAAAGTTATGAATTTTCAAAGTTTAATATTTTTCAAAAAATAACAGTGGTAACCGGTTCCTCCAGGGGAGTAATCGATTCCTAGAATCATAGTGAAAACACGTTCTGGAAAATGTATCGGGAACCCGGTTCCTCCCAGGAGATAACCGGTTCCCACGTTTTATAAAAGTATTTTTCTGGAACTGTACTAGGAACCCGGTTCCCCCACAGGGTAATCGGTTCCCACGACTCAGAAAATCACCTTACTGGAAATTATATGAGGAAGAGAGTAACCGGTTCCTGCGACTCCTGTAGTAGAAAATCCTTATTTTGACAGCATCCTCTATTTTCCCATTCAATTCAATCAATCCAATACGAACAAAATCACAAATTAACACCAAAATCATCCATCAGACAACATCATAGTGCAAAGACAACATGAATCGACAACACATAACAACCCTATAACATGTAATTGACTCAATTTCACACAATTATGCACTTTAGGATCAAAACTCATAAACCTAGAAAATCTTAAATTAAGATTCCTAACTACTCAATTAATTCTATCGTTCCCAAAATCAATAAGACATAATAATCAGAGAAAATCACCCCTTACCTTAGCCAAATTCTTGAATTCCTAGTGCTTTGGGTGTTCCTCTTCCTTTTTGCCTCTTCTCTTCTCAAGTACGATTTATTCTTCTCACTTTTGACTTTCTAACTCTTTCCTTCTTATTTTGCTTTTTATTATAATAAAGCTTAAATGCAATTTTGGTCCTCCTACTTTTACGTTTTTTAACTTTTAGTCCCTACTTTTTAAAATCTACATTTCTAATCTCTCAACTTTACTTTTCTGAAGATTTTGTTGATCCCCTTGCAATTTAAGTGTCTTTTTTATTTATGATGTGACACCGTTACAATGTAGCCAAATTTTATTTTATTTTTAATTGAAATTAATTGCTTTTCATTATGTAAATCATTAATAACTTTTTATATTCAATTTTAATATAATATTACCAAAACTTAACTATGCAAAATAACAACATTTCCCTAATCTAATATATTAATGTAATATTTAATTATTAAATATTATTAATCATTAATAATTGAAAAAATAAAATTACATGTATCATAAACATGTATCATCCATAAACAAATTCATATCTTCATCAATCACAAAGCCATTGTTACATTGCATCAAAAGCTCAGAAACAAAGTCCAAAACATATCCTTCGTTGTCATTAGTCTGGGCAATTTTAATTTATTTTCAATGTAACAAATTAAAATCCATCTGATTTGACACTGTATAACCAAAATATGAGTTAGATACTCTCCATTTCTTTTACAATTACTATAGTATTAATGTATAAATATATATTATTAAAATGTGTGATATATATTTTACATAATATCTACGTAAGATGTCGATGCCTGAATGGTGATAAAGTAACGGATTATTGTAGACCTTCCTATGGAATTGTTGGTAAGCGAATGAAAGAGTTGTAGAAGTTGTTGGAATTGTTGAAACCTTTTGGACCGCGAGTTATAGTTGGAAGTATGAAGAGTATAGTTCCAAGAATAGGAAGTGTTAATAATGGTGCAAAGGAATTTTGTATGATGTTATCGTCAGAGGCAGTGTTTTAAAAATCGGACCGGACCGGTCAAACCGGGAACCGGCCAGGTAACCGGCCTGATTCAATAGTTGGATCGGGAATGTCATTGAACCGGTAAGAACCGCAAGAAGGTAAAACCGGAAAACCGGTTTTCTAAACCGTGGTTCAATATTTTTTAATTTTTTATTCAAAATTTTTAAATTTTTTAAAAAATATGCAATTTAAATTTTTTATTTATTTGAATTATTTTATTAAAATATTATATTTAAATAAAAAATAAAATTTATTAATTATATTATTGACAAAGAAAATGTTGTTGATGCGGTTGATTTTGTAGATAATTTTGATATTGAAGAAGGATATCTTAATATTAAAATAATCTTTACTCCTTGAAGCTAAATAGTAGATAATAAAATTATTTTGTTATAAATTATTCAATTATACTATGTTGCAATTATACTTTGTAATTTTGTACTATTTTATTATATATGATACTTATATTTAAAATTTAAATTTAAATTATCAAATTGTAAATTTATTTATGATATGATATTTTTAAAATATTTAAAATTTAAATTTAAATTATCAAATTGTGAATTTATTTATGAAATGATATTTAAAAAAAAATTAGTTCTAATTATATTTTGTAGAGATTGAGTCATCTGGTTCGACAAGTTTTATACCTATATCGTTTTGTTATAAAGGCGGTTTAATCAACTGAGTTATCCGGTTTAATCCGGTTTAGTCATGCGGTTCGACCAGTGACCCAGTGGTTCAACCAATAAACCAGTGACCCAGTACCTTCACCGGTTTGATCTCCGGTCCGATTTTTAAAACACTGGTCAGAGGTGTATTAGTATGTAGCGTAAGACGTCGGTGTTGGCATGCTTGGATGATCTTGGAAGTTAATGAATTATGATAATTTTGGTGACGTAAGTACAAAATTTTAAGGAACACTGTTGTAGTTGGTAATGATGGTTTATCCTCCATTATGATTGAACGAATACCTATTGACAAATTGAGGACTTGATCACCCTTAATCTCTTGTTGATAGTAGACGAAATCGAATTGGATGGTATGAAATTGTCTTGCTATCTTAATGATGAGTAGAGCGATGGATGTTGCATCGATGTGATTGTTAAGACAATGCAGTGATGAATGTTGAAGGAAGTTTGAGGCTAAATTGAGAATTATAAATTGTTAGTTGACCGAGGTTTGAACGAGCACTACGACTTAAGATAAATAATCAGAGTTGCGCAACGGAAGCATGATGTGCCAGAATGTTGTGGTTCTCGTAAGTTTTGCGGATTCCATAAAGATGTTATTATGCTTATTGGTTGATGGTTCGTTGTGCGCATATTTGTTGAGCTAAGTTGTTGAGTTGACGTTATGGTGATTCTATTTTCGTTGTCAGGATGTTGTTGTTGGTTACCGTAAGTAAGGAATAATACTCCATAGTATGATGAGGCTGATGAAGTTGGCTATGTTGATGTCACTATAAGAGTGATACGACGAGATGAATAGGGTTGTTGGTGTTTCGCGGATGAATGACCTCAGAGTATGAGAGTAAGAATTGTATATGTGTTTTGGTGCTGAATATATTGTTGCGATAATGATGCGATGTTGTGTAAGTCAAGTGTGAGCAAGTGAAGGTTGTTGTTATGTTGTGAGATGTTGTTCCAAGATATTGCTGAAATGGTTGGCAAGTTAGCAAGGATTGTGTTGCAAGAGTATCAGAAGATAGACGTGTGAGTATTGGATTCAAGTCGTGTTGAGTTACAGTTATAACGGAAGGTTGAGATATAAGCATTGAATTTAAATTATGATTAAGTAGTTGTTGAACCGAAAGACTGGATGCGAATGTGATGTTATGGATGGTTGTGTCGGATGGATTTTCGAGGACGAAAATATCCTAAGTGGGGGAGAGTTGTAACGCCACAAATTTAATTAATTATGTAATTAAATTATTAAAGATTTATTTATTGGAATTTAGTCGAAGTTGAGTTTATCACTAGAATTATAAGGAGTATTAATGGATTTATAAGTTAATTTAAGATGATTAAGTGAATTATCGGAAGAAAAATAATATTTGAATTTATTATTAATTTTAGAATTATTAATTAAATAAGGTTGGGTTAATTATAGGGGTGAAATAACATTTTGCGGTGTATTAGTTAGTAGACCCAATGTGAGTTAGTGGCTCATTATTATTTCTTAAGTGGTCTAAGTAGTATATGAAAAAATAGTATCACTTAGAAAACAAAAAGAAAAGAAGAACGTCACGTAGCAGTAGAAGAGGAAAAATTGGGAAATAAGGGTTTGCTAGTAGTGAGGAGAAAAACTTAATTGTAGTTCGAGAGTTGTCGTTTTTCCGATTGATTTTTCAAGCTCTCTTCAATCCAAAGGTAAGGGGTGGGGTTCGACTTATAGAATCTATCGTATGATGATTTTTATGTGGGATTTAGGGTTGAATAATTTTGCTGCAAATTTTGTATTTGGTGATGAATTTTATGATGCTATGAATATTCTGGTGTATTGATCGACCTGTGTTGAATTTGTGCTATCTGTTGTTACTACTGTTGGCACCGTGTTGATGGTTCATGTGTGTATTATAATGCTAGCTAGGAATTGTTTCTGGAAAATAAGTGATTCTGTGTTTAATTTGTAAGAACAAGGAGTATTGGAAAATAAGAAACACGCAGGGAGACGATGGAGATATGGGACGGTTGCCCAAAAGAAAAAAAAATTGAGGAAGAATTGTGTGGGCCCCACCAGCCACAAGAGGCGGGCCCCTCAGGCCCGGGGGTGGGCGCCTCACCCCAATTTCTTCCTTTCTTTTGCAGCCACATGTGATGATGAAGGAGGGCAGCATAGCTTAGGCATGTGTTTATGACCTTAGGATTTCCTACATAATAGGTAGTATAAATTAAAGTAACATGTTGTTTAGTAACTATACTAATTGATGTAGCATGATAATTCATGTAGCAAATAAATAATACTAGTAGCAGGTAAATAATTCGTAGCAGATGTGTATGTATATAGCAGATCATAGTAGAAAATTAATAGCATGCTTGTATTTAGCAGACTGAGAAAATAACAGTATATGGTAAAACCAGTATAACAGAATAATTTTAATAGGCAGGAAATGGTTGTACTAGTTGGATAGGAATAAGCAGAATTATTTTAGTAAGTGTAATAATGTAGGAAGCAGAAAAACAGTCCCAAAATTAGACTGTTAGGCAAATTAAGCGGTATATTTAGTTGCTCAAAATTGAACAAAAATTTACAGGGCAGTTCGCGTATACGAGTAGTTAATTGTAGTTGACTTCTTTTGTCGAAATTATGTCGAATACTTGAGTTGCAGGTACTGTGGAAATAAGTTGGTTTTGTCCCGAATTATGGATGAGTTTAAGTTGGAGGCTTAATAGCCAACGTTGAAAGTTGTTGTGTTGTTTGAGTTGTAGGTCTAAATGACCAGTGTTGTTTAAGTTGATGCAATTGATGCATGGTTAAGTTGTTGTTGATGTTGTTTTTTTTTGCCGTGGCTTTGTTGTGTTGAATAAGTTGATGTTGTGGTTGTTGTCGCATACATAGCATTTGCATGATTTAGTTAGCCTTGATGGCACCACGTTGAAAGTTGAAGCCTTGGCCTTAATGGCACCACGTTGAAGGCTTATGCCTTGTTGAATGTCTCGATAACCTGACATGATTTTAAGTTGGGAGTTTTACTCCGAATGGTACCACATACATTTGCATAGTTGAGTCACATTCGATTTGTATGTTTAAGTTGTTGCTGTTGTTGTTGATGTTAAGTTGTCGTTGTGGTTGATGATGTTGCAATTGTTGTTCGGTAAGTTGTTGTCTGATAAGTTGTTGTTTGATAAGTTGTTGTCTGATAGGTTGATGTTGATGAGTTGTTGTTTGATAAGTTGATGTTTGACGAGTTTCTATTTAATACAAGTTGCGGTTTAATTTAAGTTGTTGTTTAATACATGTTGTTGTAGCTATTAAGTTGTTCCTAGCAGTTGTTGTATGATCTTCGTACGAAGCGGTGAAATTTATATGATTCTAGTCTAATATATTAATTATCATACTTTTGTTTATGTTTTTCGATATCTCACCCTTTCTATTTGTTAGTCGTTGCCTTTATACTGGTAACGTGCAGGTATCCAAGAATGAAGAATTAGTCGTTGTTAGTTCAAGTTGGTGTCTTGCTCTGATACGTAGCACTCGGGGGGATGTTCTGTTTATATCGTTCGTATTGTTGATTCTTGTTGTTATTGGTATAATTGTTGAACCTTATGCAATGTTGTGGAAAAAAAAAGTTGTTCAGTATTTTGAAAGTTGAACATGATGTTTCTAGTTTTTTTGAGTGAATAAAGATGATCAGTTGTTTTAAGTTGTATGACTCATGAATTTCCGCTGCGTAATAAATAAAAGATTGTTTTGTGTTCAAAGATGATGTAAGTTATTATATGACCATCTGATTACTAAAAGTGTTATGTATTTGTTATAATAAGTTTTATGTATTGTTTTAAAGTTGAAAATGTGGCATCTCATGTTTTATTGAAAATTTTAAATACTCTGATTTTTGATATATTTTCCGGATAGAATTTGGGGTGTTAGAAATATCACATTTCGTATTGCTTGCGGATCTTTTAGCCATTTTTTGTTCTTGAGAATCAAGCGTTCCTTGAAGCTCTTAGTTTGTCATGCTTGATACGTCCTTCGATTCCTCTATAGCCCTATTATCAAGTGATCGAATTTTGAAAGTAATGACCTCAAGATCTTTGCAACTATCAATTTGATGTCAACACTTCTCCATACATCTTGATTTGGGTGACTAGTCTTAGTCTTGTTACCTTACTATTGTGTTATACTTTATAAATCTTGAATATGATTTTCCAAATTATAATAGTCATTATATTATGTCAATCTTCTTCAAAATATTTTACAAACGACGGATCATAAATATACCTTTTCAGATCATACTTAAAATCAAAGTTTTATGGTATATGTGTGAAAATTTCTCAGGATTTTTTCCCTAATGTGCCATAAACATAAACAATATAAAGTATGTGAAAATACCTTAGATATAACAGCTTTCATTGTCAAATCTCAATAAGTAAAATTTTGAGTTTGTGAATTTAAATTTAAAAATTGAAAAACGAAATAATGAAACAAGTTGTATGTGTATCAATGACTTATCTCAATTTAAAATGACATATGTGTTTTAGTAAACAAAATTTATTAAAAGTCTAATAATTCAAGAGAAAATAAATAGTGCACTACAATATAAAATATTGTCAACCAGTAATAATTATGTATTCACTTGTATTTTGATTCAATAAGTTTATACTTTAAAATATTTTAATTGAATATTTACATAATATTTCTTTACATTGACATACACTACTATTAAATTCATAAGTCAAATGAAATATGACATTAAATATCGAACAAAAAAAATATAAAATAAATCATATAGATTTAATAGTTACAATCATATCAAATTACACTTACAATAATATTTATTTGAATATGCAACGTTCTATTTATTTAAAAATATATATCAACAATTAAAGATGTGGTTGTTTCAAGGTTACGATAAATATTTTTGAAAATATGACTATAAAAATCCAATATTCCTATATTTGATTCAAATTTTACAAAATTATTCAAATAAACTTTTTATTCTAAAGAATATTTTTTACACATAGTTTTTTATTCTTATATCAAAGCATGAAGGGTGGGAATAAAATATTCTCATAAAAATAACTTCAACTA
Source organism: Vicia sativa (assembly GCA_021764765.1). Taxonomy (NCBI): domain Eukaryota; kingdom Viridiplantae; phylum Streptophyta; class Magnoliopsida; order Fabales; family Fabaceae; genus Vicia; species Vicia sativa. Next base: position 143,128,166 of record CM038797.1, read on the forward strand.
ACTATAATTTCTTATTATCATTCATATTTATTATTATTATTTTTATTTTTTTATAATTTAAAATTAAACAAATTTTATAATTATTTCTAAAAATCTAAATTTTTATTGTAATAATATTCTCAAGAATAATAATTCTAGAAATATCATTATAAAAAATATAATTTTAAACTGTGAAACAAACACACCCTAATAAATTTACATAAAATTCAACTTTAATAAATAAATTATAAAAAAAAAATAAAAAAAAACAATTTCCAGCCCATTAACACATTTGGAAATAGGGAGTGAGATTAGGAGCCAGTAAGCAAAAAGAACCGTTACCCTATCCATGTGGCTGGTGGGGTCAGGACTGTCACTCCATTTCTTTTCCTGCCGTTACCTCACCCGTGCTGCCCTGACTTTCCCGTCCTACCGTTGTTAGCTGTTCCTAGTAGTTGCTATTTTCATCCTTCTCTATGAATTCACCTTGCTTCCAAAAATGATTGTAGAATTAATAAAATACTTTGGAGACAAAACAAAACAAGCTCATACTCTATCTAATCAACATATACAATTTACCTTTATCATGTACACGAAATGAACCTTAAATATATAAATACACAATACAAAAGGTATCCAATTTCCAAAACAAAAAGCAATTAACACTCTGTTTAGATAGGAACAACATCAACATCCAACTCCTCCTTTCCAGAACAATCCACCTAAAAAAATATTATTTAATTATTTAACCTCTTGCTTTTGAATTCCAGAATGGTCCCTATATACAGCACAAAAAGTGTCACATTCTATGCTAAAACAAAAACGTAAAGTTATTACCGTTATTATTATCCAGCAAAGCAACTTTAGCTTTAACAAAATCCCACTATATAACAAGCACCAAGAATTTTTGACATAACACAGTTACACATAAGAAAGAACTAGTTTTGAGTTAGAGAAAAGAGAATGGAGAGGGAAGAAGATGTTAAGATTGGAGCAAACAAATTCTCAGAAAAGAATGCATTGGGCACAGGAGCTCAGAGTGATAGTAAGGACTACAAGGAAGCACCACCGGCACCATTGTTTGAGCCAGGGGAGTTGAAGTCTTGGTCTTTTTACAGAGCTGGAATTGCTGAATTTGTTGCAACTTTCTTGTTTCTTTACATCACTGTCTTAACTGTCATGGGTGTCAATAGATCAACCTCTAAGTGTGCCTCTGTTGGTATTCAAGGAATTGCTTGGGCTTTTGGTGGTATGATCTTTGCACTTGTCTACTGCACTGCTGGAATCTCAGGTCACTTCTTTTTCTTTACAAATTGTTGTTACCTAGTACTTGATCACTGTTTTGTTTTGTTTTAGACCTAACTAAACTAATGATGTTTGGTTTGGAACAGGTGGACACATAAATCCAGCTGTGACGTTTGGTTTGTTTTTGGCTAGGAAACTGTCCTTGACAAGAGCAGTATTCTACATAATAATGCAGTGCCTTGGAGCTATCTGTGGTGCTGGTGTGGTGAAGGGTTTTGAGGGTAATGCTCGTTATGAGATGTTCAAAGGTGGAGCAAATGTTGTGAATCCTGGTTACACTAAGGGGGATGGTCTTGGAGCTGAGATTGTTGGTACTTTTGTTCTTGTTTACACTGTTTTCTCTGCCACTGATGCTAAGAGAAATGCTAGGGATTCTCATGTTCCGGTATGATATCATATGATATTGTCTTAGTTATTATCTATATGATATGTGCTTCATGTTTTGTAGACTATATATGGAGTAATGTGATGTTTGTGAATGTAGATTTTGGCACCTCTTCCAATTGGATTTGCTGTGTTTTTGGTTCACTTGGCTACTATTCCTATAACTGGAACTGGTATTAACCCAGCTAGGAGTCTTGGTGCTGCCATAATATACAACAGAGACCATGCTTGGGATGACCATGTATGTTCTTCATCTTTTCTTTACTATTATGATTCTGTGGTCTTGAAATTCCTCTTTCAGAAAATGACTTGTAATATGTTTGAATTTTGTGGCAAATTAAACAGTGGATTTTCTGGGTTGGACCATTCATTGGAGCTGCACTTGCTGCATTATATCATCAGATAGTGATTCGAGCAATTCCTTTCAAGGCAAGGAGTTAAAGAATCCATCATCATCGCCATGTGTTCTTGTTTTGAATTATCTATTAGGTGTATTCATATTCATTCTTGTTTATTTGGTCAAATGTTATGTACGTGTAAATTATGAGCTACTTAAAGTTACTGCTTACTTCATCGTGTTGAATGGAATGTTGAGTGGGGATTCTTTCATGTTGTTATTGTGCTTGCTGCTTATGATTTTTTCTTCTTTATTTCTTCAAAAGCAGACTAATGAAATAAAGAGTATAATCATAAGAAATTGATCACATGATGTACAAACATCAAACGGTTACCAAATGGCAAACAGATACCACCCAAACACAAACCCTAACAATTAGAGAAATGCCAAATCCACCAAAAACTAAAATGTACTCCTGATAACCGATAAGCCTAAAGCTCACCTCAAACTGGGGAAAAAAACACAGATAAAAAACTAAAAGAAAAACGCCCAAAGGATAACTCCTAGACAGCTTTAGGAAATTCCCCAAGCTTGACACCTTCCTCAAATCAACTACCGACACGAAATGACAAATCCAAAACCTGCTGGCCAATCGAGCAGACCTTGAAGGACCTGAACCTCACTGGCAAGCTTCGATCGAAAAATTGAATTGGACCACTTAAATCCCAATATGAATAATTGCTAGCTGCTGACTAGAGATACTCAATTAATTCTTGACCAATATAACGGCGCACCTGATCTGTGACTACTAAAATCAATTATAATTCAATCTGCACACCAACTGAAATGACCCCGAACAAATTCTTTCTTGATTCCAAAGCATTCACCCCCCACCGGATAAGCAGTGCATAGATCAAAGCAACATGAACTCGAATGATGAGACAGAACCCATGGACCGCCGCTGAACGCTGACCAAGCTATCTCTGGTGTCCTTTTAATATCACCCTGTGATTTCAAAAATGCTGGTGCATATGCTGACACCAGCCACCACCTCTGCCATTAAGGAACTGATAAGGCAGAACAGTGACACAGCATTCATCAACCATTAAGCCTTGGAGTGCAAACAGGCCCAGCCAGCCGCTGAGCAGATCCGTAGAAATAATAGAACAGAACTCAGCTTTTAGATTAGCCGCAGATTAATCTTTGCTAAGGGTTTGCATGATTTGATTCCTTAAAACTGAGCCCCACCTTAAAAGAAAATGTGATATATCTTTCTATTATTCAAACAATTTATGGTTGATATAAACAACATCCAACAATCTATTTGATATAAGTACCAAAGCAGGCTTAAAAAAACGATGTGGGCACGCCTTGATTCTTCTAACCACGTTAATGATATATCCCAAGAACTGAGCTCTTTCAAGCAATTGATATGACGCCAAAGAGATGTCAAATTAAACAAACATCTATACAAGTTAAACAAGATCGTAATGAAGGCCAACCACTATAATTTTCTTACAAAAATGCAGACAAGCACCAGAACTACAGTCTTGCATGCTTAGAGAATATGTGATAATGCCTAAACATTGTTGTAGCTACTGTTTATATGCTTTGGAGCAAATAAAAATATAAACTAACAATACAAACGGAAACAGAAACTACATGAAAAAAAAACTTATATTTATGCATATAGACCAATAGAGGTAACAATGGCACTTAAGAAAATGATGTGGGCACATCTTGGTTCTTCTAAGTTACTTCAATGATGTCTATGCCTATTCTCTCTTGATGAGTATGACGAGCTGTAGTAGTCACGGTCACGGTCTGAAATATAAAAATGTGTTAATGAGATAATAAACCAAAAGGAAAAAAAATGCCAAACTCAGAAAGACAGATTGATACCATGCGACGAATAGCGCTTTGACTTCTCTGAATGTCCTGCATCCAATAAAAACTAAATCATAACCTAAATACACAACAAAACAACATTCATGCATATAATCTATAAAAGTACCTGAATCCTTTGCTCTCTCCCTAGAACGATGACCATGATCCTTGAGTTTGACCCTGTCAGATTCTTCTCGTTCACGTTCTCTATCAGAATCCCTTCCCCGCTCACGATCCCTGGATTTTATTCGTTCCCTCTCTCTGTCCCTGTGTAACTCCCCACTGCCCTCCATTTTACGGTCTGGTCTGGACCTTAGTGTGGGTTCATCTTTTACGTCTCTCTCAGCAGCAATGCCTTTGGATTCATCATCAGACTTCCTAGCATCGTTCAACTTATCACTGGCTTGCTTTACCAAAGCCGCCTTGCTACCACTCAAGTCAATATTAGCTTCTCCGGGAGCTCCCTTTAACACTGACGTCTCAGGATTAATCGGTGAGCTACTTCGTGGAGCGTCCTACAGATTGGCAATGATTTCAAATTTGCTTGAATAAAACCATATGTTGATTTGATTGTCAATAATACAGGTTTACAAAAGCAAATATGGTCTCGTAACAGCCAAATTACATTAAATAATATTGCACCACTAAGGCAGGTTAAAAATAAAGGACTTGACTTCTCAAAATAAGGGATACACTTTAAAAGATAAAAATTAGAGTTTACACGTTGATTGAAAATATCATGAGTATATTTTAACAGCGACATTGTTTTTATAGATTGGCGTGCATAAACATATAACTTATCACTATTTTAACCACACTATAAAGGAGCAATTTTCTAAATAAAAAAGGGTAAAATTGACCATCACCTTTGCAGCTGAATGAGACTTTGATTCCAATGATTTGTTGGAGAATGTAAATGAGTCCCAGTCCTTGCAAATTGGTAAATATTGTGCCTTGGGAAGGCTATAAAGGTGAGCCAAAACCCTGCAGACTTCATCAATCCCAGACTTTTCTGCATCAAATGCCTTCCACCATGGTGGATTCTCAGGAAGGGGTACCTGAAACCTACGAGCTGCAGCATATACAACGCCACAAGCCACAACTTCACTCTTAAATCTAACACACAATGTAGTGCGCAAACTGCATAAAAAATCTAGTTAGGTTGGCATATAACTGAGAAACAGCAAGTGTGATGTGGTAAGAAAACATAGAATACAAGTCATAACAAAAGATACGAGCACGCATTTTGGTGTCAGGAAATTAAATGAGTGAATAAATTGTGTTTTCCACTATTCCGTAATAGGATCAGATGTTTGTTTGACACACAAGATTATAAGAAGCAACTAGTAAAACAGGTCCAATATCGTAAGAAGCTGCTGAATAAGAGAAAAATACAGGCATGAGATGGTGAAACCACATGTTTAAACTACACACTATTATATAGGCTCTGAAAACATCAATGCATTTTTATAGCATCTTATGTTTTTCACTTTAACACTACCAGTGCCCACAAAGAAAGATATTATACATCAGGTTGTGAACAAAAGTATCATGGACAGATTTGTTTTACTTCATTAAATGTGCTAAGAGGATCAGTGCATCAAAGGACATTGTATGTTGCATCCAAGTATAAATGACCTTGACAAAATATCCAAACTGGAGACTAACTGACTACTTCAATAGAAGCAAACCTTAAAAAACATAACATAAGAAAAGATACACTCTAATTCAGGGATCTCTAGGGAATGTAGGAATAATGACTCATGGGGTACGTATTGTGTCAACTGGAGCACATGTGCATGTTGAAGATATACACAACAATAATAATATTAATATCTCTAATTATGTACCTATCATTAGCCAGATTCCAAGCTTCTTGCCTCAATTCTGGAGGTGTTTCAAGGGTAGCAAGGTAATTTGAAATAAACTTATGAGGATGTTCAACATGACAAATGAATCCCATTTCTTTCAAAATATGTCGTTCAGTTCTACTCAGCTCCATTTTTAAATCAACATATTTCTGTTCAACATAAAGAAAACAAAATCATTCAAAAGACTATCACAAAATAACCCATCTTGTATGTGATAGTGCAGTGAAATGATTAATGGATAAAATTCAAAAACAATAACAGTGATCATCCAAAAGAGACCGAGCCCTCATACAAGATAAACCAGAGTCAAGCTCCTCTCAGAAAAGAGAAACACACTATCTTTGCCTAACCGCAAGGGTCCCAACAGAAAATTGTTGATGAATGACAATCCCACTACCCCTAATAAACTCATTGAAATACACTAACTAATTCCGGTCAGCACATTTCTAATTCTCACCCTTCTGCTTTTTCTTTTTCTTACACTCTTACACCTTCCATATAATGGGCATGTCAATTGTAAACCCATTAAGGCATCAGCTTTAAAATCTCATAGTTTGGGCCTAAATCCATTTTTCTATCAGTATGCGAACTACAAAAGTTAAAGGGGAAAAATGGGAGCTTACAACCTTGGAATACAAGTCTAAATGATCGACAGGCAAGTTCTCCCTCCTGCATTCCATCCTGTGAAAAACAATAAGTACTTGTCTGGCTTTTCTCGGGTTTTCCTCCAGTTTTGAAGCCAGCCACACCGAGCTTGCAGCAACTTTCTGCAAAAAGAAACGCTATGAGCATTTTAATTCATTACACACAAGAGAGGAAAAAGAGCAAACAACAAGCACACATATCAAGACCTTGACATTAAACCGTGCAAACGACTTCTTGCAATAGAAACGATGAAACAGAACCTGCCCAGTGGCCATAACTGCCTGTGGTCTGTCTCACAGTTAAAGTAACAAACAAAACTGAAAGCAGAGAATTTTACATAGAAAATGAAAACAATAAAACTACTAAGAAAAAGGATACAATCTGAGCAAAATGCCGCTTTCTTGTATGAGATCACAGCCATAGATTCTAAGGGCGGTTTCAGTAGCTTCATCTATGCCATCTTTCCTCGAAGGCGAATTTGTTAACTGCTCATCCGTGAGGTAAAATGTATCAATTGCAGTGTAGATCATCTCTCTATGCTCCCTTAACCCTAACATAATCATAACAAAGGATTCATTGAATTTCAAACAAAAAATAAACTGTTAAATAAATCTATATCAGCATCCAAAAATTAAAACAGTTTAGAACTTGAATTTCTAAGAAAACGTGATTTTAGGGTAGAAGCAGTTTCAGAATGAAACCCTAAGTTAGAGAATGCCTAGGGTTTTCAATTTCGCAGTTTTCATTTCAAAACTTAGGCTAATATGGATGATGGATCGAGGCAAAATATAAAAGAAAATTTCAGAGGAGAGAAAACCTGTTATGGTTTATAGCGCCGGCGGTGAGTAGCGGAGGTTGTAGATTTGGAGCGGCGGAGTGAGTGGGGGGTTGAGCCTTAACCGTCTTCGCAGTCCAAGTGGGATGGATTGGAAACCACAGCTACGCCGTGATGATACATTGAATTTTAATAAGAAAAAAATATTTAAAATAAAATATTAGTACATCATAGAATATTTTTTTTGAATAAATAAGTTTTTGAAAACAAATTTAAAAATAACCAAATTTTAAAGAAAATTACATAAATGATTAATTTTCAGTCTAAAAAATACTATATCACCACTTCAAGTGGCGACTACACTCATTTTCAAAGAAGTTGTCACTTAGAGTGACGACTTGCCCTCTGTAAAATAAGATGTTACTATTTGGACCGGCTATAATATTTTTTTTGGTTGAAAATTAGTTATTTGTGTCATTTTTCTGAAAACTTGATTACTTTTGATATTTTTTATTTTTTTGGCTGAAAATTGGTTATTTGTGTCATTTTTCTGAAAACTTGATTACTTTTGATATTTTTTTGAAAAACTTGATTATTAAAACAAAAAATTCTACAACATAATGTTACTTTTAGTTAATGAAGAATATTCCAATACAATTTAATAAATTCATTAATGTGATTTATATTTTTCTTCAATTAAAATATAATAAATATGTTTAAATATTTTTTAAAAGATAAAAATAGAAGAAAATTAAATGGTAGAAGAAAATTATACACTTTTAATATTTTTATTAGAAAAAGTATAAATTATAAACTTTTTCTTAATTACTCTCTCCGTTTTAAAATCAGTGTTGTTTAAGGTTTTTGCACACATATTAAAGAACTAGTAACAAACTTGTGCATACGCACGGGTCTGGTATGGTACGTGCATATGTTTACATAATAATTTATTTTAAATAGAGGATTAAATAATATAAAAAATTAATTAGATCAATAATATAATTTATTTATACATAAAAATATTTAGACCAACAATAGATTTTTTCCCGTATATCATTGTTGGATCATAAATATTGTTTTTCCTATATAAAAATATTTAGATCAATAAACATAATTTTTGACGTGTATATCATTTGTTAATCATAAATATTTGAATCATAAATATTATTTTTCATTTATAAAAATATTTAGATCAAAAATATATGTTTTCTTGTATACAAATATTATTTTTGTTTAAGTATTATTTAAAAAAAAAAATTTGAACAAATAGTAAATTTTCTAATATAAAAATATTAAGATCAATAATAATTTTTTTTTTGTATACCATTTTTGAATCATAAATATCATTTTTCGTATATAGAAATATTTAGAACAATAATAGATTTTTTCACATATAAAAATATTATTTTTATTTTTTCATATATAAAAATATTCAGATCAATAATAGATTTTTTTCCCATATACCATTTTTGCATCATAAATATTTGAATCATAATACCATTTTTCAAATATAAAAATATTTAGATTAATAAGAGATATTTTTCTCATATGAAAATAATATTTTTCTTTAGGTATCCCTTAAAAAAATATCTAGATCAATAGTAAATTTTCATATATAAAAATATTTAGATCAATATTGATTTTTTTCCGTATATATCATTTTTTAATAAAAAAAAATTGGATCATAAATACCAATTTTTGTATGTAAAAATATTTAGATCAATAGAGTATTTTTCCGTATATCATTTTTTAATAAAAAATATTTGAATCATAAATACCATTTTTTGTATATAAAAATATTTAGATCAATAATATATTTTTCCCGTATATCATTTTTAAATAAAATATTTTTAGATCATAAATACCATTTTTCGAATATAAAAATATTTAGATCAATAATACATTTTTTTTTACCATATATCATTTTTTCCCGTATAATAGATCAAAATATTTAAATAATAAATATCATTTTTCGTATACAAAAATACTTAGATCCATAATAATTTTTTTCCTGTATACCATTTTTAAATAAAAAATATTTAGATTAACAATATTTTTCCTGTATACCAACAATATAAAGAAAATTAATACCCTTTAGATCTACAATAGACTTTTTTTTATATATAAACAATATCTTTATTATAGCATCATTTATACAAATATTTAGATCAATTATAAACTTTCATTAACAGTATATATTTTTTTATTTATAAAAATATTTGTAACTACAAAAGACTTTTTCCCATTTATACAAATATTTGTATAAATAATAGACTTTTTCTTTTTTATAAAAATATTTGTATTTATAATACTTTTATGTTATCAAAATAATTGTATCAATAAATGATCAATAATATTTTCCTTATATAAGAATATATATATATAATAATATTATTTAGATGAATAATAAAAAATTTAGATATAATATTATTTAGGCATCTAATAAGTATCTGGATCAATAGTAAATTTATGCATATAAAAGTATTTAGATCAATAATATATTATTTTGTGTATATTATTTTTGAATCAAAAATATTTGGATCATAAATAGTATTTTTCATATATAAAAATATTTAGATCAATAATATATTTTTTTCCCGTGGACAATTTTATAATCAAAAATATTTGAATCATAAATATTATATTTTGTATATTAAAATATTTATTAATAAAATATAAGAAAATTAATTAAATAATATAAATAATATAAAAATAATTAAGGCAAATGGAAATAGGTTGGTGGGAATGTTTGAAAAAGTTAGATAGAAAACTTGAAAATGTGCAAATTTGAAGGTTTAAAAAAGTGAAGTCCGTTGAGAAATTGATAGGTGGTCTATCTATTCAAAAGAAATAAAATGATGATTACACTATAAAATGGGGGAAAAAAGTCTATAGGTTGTACCTATGAGAAAAATGATTTTATATTGAATGGTAGTTTATTATTAAAGTATATATAGTGTGAGTAAGAGTTGTTTTATGAATATAATATGAAAAATTCAAAAACGAAGCATGAAACGGTTCCCAATGAATTACTTTTGGCATCGTAAGTACATATAGGAACCAAAACATTATCAGAAATGTGTATCATGATGGTAAATAATTGCAATAGATATATATGAAATACTTTAAATTATAATGGTTTAATTAAAATTTTAAAACTATTTTAAAAAATATGATATACAAAAGAATTTAATGTGGTTTAAGTATAATACTTGAACTTTTTCAGCAAATTTCAAAGTTCCAAAATTTAAATTGAGTGATGATTATCTCCCCTGACTTGATAACCAAAATGCATAGTCAGATTGAATGAAGAAATTCATTGTGCACCTGATAGATTTTATACGAAAATCAACCTGAACAAATCGATCAAAAATAGTCGACTTATAGAACTCTGAGCCTAAAGCAAATTGAACGATACAAAAATCTACAACCAGAAAAGGTTGGGAAAAACACTTCATTACAGCTGAACTCAACTGCAATTTCCTAGTCCAGTTCCGGTTTAAATAGTTTCAAAACACACTGCTACGCATCAAAGACTACAGTTAAGACGAACCGCACAAGAAATAAAAGAATTCTTACTTGATGCCCTGCCTCAAATATAATAAACCATTCCCACAAAGATCATAACATCTATAACTTGCATACTCATTGGTTCGAGACAGAACATTAACTGTTTGGTTTTCCTTTCTAAATCAAACTATAAATAAATCATAATGTTATCTATGAAAACCAAAATGTCATATCATAACCAATGAACTCAGATTACGATGGTGTATAAGTTTGTCTTCCATTTTTTCCAAGCAAAAGATATGCATTTCATCAAACAATTAGCGAGGATGAAAAATTAAATTAAATTCAATATTAAGAGCAAAAATTAAGAGCACTTTTGACCAGTTAAACATGATGTGTACATGATTTCATACCTATTGCCAACACCTAAACAACTTATGAAAAATCCAATGATTCCATATCATATTAAATGATGGGAGAGTTGTAGCTTATGCCATGAATACATAATTCTGCATAATAGTTATGCTGCAAATTACCAAATCTAAATCATTAAGTGAGTATGTTCTACATGAAATATGAAAAATTAAGCACACATACACACAAAATAAAATGTTAGATAAATTCTGAATTTGAAAGCTTACATTTTATCTTATATTCAAACCCATAATCTTTGTTGAAGCATAAAAATTCAACATTCTCATAAAAATTCCAAAATCTAAAATGTCTCATGTGAGATTTTCTGTTACAATAAAGAGAAGAGACAATGCATAAAAAAATATAAATTAATAACAATTAGTAGCCAAAAACATAACATAAAGTAGCACGGATGAGCAGGAAAGTGGAAGAAACAAATAACATAAATTAAAATCAATTACTTTCTCAAAATCAAAATTATATTTTCTTCATTCCAACAACATAAACACAAAATTTATATCTTCCATAACAAATAATTGTAATCAAAATCAATACAAAAAAACTGAAATTAATCCCAAAAAATTACCAATTAATTAACCTTTTAATATCTCTCAACCTCCAGTATCGTTATTAGGTCTGATGACAAAAAAATGCTCAAAATTAAAATAAAACCAGAAGAACAAAATAAAATTGAAAAATAGACAACTTCTTTAACACACACAACAGAAAAATGGAAAAGATTGAATTTTATGTCAAAATTCGTCATAATCGACATTGAGAACGTCTTCTTTAACAAATGTACATGGAAAGTGTAAAAGGTTGGATTTTTATCTAAATAAATGACCGTAAACAACATTGAAAACGATATGTAAAAGATATAAAGTTAAAAAAAATCACCTTTGATGTTGTTGTCAAACGATGCGTTAAACCATTTGAATAACTTGTTAAACCACTTGAATAACCTAAAAAACAAATGCAGAAGGCATTAAATCAACACCTCCGTTCAAAATCAAAATGTACAATGGATGAGGCTAAATAGTTGAAAAAAGGAAGAATATGAGAGTTAATGTTAGTATGAAAATGAATTAAAAAAACATCATCAATGCTTCAATTTTTTAGATATATGAAGGTAAAAACGAAAAAATACATAATCGCAAACAAAATCGCACACCACTGTTGTTATTCAGTTTTCTTTTTCGACCATGAAAGTGGCTCCGCCATCTTCAAATGCGCAACTGCGTCATCATCGCAAAGTCACCGTGAATCCATATGCAGAACCGTAACACCATCATCGATTCACACTTCAGATCTGCAGGTTTCACACTCCATTATCATCACCCATAATACTTCATCACCTTCAAACATCAAAACATCAACCACATAAACAACCGAAACATACTTAACACTAACAACACAAAATAAGCACTTATGAAATCAAAAAAACAGAATCACATAAAAATTGCCTTCAACTTACAATTAATCTTAGTCTCTCCATAGTAGAGAAACATGTTGCAGCCATGAGACTTTTCAATCAAAAGAAGGATAGTCATTGGTGCTTAGTAAATCACACCAAGGTAGAAGTAACCTATATCAAATAAATATGCATCATAGTCAATGAAATAACATGTATAAGATGAAAAATATTTTAGATAACATGTTTTAAAATAACTCAACATTAAAAAACTAAAACAAGATCAAGAAACATAAATATGTTGTTGAAGAACATAAAGAAATATAAACGTGCATAAAAATAAGTTTTTCAAAACACCTATTAAACAGAAATACAGAGAAATTGACTTACCGTTTCACCTCGTTCAAAATATCTTAAAGAACACATCACCACTTTTTCCACAACAAGAGATTATAGAGAAAAAAATTCTAAAACCTTGAAGATCCAGAACCATTTGATTGAGAAGATACGAAAATACATATTCAAGATTGAGCTCGGCATCGGATAGGGCTTCGTTAGTGAGGTTGTTGATAACAAATCTAGATTTGTTTATGAAAGATCAATGTTGGATGGAATATCTTTATAAGTATCATTACCATTTGAAAATCGATCTCGCGAATCATCGGTTTATTTTTCTCTAGTGAAAGAAACTGCTCAAAGAAAAAAGAAAAAAGAGGAAGGAGAAAGAAGAGAAGAGTAGCAGTAGAGAGAGAAAGGAAGAGATGAAAAAGAGTTGACAAAATGAAGAGTGAGATGAAAGAAGATTGTTACCTTGAAGTGACTATGTATTGGAAAAACAAAAAAAAATTCAAAACCCTTTGCCATGCCGCATTTTTTCAAATGAGGCATTTGAATGGAACAAATTATATTAGGTAACCATGTGGTTGTGTTTGCACCATAAAGACAAAATAGTGTGCAATTTGAATAAAATATAGAGTAAGCATGTTTGAATTACAACCAAAAGTACAATTCAGTTGGGAAAAATAAATTTTAGACACAAATTGCCCTCAATTTTGTGATTTGTCAAAAATACAATTAGGGGTAAGAATGAGATTTCCATAACGTATTCCTTTCTTATATTATAGATGTAATAATATTGTAATGGAATATTGCACTTTTACAAAATTAGTCATATTAATGTACTTCATCCGTTTTAAAATGAGTGTCGTTTTAGAGAAAAAAAATTAATTCAAAATGAATGTCGTTCTCACTTTTTAATGTAGTAATGATAGCTAGTTTTCCAATTATGTCTTATAATTATAATTATTACTCTGCACACTACTTCTAACAAATTAATAAGACTAATTTAGTAAAAGTGTTATGTCTCATGACAATATGATTGCATTCTTTAATTGTGTCACTGTGTGCAAAAACCTTAAACGACGCTCATTTCGAAATGGATAGAGTATTGAAAATAGTGTAAAGTGTAATAATTATAGAACACAATTCGAAAAATGGTAATCATTTATGCATTGAAAAGTGAAAATAATATTCATTTTGAAACAAATTTTAATAGCTAAAACGACACTGATTTTGAAACGGAGAGAGTAATTTTTAGTCCTTAACTTAGGAACTTAGAGTTTGTTTGGTAAAAATGATGATTAATTGATAAACTAGCAGATAACTTATAATAGAGGTGTTCAAAATCAAATCGACTCAATAGAAAATCGCAAACTGAACCGAACCAAACTGAAATTGCAAAAAACCGTATTTAGTTCGGATGTGTTTTGGTCATTTCTAATGAAACCACACGGATCAATTTGCGGTTTTTATTTTGCAAACAGAATCAAATCAAACCAAACTATATTATATTATAAAATCTTACTAACCAATATATATTTCTTTAATTGTTTAGAGAAATCAACATATATTATATGTATATTTATCATATTTTTTGTATGATATTTTTTTTAATTTATAAATCATAAAAAATTAAATATTATTCGTTTATAAATATTATTTTCACAAAATTTATTTTATAGTGTTCTTTGTATAATATTTATTTAAGAATGCAATCTTATGTATATCACTCTTTAGATTTAGATAAAATTATAATACGTAATTTTGTGTATCAAATTGAAAACTTATTTTGATAATTATAAATTTTTTATGATAATGTATGAACGATTAAATACGAAATTATATTTTTCTTTATATGTGTATGTATGGCTCAATATTTTTTTAAAAAATAACCTAACCAATCCAAACCGTATTAGTTTGATTGGCTTTGGTTTGGTTTTATTTTTAATAGCAAATCGAACCACGTGTTTTTTTCTCTTGCAATTTGGATAATTTTTTACTTCAAAACCGCTCAAACCGCATCGCGAACACCCGTAGCTTATAGCTTATAGTTGATGACTGGTGACTGATAGCTTATAACTTATAGTTGATGGTTGAGATCGATGGTCGATAAACTAATTGAAGTGTTTGGTAACATTAGCGGTTTAACTCACTTGTAAATGTAAAATGACATAAAAGATATTTAATATAGAATTATTTTATTTTAAATTAAAATAAATTATTGAGAATAAAATTGGGTTTTTATTTAAATAATAAGGATAAAAAAGAAAGAAAAAATAATAACCTATAAGCTAAAACGCTGTTTAAAATAGCGTCTGAAAAATAAGTTATAACCGAACAAAATAAATTATAAGCTCGTGATCAAAAAATTGTTACCAAACAGATTTAAAATATCATATGAGCTTAGAAACTATAAGTCATAAACTTAAAAATTTGTATTATCAAAGAGACTCTAATTTAAAAAGTTTTAACTTTTTAAAGAGATTATATATTATTGGCATGTTTGTTTTAATTTTTTTAAATGATTTTTATATTATAATTTTATGGTAAAACATTACAATTGTTTTCCATAAAAGCTTCAAATTTTTATTTTATTTCAATAATTAATATTAAATTTCCATTTTAGATTTTTATCATTTTATTGAATATTTGAAATATTAAAATTTTAAAAATCACTGTATCACAAAAAAATTAATTTAGGAATCCAATTTTTTAAATAAATTATAAATTCGATTATGTTTTGATCTTCTATAATATATGTTTATATTATAGGATGTCAAAATTAGTCTTTCAATTTAGAAAATACGAATATAAAAAAAATTTATGATATCTTAAAAATGGTTTCATAAAATTCATTTTTAAAAATACAAAAAAACTAAAATGTACAAAAGTTGTAATCCAAGCACCTTTATTTTATAAAGGGTTAAATATGTTTGTGGTACTCATAAATATTGTCCATTTTATTTTTAGTCTCTAAAAAAATTCCTTACAATAATGGTCCTCCTAAAGTTTTTCGTTCACCCTTACACTAATGGTTGCATAGTCAACAAGCAATTGAAGGTTGAAAACACTGAGCTGGAAATGATAGACAAAGGTAAAGGAGTATTGTGCCAACAACTATTGTTCAAAAAATGAGACGCCCTAGAAAAAGCAAAGGCATATGGGAGATAGGGGAAACTTGACGGTGAATAACAATGATGACAAAGAGCACAAAGAGGACTCAAACGGCCAAAAACCACCCCAAAGGTCGGGATTCATATTACTCAACAAGGAATGTACAAAGGTGAACATGGAGGATGAATGTGTAAAGGATAAATGGTTATGAATGATCAACAACACAATTCGGAGGAATTTCCTTTGAAAAATGCACAAGAATAAGAGGACATAAGATCCATTATGGAAACAAGTAGGCATGAAATGAGAAAGCAGAAGAAAACAAAAAGCGCACAAGTGAATCTTAATATAGGTTCACGTGGAATTTCCAAGGATAAGACAAAAAAGAGTGCACATGGAATAGGGAAATTCGACCTGGGAAAGCTGATGGAAGACACAGAGATGGGAGATTAATTAGAGATATATGTGTGGGTGAGTCCTCTAGAAAGGACAATGTGATGGGTGATAATGGTGAAATCATACCTAATTCAAATTATGGAAAAAATTTGGATAACGTGGGCCAAATAGAGGTCAAGGCCCAAGTACCTAAGGTTGATACTGATGATGGTTAAATAGAGGAAAATCAAAACAATTGTATAAAAATCCTGGAGAGTAACCTATCAACTTAGACGGTGAAAAATGGCACGACAGAGGAAAGGAAGGTGGATCGAAAATGGAAGTGGTGGAGGAAACTCCCCAGGCTCAACATGAAATCAATTCAACCAAACCATTTAGTTTATGATTCAGGAACAATGCAATATCCTTATTTGGAATTGTAGGGGAGCGACAAAATAATTGTTTCAAAGGGTGTGCATGAACTATTGCAGGATTTTTAATTCAAATATTTTTGTGGTGCTGGAAACTAGGATCGGTCCAAGAAAGCTCAAAGGCAAATAATTAGGTTTTAATGGTTTTTATAGTGCAAAGGTTCAAGGTTTTTCATGGGGAATGCTCTATCATAGAAGACTGAAAAGTTATCTATTTCGATTATCCAAATTCACTTCTAATTCATGCACGATGAAGGAATGAGGTGAGTAGCTGCTTACAACTTGTATGTGATCCCTGAAGAAGAGGGAAGAAAGAAGTTATGGGATAGGCTAGCCCTAGTGTCTCAAGGAATTAATATAGGGTTGATTAAATAATAGATTTTTAGCTTAAATACTATTTTCTTTTTAGGGGAACCTCAAGCCTATAAATAGATACTCTCTTTCTCATTTCAAATCACCCAGAACATTAATTTGTATATTGACTCTCTCTCTCTCTAAAGTTTTATTTTAACTTTCTTTCGCTAGTTCTTATAGTTATTTGCTTTTGTGAGAAAAGTATCATTTGTGAGTGAGGTCTCTTGTGTAATTCTAGAATGGTAGAATTGTATAAATTGACCGAGGTAATTATGTTTATAAACCTTGGGCCTCCAATTTCTTCTTCTCCGCGACCAGCGGCTCGTACCGTTCGGTCATCTCCTTCAGCTCTGTGGCCATCTCTTCGTACCTGTTGTTCAACCCTCGAAGCCTCGTCAGCTCGCTGTCATACTCCATATTCTGGAGCTCCAGTTCGGCAGCACGAGCATTCGCTTTGTCGGCCTTAGATCGAGATTTAGCCACCTCGTCGTTGAGCGTCAACGAGGTTTTGAGCATCCGGATGATCGCGGACACATCGACATTCAGACCTTCCGCCCGCATATTAGGGTCGAGCCCCAGGATCATGTCCCTCTCCGCTTCCTGTACCACCGGAGATTTGCCCTCAAAGAGCCGCCTCTGACCGTAGCACGGTGGCAATACATAGCGCCCCAGAAACGAGGTCCCAGCGCCCGCCGAACGCCGCCTTCGCCTCGAGCGGTTGTTCAAGACGCAGGGAAGGAGTTTCGCCGCTAGGGTCCGTTCGCGCCGCCTGAAGCACGCCGACAATCTTTGGGACGACGGCACCCTTATGCCGCAGTTTAAGTATGCGCTCTTCCATGGCCGTCATTCGATCTGCACAACAATAAAAGGAAATTAGCATAAGTCAAAAAGACGAGCAACACGTACACACCTCTATGTTTCCAAACACAATACCTAAAAGCCTCAACGCGTCCTCGTCGGACTCGCAATCCAGCAGGGCCTTCGTTTTAATGTATTGCCGGGCAATTTCAATCTCCCCGTTGTAGTCGAGGAGCACGTTTCCTTCCCGGTCGACACAGATGGTCGGTCTGAAACTCTTCACAAAATTTTCCAGCCTCTTATAGGTGAGTTGGTCTTCCTTATCCAACTTTTTGGGCCTCACAGAGTAGAAATCCGGTCCCCGATCGTAATGTTTTTTATCCCATTCGAGTGGGAACCTCGCCCTCAGCCTTTCCGCCTCTTTGTCGTCTTCGCCGACCTCCACGGTACGAACAAAGAGGGTGTCCTCGTCATCTCTGGTAAGGGGCTTCACCACGTAAAAACGTTTCTTGAAATCTCGGACAGACTCCAAGTACGGCCTAAACAGCTTGCCCGACTGCTTGAGCGACACCCAGGCACATTTGTCGCCGACCATCTGCCGTTGAAGATGGAAGATGCGGAAGAATAGGGGGAGATGGAAGATGGAAGATGTGAATTTTTATTTTAAACAAGGGATAATTGTCGTATATCAAATTCTAATATTGATGTCTTATATGGAATAGAAATCGGAGGTCTGAAAGGCCTCTAATGGTGAAAATGGATTTCAGGTTTGTTTTTCGTGCATGTAACCGGTTACGCACAGAGTGTAAAATTTTACCACTAGGGGTGTTCACGGTGTGGTTTTGGCGGTTTTGATGCTAAAAATCAACAGAATCGCAAGAGAAAAAAATATGCGGTTTGGTTTGCTTCAATTGACTTTTAGAAAAAAAATTGAACCAAATGAAACTAATGCGGTTTAGTTTAGTTCAGTTTTTTACAAATATGTTATTGAGTCATACATACACATATAGATGACAATATAACTTTGTATTTAGTCATCCACACACTACCAAATAATAACAAAACTCGTCATATTTAGACAACAACTTCTCATGTAATAGGTAAAAATTAGATTAGATAAAAGTCGAATAATAAACATAAAATAATTGCATAAAAAAATATCAAAAATATTATAATAAAACAAAAAATAGAAGAGATGGGAGATTAATGATGATGAAAAAGAAAGATCGTAAGAGATGAGAGATTAGAGAAGATGTGCCATAAAGACAAAATTGAAAGAGAGAACATTTGCATAAAAATGAAAAGTGAAAAAGATAGAGTATAAGAGGACAAAGGTTAGAGAAGAAAAGGTAACTTGTATGTGGCGAAGAAGGCGCGATAATGCTAGAAGAGATTTGAGAAGACTAGAATTGAAACCATAAGTGTAAGGATGAGAAAATTATTCGTAATCATAAAACTAAGGTATAATAGGTTTAGGTTTAGGTTGGATGTGAGTTATGTAAAATTTAGGTTCTGACATAATGCGGTTTGGTTTGATTTGCAAAATACAAACCGCAAACTGAACCAAATCGTGCGGTTTTGTTAAAAGATGACCCAAACACATTCGAACCAAATGTGATTTTTGAGGTTTCAATTTAATTTGGTTTGGTTTGTGATTTTCTATTGGGTTGGTTCGATTTTGAACACCCCTAAATGTGATGCTGATTGCAAGAGTGTCGCATTGTTGAGATTGTGTTGTTTCCCAAACCCAAATAGAGTATGAATTCGAGATTTATATCTGCATGTCAAGTGGAAATGTCCTTGTAGGAGGATAATCATATGATCATGATGTTTGCTTTCTTGAGAGTGGATAACGAGGTTTCAAGTGTTGAGCTATCTATTGTGTGTGAGTTCCCTAATGTTTTTCCTAAGGATATTAGTGAATTTCCATTAGAGCAAGAAGTTGAATTCGCCTTAGATTTAGTACCTGATTCTAGACCTGTGTTGATAACATTGTATATAATATTTATGTCATAGTTGAGCGAGCTGAATAAATAGTTAGAAGACCTGTTAGAGAAAAAGTTTGTCAGACCTAACATTTCGCTATGGGGAACGCCAATGTAGTTAGTTAAGAAGAAATATGGCATCATGAGATTGTGTGTTGACTATCGACAACTAAATAAGGTTACTATTAAGAATAATTATCCTCTTTTAAGAATTTACGATCTTATGTATTAGTTAGTGGGTGCTTGTGTGTTCAGTAAGATTAACTTGAAATCAGGCTATCACCAAATTCGAGTAAAGTCAGAAGATATCCCTAAGACTACACTTAGAACTTGATAAAATCATTATGAGTATTCAGTGATGTCGTTCGGTGTGTTCAATGCCCTAGGTATTTTGATGGAGTATATGAACATAACCTTTCATCCTTAATTAGATAAGTTTTTTGTTATGTCAATCGATGACATTTTGGTGTATTATAAGCCAGATGAAGAACATGCGATACATATGAGACTTGTGATGTAGAACTTGCAAGAGAAGAAGTTATATGTTAAGTTGTCCAAGTGTGAGTTCTGGTTGTGAGAAGTAGGTTCCCTTGGTCATGTGATTTCCAACGGTGGTATAATAGTTGATTCATCTAAGGTAGACGCAATATTGTAGAAGGAGACTCTGAAGTCAGTTACTAAAATCAAAAGTTTTTCGGGTTTGAGTTGCTATTGCCGAAGGTTTATTGAAGGCTTTTCAAAGTTAGTGTTACCTTTGACTCAATTGACTCAAAAAAGACAAGCTTATGTGTGGAGGGTTTAGTGCGAACAAAGTTTGCAAGAACCGAAGAAGAAGTTGACGTCGACATTCGTTTTGATTTTGTCGGATGCGAAAAAATCTTTTGTTGTGTACTGTGGTATATAGGGGCTTAGGTGGTGTGCTTATGTAGAATGACCATGTTATAACTTATGTTTCGAGACAAATGAAGGTTCATGAAAGGAATTACCATACCCCGTGATTTAAAATTGACAACTTCAGTGTCTGTGCTTAAGGTTTGGATGCATTATATATATGGTTCAAGTTTAGAGTTTTTCAGCGATCATAAAAATAATAAATAATTTATATTTATCGAGTAACAATAATATCTGATTTAATATTTAATGCATAATTACAGTTTTGGTACTCCTATTTACCCAACTCATGATACCAGACTCTATTTTTTTGAAACAGTTTTGTCCTCCATGCCATTTTTTACCAGAAAGTGCTGAGGTGTACCATAGTCTTAGCATCCCTATTATTTTTTTCATAAATATTTTTGATCCCCTATTTTTCCCAACTCACCGCTTTCTGACAGAAAAATGAGCATAGAAGACCAAAAATGTTTTAGAAAAAGAGACTGATATCGTGAGTGGGAAAAAATAGGAGGACAAAAACTGTAATAAGACAAATTAAATTAAAAAATATCCATTCATCTATACAATTATAAACTACTTTTTATTAATCATTGACATGTAAAAAATATAAATTTCTTGATAATTTTTCATTAAATAAACTAATATTTAAAAATGTTTTTTTATTTTCGTACAATTTATAAAACTAATTTTTCTTAAATAAACATAATAAAATGGAGTTGTTTGTAGTGACGGCTCTACCTAATTAATATTTGAGTAAATTCCCTACGAAGCATTGTTCCAAACAGAGGAAAACAAGAATATTAATATTATGAGATAAACAACAAATGTCTAAAAACTAAACTGCCCTCACACAGAATCGAACTGTGGACCTTCAGTTTACAAGACTGACGCTCTACTACTGAGCTATAAGGGCTTGATGCATCTGTGCTGAAAATAAATCAATATAATACTACTTCATAGCAATACTTTTTAAAATGTTCACTTTGTAAAAATAAGTCTCGTTCTTTCTTTACATAAATTTTTTGATATAGCTGTAAACTATTACATTAATTATAGTACATGTTTAAATACTTTTCTATTATTTTAATTTAATACATAGATGATCTCTCCCTTGGAGGAATAATTTTATTTTTCAAGAGTTCATGTGTAACACTATTGCATTGCATGAAGTAAATTTTCTGTAGATGACTTACTCAAATAGGAAACTACTCATTTTAATATCGTTTGAGTTTGTTAATCCATGTAAATTTTTTTGACGATTGAAGACTATTTGGTGAATAAGAACATTCTTAGATTTAATGACGGTTAGAAGGTCGTTTAATGAGGGTATCAAAATTATTATTTTCTTTAAATCGAATAACTGAACATTGAATCTGTTGAAAAATAAAATAAAATTTATTTTTTTATATATATCTTTAATCAAGCATTGAGAGTATTTGTTTTGAACATATTTTTGGTGAGAAATAGAGAGAAACTATACTAAAAATGCTAACAACTCTAAAAATAATTTTTTTTTCATTTATTTGATAGATGATAATTACATATATCAAATACTTATTTATAACATTAAAATTAACTAATAGACTTATGAACTTGGACCTAGATCATTCATTACATTCCACTCATCTTGAAAAACACCTTGTCCTCAAGGTGCATTCCAAAAATACTAAATACTAAATACTTATCAAAACTTAAACTACTAAATACTTTTTTTTAATAATACCAATGAAGCATATTATTATTATTATTATTATTATTATTATTATTATTATTATTATTATTATTATTATTATTATTATTATATTATTATTATTATATTATTATTATTATTATTATTATTTTGCTTAAATGCACTTTTGGTCCCCTATAATGAAATAAATAAGATTTTAGTCCCTTTTTAAAAAAGATCAACTATTAAGTTCCCCAATATTGTTTTTGGTGAAATTTTAGTGATCCCTGGCCATTTGTCTGAATTTTTAATGACGTGGCACATGCATTTGAATCCAGTCACTTGCCATCTCATTATAAACCAATTAATGTAATTTTTTATTTTCTTAAATTTGTAGTTTTATTTTATATTATATCATAAATTATTTATATTATTTAATTAAATAAATAATCATTAAAATTAGGTTATATATCATCTTCTTCATCTGCCCCATATCATGTTCTTCGTCTGCACAAATATCCTTTGTTTTCCATTGTGTCATTCGTTTTCCACTTCCTTCATCTTCCTTTTATAATCAAGATGTTCCAATGCACAAGAGCTAGTAGTGGTCGATCTTGTAACTTTTGAAGCCAGTGCAGGTGTGGGATTGAGGCGTCGTTGATGACTTCGTGGACAAAATCCAACCCAGGTCGACGTTTTTTTGGGCGTGGGATGTACAAGGTAAGATCAATGTGTTGTTTACAGTTTTCATGTATTATGTATTCCAAGTTGTAGATTCATTGTTCTATGATATTTTCAGGTTCAAGGTTATAAAAAATGTAGCCATTTTGTCTGGCATGATGATGAAATGTCTTCAAGAGCCAAAGAGATTACCACTGCATTACAAAAAAAGTTGGACGAAGAAACAAATAAAATTAGATGAAGCCAATATTAAGCTAGCCGAAGTGAAGATAAAATTGACTTCAATGAACTTGATGATGAAATTCTTTGTTTCCATTACATTGGTTTCAGCAATAGGATTAGTTTTATCAAATGTAATAAAATAATGTTTGGATTGATGTAAAATAGTGGTTGTATTTGAACATGTTACTTGTGGTAGTGTTAGGGTTAGTGTTGAAATTGATGGAAAGATGTAATTGATGTACAATTTCAGTTTGAATTGAAATGAAGAAATGACCTATTTGCACTAGAAATTATGCAGCTTGTTTACACAAATTTTTTCATGACAAAATTCCATCAAGCTTGTTTACACAAATTTGTACCATAAATGACTACATCAAATTAACAGAAATACCATCAAGTTAACACAACATAAGTAGATTGAACTAAGTAGCTTGTTGTTACATACACAAAATACCATCTTGACTATTACAAATAAGCCAACTGTCACACCCTAAATTTCACCCTGAATTTTTTATCTGATTCATTTGCATCCGCTTTACATTGCTTCATTCGCATCCTGCATTAGCAGTCAATTTTTACATTTTTTGTTACACATCTGTAGTTAATGATTAAGTTAATTTCATGCATTTTTACTAGCATTTGTATTTTTTTATAATATTTTGGAATTTCTAGTTAGCATTAAACTTTACATTATAAATTTGTAGTTAAATACATTTTACATCGAAGTCGTCTTAATTGTATTTGCATTTGCATCCTTTCTCACTTTAATTTTTATTTTAATATTTGACTAATTCTAATTATTTGGTGAGGTTTTACTAAATAATTTCTATTAGTTAAATAATGAAATAAGAATTAAAAGGAATTTTGTTTTTTCTAAATAATAATGTTTTGTTTTTAATAATAATTATGTTATTTCATGCTTGATTTTTGCATTTTTTATTAGAGTTTTGAACTAAATAAAATCTTTCCTCATTGAAAATATTTTCTATTTTTATTTCATTAACAATTAATTTAGATTTTTTTTATTTTTTTGAATTTTTTTTTAATCTTACATTTAAGACAATTATCGTATTTTCTTTCACATTAGCATTAATTTCTTTTTTTTTTAGATAAATCATAATTTAGTATCAGAAGTTTGCTAAGTGCTAGCTATCAGAAGCTTGCTAGTGCTAAGCTATCAGAAGCTTGCTAAGTGCTAGCTATCAGAAGCTTGCTAAGTGCTAAGCTATCTTCTTGAGCTATCGAAGCTTGCTAAGTGCTAAGCTATCAGAAGCTTGCTAAGTGCTAGCTATCAGCTTGCTAAATGCTAAGTTATCAGAAGCTTGCTAAGTGCTAGCTATCAGAAGCTTGCTAAGTGCTAGCTATCAGAAGCTTGCTAAGTGTTATCTATCAGAAACTTGCTAAGTGCTACCGTGCTTGCTAAGTGTTGTTGCGATGCCGAACTTTAACTGACGGGTAACTTCGACGGCCGAACTTCGATGCCGAGTTTCGATTGTCGAACTTCGTAATGTCAAATAATTATTTTACATATAGAATAATTGTTTTTTTTTAGTTTAGAATAATTTTTATTCAAAATTCCAAATTGTCCATAATTATTCAGTCACATTATTTTTGTCATTCATTTTTGTTTTAATTAGTTTCATTTTATTTTTTTAGTAGAAATATTCTGGTTTAAATAATATACATATAGATGGTACATTATTTTAAATATTATAGTAGCAATAGTCCTTTATTTTTTTTGAAGTAGTAAATAGAAAACAAAAAAAAATTTGTTTTGTTGCTGTTTATTTCCCATCATCATGGTTTACCACTACCACATCCTCCCACCATCTTGTACTACCTGCATAAAATATTAAAAAAAATCAGTACATGTACAACTCACATTTGTACAACTACAACTCCATCGTATCCCACTACCTCCACTACCCAATTTTCTTTCCTTCCACCCACTTGAACAACTCACAATTCGTAAAACATTTTCACCTCTATTCCACTCATAATTTGTCCTTGATCTTATCCTAATTTCCACAGAAAATCCCATCCTTTTGTTATAAAGACATCATTCCTCTTATATTCAAATGGACTCTAAACTCACTCTCAACCTTAAGCCACTGCAACATACTCACTATCAACACCCAAACTTCTATTTAAAAAAATAACACCTTTGCAGAAAATCGCTTGCTAATCTCATACAAACCAAAATCCCTTCACAACACTTCAAACAACCATCATCACCATCATCCAAATACTCACACCCACAAACAACTCTGTAATCCTTCCGCCCAACCGAACCACCCTACAAATCCATAACTTTACTCTTCACATCACCAAAACTACAACGTTCAACAACTCACTACCAACAATCATTATAACCAACTTCTGCTAACAACTCTGCCAAACCTTTACTCCATACATTAACCCCATCCTTCATCACTAACTTCCTCGTAAACCCTCCCCCAACCAAACTCGGATCACCTTCAAAACTAAATGCAAACCACAAAAACCATCACCACTGTAAGCTATCGACCATTAAACAATACTCCTTCCACTGCTTCACCTCCATCGCCATAAACCCTCTGTCTCCGAGCGTTCTCTCTAAAACCACTGACAGCTCACATAACAAGTTTCCAGAAGCATCAGAATAAAGCCACACAGACGAAGAAGATCCGAAAATCAAAAGTGGCATACCTTTTTATTTTGCTTATCGTCGTTTGTTTATCATTGCCTTCAATTGTCATAACTTGTAAATCTTTGAACATCTGGAAATAGGGTTATGAATTGGGGATTAAGAGTTATTTGTTTGAGTGTTATTGTTTGTGTTGCTGTAATCTTTTCATGGCCATTTTCCGCGATCGAGAGGTGAGAACAGGAAGATGAATTTGAGATAGACTCGTGAGAGAGTGTCTGTTTTATTTTTTTGTTTTAATTTCTTTTTAATAATAATAATAATAATTTAATTAATTGTTTGATAGAAACAAAAGAGGCAGTCGTAGATATTCTCTAAGTCTAGGTTTCCTTATAAACTATTCCATTTTTGGGCCTTAGGATAGTTTGACCCGGTCCATACTCTTACCTCAAAAATCCCGGCAAATTTTCTCATCAATACTCCTGGTTTTCTTATTATTTTTTGACCCAATACCATTGTTTAATTACCCTTTTATCATTACGGATAGTAAATATTGTTTTAACTTAGTTTCTACTTCCGTTTTGTCTCTTGTCAAAAATTTTAGAATTAATCTTATTTAATTAGTTGAATTATTATTTATCTTCATTTTTACATTTATTTAGATTTGTAATTATTCCAACCCCATTTGTAAATATGTATCCCCACTCCCCAAGTGGTGTAATAGTTTAGTAATTATTTTATCACTTTATTTATTTAATTATTCATCACAAAGCACGAACCAAAAATTCTTTCAAACTAATACTCGATCGCGAGCCATTTTCACTATCTTGAGTCGACAAAGCTTAGAAGCGTCGCAACGGCCACACATTTGTGCACGCACCACACTTGCTTTTGGGTTTACAATGAGACATTGATTGATTAGTTAACCATTATTTAATTATTTAATTAGGTTATTTAAAATTGATTAGTCCATCTAATTAATTTTATTAAACTAATTACTTGATTAAATTTCGTTTAATTAGTCGATTAAATTTCGTTTAATTAGTCGATTAAATTTATTTCGCGCATGCACTTACACAATTGTTAGTTGCTTTATCATTTATGTGAGCCACGTTGTATGGGATTTTAATTCATTTACTCGCTTGTATTTCATACTTGTATATACTTGTATATATTTATTCGTTTCATTTACTCGCTTGTATTCCATTTATTTGTTAGAAGGAGACTCTGAAGTCAGTTACTAAAATCAAAAGTTTTTCGGATTTGAGTTGTTATTGTCGAAGGTTTATTGAAGGCTTTTCAAAGTTAGTGTTACCTTTGACTAAGTTGACTAAAAAAAGACAAGCTTATGTGTGGAGGGTTTAGTGCGAACAAAGTTTGCAAGAACTGAAGAAGAAGTTGACGTCGACATTCGTTTTGATTTTGTTGAATGCGAAAAAATCTTTTGTTATGTACTGTGGTATATAGGGGCTTAAGTCGTGTGCTTATGTAGAATGACCATGTTATAACTTATGTTTCGAGACAAGTGAAGGTTCATGAAAGGAATTACCCTACCCCGTGATTCAACATTGACAACTTCAGTGTCTGTGCTTAAGGTTTGGAGGCATTATATATATGGTTCAAGTTTAGAGTTTTTCAGCGATCATAAAAATAATAAATAATTTATATTTATATTTATCGAGCAACAATAATATTTGATTTAAAATTTAATGCATAATTACAGTTTTGGTACTCCTATTTACCCAACTCATGATACCAGTCTCTATTTTTTTGAAACAGTTTCGGTCCTCCATGCCATTTTTTACCAGAAAGTGTTGAGGTGTACCATAGTCTTAGCATTCCTATTATTTTTTTCATAAATATTTTTGATCTGCTATTTTTCCCAACTCACCGCTTTCTGACAGAAAAATGAGCATAGAGGACCAAAACTGTTTTAAAAAAAGAGATTGATATCGTGAGTGGGAGAAAATAGGAGGACAAAAACTGTAATAAGGCAAAATAAATTAAAAAATATTCATTCATCTATACATTTATAAACTACTTTTTATTAATCATTGACATGTAAAAAAATATAAATTTCTTGATAATTTTTCATTAAATAAACTAATATTTAAAAATGTTTTTTATTTTCCGTACAATTTATAAAACTAATTTTTCTTAATTAAACATAATAAAATGGAGTTGTGTGTAGTGACGGCTCTACCTAATTAATATTTGAGTAAATTCCCTACGAAGCATTGTTCCAAACAGAGGAAAACAAGAATATTAATATTATTTGATAAATAACAAATGTCAAAAAACTAAACTGCCCTCACACAGAATCGAACTGTGGACCTTCAGTTTACAAGACTGACGCTCTACTACTGAGCTATAAGGGCTTGATGCCATTGTGTCGAAAATAAATCAATATAATACATATTTCATAGCAATACTTTTTAAAATGTTCACTTTGTAAAAATAAGTCTCGTTCTTTCTTTACCTAAATTTTTTAAATACTTTTCTATTATTTTAATTTACTACATAGATGATCTCTCCCTTGGAGGAATAATATTATTTTTCAAGAGTTCATGTGTAACAGTATTGCATTGCATGAAGTAAATTTTCTGTAGATGACTTACTCAAATAGGAAACTACTCATTTTGCCCCTTAACTAGTTGATGGTATTAATATCGTTTGAGTTTGTCAATCCATGTAAATTTTTTTGACGTTTGAAGACTATTTGGTGAATAAGAACATTCTTAAATTTAATGATGGTTTAGGGGGTCGTTTAATGAGGGTATCAAAATTATTATTTTTCTTTAAATCGAATAACTGAACATTGAATCTGTTGAAAAATAAAATAAAATTTATTTTTTTATATATCTTTAATCAAGCAATGAGAGTATTTGTCCTCAAGGTGCATTCCAAAAATACTAATAATAATATGCTGTAACTTATCAAAACTTAAACTACTAAATACTTTTTTTTAATAATACTAATGAAGCCGATTATTATTATTATTATTATTATTATTATTATTATTATTATTATTATTATTATTATTATTATTATTATTATTATTATTATTATTATTATTATTATTATTATTATTATTATTATTATTATTATTTATTATTATTATTATTATTATTTTGCTTAAATGCACTTTTGGTCCCCCTATAATCAAATAAATAAGATTTTAATCTCTCTTTAAAAAAGAATAACTATTAAGTTCTCCAATACTATTTTTGGTGAACTTTTAGTGGTCCATGGCCATTTGTCTAAATTTTTAATGACGTGGCACATGCATTTGAATCCAGTCACCTGCCATCTCATTATAAACTAATTAATGTAATTTTTTATTTTCTTAAATTTGTATTTTTATTTTATATTATATCATAAATTATTTATATTATTTAATTGAATAAACAATCATTAAAATTAGGCTATATATCATCTTCTTCATCTGCCCCATATCATGTTCTTCGTCTGCACGAATATCCTTTGTTTTCCATTGTATCATTCGTTTTCCACTTCCTTCATCTTCCTTTTATAATCAAAATGTCCCAATGCACAAGAGCTAGTAGTGGTCGATCTTGTAACTTTTGAAGCCAGTGCAGGTGTGAGATTGAGGCGTCGTTGATGACTTTGTGGACAAAATCCAACCCAGGTCGACGTTTTTTTGGGCGTGGGATGTACAAGGTAATATCAATGTGTTGTTTACAATTTCCATGTATTATGTATTCCAAGTTATAGATTCATTGTTCTGTGATATTTACAGGTTCAAGGTTATAAAAAATGTAGCTATTTTGTCTGGCATGATGATGAAATGTCTTCAAGAGCCAAAGAGATTATCACTGCATTACAAAAAAAGTTGGACGAAGAAACGACAAAATTAGATGAAGCCAATATTAAGTTAGCCGAAGTGAAGACAAAATTGACTTCAATGAACTTGATGATGAAATTCTCTGTTTCCATTACATTTGTTTCAGCAGTAGGATTAGTTTTATCAAATGTAATAAAATAATGTTTGGATTCATGTAAAATAGTGGTTGTATTTGAACATGTTACTTGTGGTAGTGTTAGGGTTAGTGTTGAAATTGATGGAAAGATGTAATTGATGTACAATTTCAGTTTGAATTGAAATGAAGAAATGGTCTATTTTTCCTAGTTGAATATGAATTATAGCAGAAATATTGTGAGAAGTTTTCCTGATATATGTAATGGATTTAATGATATTGAATTGCACCAGAAATTATACAGCTTGTTTACACAAATTTTTTTATGACAAAATTCCATCAAGCTTGTTTACACAAATTTGTACCATAAATGACTACATCAAATTAACAGAAATACCATCAAGTTAACACAACATAAGTAGATTGAATTAAGTAGCTTGTTTTTACATACACAAAATACCATCTTGACTATTACAAATAAGCCAACATTCCAAAATAACATACATCCAAAGTATGACAAAAATTTGTTCATGACAGATTTCCAAAAGACAAGTGCATGAGTTAAATTTGTTCATGACAGATTTACAAAACACTTAACATTACAAGCATATGTCCTGGCACTACTCTTGACTTGGTTGTGTAACAGGTGGATCCTGAGAAGATGTGTCAACTTCAGAAATAGTCCTAGCCTTTTCCCTAGTCTTTACATTTGTCTTTCCCTTTGTGACACCCCAAATTAATTCAATTATTTAATAATTAGAAATTTAATTATTAATTTAATTAAAGGTTTAATTATTAATGTTTTTGGATTAATGGATTTAATTATTTAATTAAATAATGGAAGTTGGGGGTGTGAAGTTGAATGTAGGGTGTATGGAGTAAAAAGTTCTACTTAATCCTAATTAGTTATTTCTATTATTTGGCAAATAAAAAGGAATAAATAAAGGAATAAAAGGAAAAAGTGAGAGGAGGAAATAAGGATTTGCATTCTATGTAAAGTTGGAGAAGAGAAGGAAAAAAGGAGAAAGAGTCAAATGTCGATAATTCGAAGATTCATCGCGAGGTAAGGGGGGATTGAATCTGATTATTATGCCTTATATGTTTTGATGATCGATAGAATAATTCAATCCGTTAGGAATCTCGAATTAGAATAATTGAATATGCCCTAATGTTATAATCCGACGTAAAACCTTGGTTGGAATTGGTATGAACAATGAATTTGTGTAATATGATTCTAGGGTGATTATAAATTATGTGTATGTGATCAATTGGATGGAAAATTACAGTAATTAATTATTTTTTATGATGATATGAGGTTTGGTGAAGTTTGGATGTGATGGGAATTGTAATGTTGAAGAAAAGTCGTTTTTGATGAAAACAACAAAGATAGGTCACACAAGCCTTTATGAATCGATGCAAGCAGAATAAATTTTGAAAACCAGAAGTGTTGAAAAGCCATGCATCGACTCATAGAGCCATGCATCGACCCATGTAGTGAAAAACAGAACTTATGCATCGATACAAGATGTGTATGAATCGATGCATACTGAACAACTTTTGAAAATGCAGAAAATTTACTTGTATGCATTGATGCATACGAAGCATGTGTCGACACATGCAGTCTATGAATTGATGCATAGACTTATGCATCGAGACATACTGAAGGGATTTTTAAAAATGGCAGAATTTTAACTGTATGCATCGATGCATACGTCCTATGTGTCGATGCAAGCAGCCCATGTATTGACACATGAGCTTATGGATCGACCTAAGCTGGGCAGGAATGAGCAAGATTTTTTTGAAACGATTTCGGTCATAACTTTTTAACCGTAGATCCGATTTAGGCATAGTTGGTATCATTGGAAAGCTTAGAACGAGTACTATCTAATAATAATAATTTCAAAACCAATAATTGAGGTCTGGAGGAATTAATATGATTTCCGTAATAAGAATTCGTTGTGATTCGTGGAATATTGTTGCGTATATGTGCTGTATGTTAATTCTATGTGTTGTAATTAACAGCATATAATTATGATTGTATTGCTATTATATGTTGTTGCTGTTGCTATATATTCATGAATGCTTGTTGATCTCATGAATTGTTGTTGTTGTTGTATATACCGGTGATAGTCTTATTAATTGAAGGGTGAGCGTTTGGCATATTTATGCTTTGTGATAATTGTTTCAGGATTATGTTGTACCTGTTATTCATTATGATTGCGTTGTTATCATGTGATATATATTGGTGTTGGCATTGTGTGGAATTATGTAGTGATCATATTCCGTTGATTGAAAGTTGCATGCTTCTGATGTGCATGCATGAGCATTTTGTTGATGGTTCATTCCCATTGTGCGGAATTGAACTTGCAGAGCCAATAAACTTACCTAGTGGACAGAGGTAGTGAGGCTAGATTCTTGACCCAGTGATGTATGGGCGAATCATGGATTTTACGCTGTTTTCCGAGGTGTAAGCGGAACAGGGTGTGGACTTGGTTCACGATTGGTACCACATGCATTTGAGTCTGCATTGCATATGTAATTATAACATGTTAGGATGGTTTCCAGTGTTATAATTGCATTGTTTGTTGCCGTTGGCATAATGATCTGCGTGTTTGTATTTATGAATCGTATGCTAATGCTGCTAATAAGGGTGGATTAACGAATTGGTTATTTTATTGTTTTTGAGAAATGTATAATGCATTTTAATCTTGATGAAATCTCACCCTTACTTTAATGATTTCAGACTAAGGAGTATAGCTGCTCGAGAATTGGTGAGGACAGCTTTAAAGTTGTGCTATTTAGATAATCCGCGTGTCAATGTCATGCTCTGGTAGTTGTAACACTGGGGAACGATTGATTGAAATTTTATGGATTTAAAACTAGTTGTTTTGGTTTTTGTTTTGGTTTATGTTTTGGTTTATGTTGGGAATAATTATTGATTGAATTATTCCGGATTTTGATGTGATATTTCCACTGTTTAAACATAATCCCTGATTTGATTTTAATTACTAAGTTCTTCAGTAAAAAGGCATTTTACACTGTTTTTGTTATTTTGAATTATTAAATTGTGACGCCCTTGTTATTATGCATAAAACTCTGATTAAAATTATATAAATCGCGGGTAAATTAGAAGGGGTGTTACAATAGTGGTATCAGAGCATAGTCGGTCGTGTCTTAGAGTCTTTATCCCTTTGTACGCGACAAGTGTGTACAACACTGTCAATACTTGTTGCTTTTCTGATTGCTTATTGCAGGAGTAGTGTGAAACTAAGTGGAGGAGAAGAGATGCTTTCCGGATATGTTCCGATTATAAGTCATTGGTACGAGGTACTACTTGGGAAGACAGTGCAAGAATGGTTAGGATTGTTGGAATCGTTTGGACCGCGAGTCATAGTTGGAAGTGCAAATAGGTGAGTATGATTCTGAGAACAAGAAGTGTTGGTAATGATGATTTATACTCCAGTATGATTATCGGATGTCTATTGACAAATTGAGGACTTGATCACCCTTAATCTCTTGTTGATAGTAGACGGAATCGTATTGGATGGTATACAATTGTCTTGCTAGCTAATTGGGGCATAAAGTGATGAATATGAATGGAGTTT
This sequence comes from Vicia sativa, assembly GCA_021764765.1. Lineage (NCBI taxonomy): Eukaryota > Viridiplantae > Streptophyta > Magnoliopsida > Fabales > Fabaceae > Vicia > Vicia sativa. Next base: position 143,161,715 of record CM038797.1, read on the forward strand.
GGTAGAAGCTTGTGAACCATATGAGTTGACAAAGACTCTAATAAGGACAATGAATTAAGATGGATGATCAGATTTGCGCAGCTGTTAATGATGGTGTTGTGGTGTTTATGTTGTATTCTTTGACGGAAGCGAAAGGAAAGGCTAAGAGTGATGAATTTCCAGTGGTGAATGAATTTCAAGAAGTGTTTCCGGAAGATGTTAGTGAGCTGCCACCTGAGAGAGAAGTGGAGTTTGCTATAGATTTGATTCCTGGAACTAGTCCGGTGTCGATGACGCCTTATCACATGTCGGCATCTGAATTGTCTGAGTTGAAGAAGCAGTTGGAGGAATTACTTGAGAAGAAGTTTATTCGTCCTAGTGTTTCGGGGTGCTCCGGTGTTGTTGGTTAAGAAGAAGGAAGGTACAATGAGACTGTGTGTTGATTACAGGCAGTTGAACAAAGTGACATTCAAGAATCGGTATCCATTGCCGAGGACTGGTGATTTGGTGGATCAGTTAGTTGGAGCTTGTGTATTTAGTAAGATTGATTTGAGATCTGGATATCATCAGATTCGCGTGAAGACGGAAGATATTCAGAAAACTGCATTTAGAACGAGGTATGGACATTATGAGTATTCTGTCATGCCATTTGGAGTTACTAATGCACCTGGCGTTTTCATGGAGTATATGAACAGAATATTTCATCCGTATCTTGATAAGTTTGTGGTGGTACTTATTGATGATATTTTGATCTATTCAAAGAATGATGAAGAGCATGCAGAACATCTTAGAATTGTGTTGGAACTGTTGAAAGAGAAGAAGTTGTATGCGAAGTTGTCTAAGTGTGAGTTCTGGTTAAGTGAAGTAAGCTTTCTTGGTCATGTGATTTCTAAGAATGGTATTGTTGTTGATCCCACGAAGGTAGAAGCGGTATCTCAGTGGGAAGCGCCGAAGAATGCTTCTGAAATCCGTAGTTTTCTTGGTCTTGCAGGTTACTATAGAAAGTTCATTGAAGAATTTTCGAAGTTAGCTTTGCCATTGACTAAGTTGACAAGAAAGGGTCAAGTGTTTGTTTAGGATTCTGATTGTGAGAAAGGATTCCAAGAGTTTAAGGAGAGGTTGACTAGTGTTCCGATTCTGATTTTGCCGAATCCGGCATAATCTTTTGTTGTGTATTGTGATGTGTCTTTGATGGGATTAGGTGGTGTTTTGATGCAAGATAAGCAGGTTGTGGCTTATGCTTCAAGACAATTGAAAGTTCATGAAAGGAATTATACGACTCATGATTTAGAACTGGCAGCAGTAGTATTTGTTTTGAAATTGTTTTGAAATTTTATGGATTTAAAACTAGTTGTTTTGGTTTATGTTGGGGATAATTATTGATTGAATTATTCCGGATTTTGATGTGATATTTCTGCTGTTTAAACATAATCCCTGATTTGATTTTAATTACTAAGTTCTTCAGTAAAAAGGCATGTTACACTGTTTTTGTTATTTTGAATTATTAAATTGTGACGCCCTTGTTGTTATGCATAAAACTCTGATTAAAATTATATAAATCGCGGGTAAATTAGAAGGGGTGTTACACCCTTTGCCTTAGCGTTGCCCTTTTCCTTAGTCTTGCCCTTTGCCTTAGTCTTGCCCTTTGCTGTATTCTTGCCATTTGCCTTTGTCTTGCCCTTAGCCTTGTTCTTTGAGGTTTCACCATCCTTAGTCTTAGCCTTCTTGTTCCCACCAACATGTATAACCCTATCTGCAGCTCTTTTACCTTTGCAACTTCTCATGTCATTACCAACACTTTCACATTTTTTACATGTAACGGTTGCTAAGGTCTTTGGCAACACATGTGAGTTTCTTGGCTCATCATTTGACTTGTTCCTCATCTTTTTGGGGCGCCCAATTTCCCTTATCATAATTGATGGATTGCCTACCATTTTTCCATTCACAATAGGCCATAGTTGAGGTCCATTGGTTGGGTAGATGATGTTGGAATAACATTCCAAATATTTAGACTTCCCGCATTTAGAGAATTATCTATCAGCAACATTTACACAATGATTATAAATAACATAATTACAAAAAAATTAGTCTTACTTATAATAGTCATCAACATATTCTTCAGGTGACTTCTTGATCTGCCACATACAAGAGATAACATATATGCAAGGAATCCCAGTCAGCATTCACACCCTACATGAACAAGTTCCTTCTTTGAGATTAATACAAAATGTTTCTTTCCCATTTGTGAATCCAAAGATTTCCATATCATCATCACCATGCTAGGTGGAATTCTATTTATGAGCAAACTTCTTCTTCTTTTCCAAGACTAGTTGGATATTTGGACATATATCTCCAGGATACCTCTGTATCATTTCCTTCTGACTTGTTATCCTCTTAGTGAGATAATGCTTAGTTCCCTCAAACAAAGAAATGATTGGTTTGTCTTTGTGCTCCAATATAGATCTGTTAAATGCCTTGCACATATTATTGACTTGAAGGTCACACTTAACATGTGTCTTAAAATGTGATATAGACCAAAACTTTGCAGGCACTTCCATCATATCTTCCCAAGCTTCGGGTTTCATAGCTTTTAGTCTATTCACTGCTCTCTCCCATTTTGGCATGGTAGTTTCCCTAGCTGCACTCCAAAACATCTCTTTCATTGCCACACCAGAATATTTTTTCTTCCAATTCCCATATTGATGCTTTACACATAACCTTTGTTCAACATGCTCACTTACACCTTGAACAACTAGAACAAGCCCTTGACAAGATAAAAACATTAGAATAACATATTACAATAACCACACTACATAAAAAACTAACAACATTAACACAATACCTTCTCCTGGTATGAGATGAATGCATAAGGAATATTGTTAACTGACTGCAAGTCTTTAAGGAGTAGTCTTATGAACCATTCCCATGAATCCCTTGTCTCAGCTTCTACAACAGCATATGCAATGGGAAATATTTGGTTATTCCCATCACTTCCAACAACAGCCATTAGTTGCCCCCATAATCACCTTTCAAAAAGCACGAATCAAGCCCCATTAATGGTATAAGTTAGCAAATCCAACCTTACATGCTTGTAGACACATATAAATTCTTTTAAACATCGGACCATTAGTTGAATCAGAACAATGGATAATTACACTACTGTTAGGGTTTGAATTCAATAATTCTTGTGCATAACTCCTCAAATGTGTAAACTGCTCCCTGCCAACACCCTGTATTAATTCCATTGCTTTTCTCTTAGCTCTGTATGCTTGATCAGATGACAGTTTCACACCCCATCTTTCAATTGCTAAGGCTATTAATCCACTTGGTTTCATGTTTGGAGTATGTTTAAGGATATGTGTAAATTTCTTGCGAACCAACAAGTTTTGGCTTGTCTATTATTTGTAGTCCTAGCACAAGTATGCTCATCATATAAACTAGATATTTTCCAAAATTGATTTCCAACCCTCTTACTAAACCTCATGTAGAATTTACACCCCTCTATGCAATTAACCACCATTCTCTTTCCATCATTCTTTTTGAACCACGCATTTTTATTAAGAACCATGGCATACTCCTTGACAACATCCTTAATAATATCCTTATTGCTAAATCTGGTGCCTAATTCGAACAGTGGGGTATCACTACTTTGGTAATTTGGAAAATGCTGATACTCTTCTTCATCCTCACTAGCAGGACAAGTGTATAGCTGATCTGAATCTTCATCTATAAATTGCTCAAGAGGTATTTCTGATATCTCATTAGGTAAGCATGTAGTCAATCTAAGTCCACAGAATCATCCTCAGAATCACCCACAATATCAACATCATCATCAGAACCACCCTACAAATCAGATTCACCCTCATCTTTATCACCCTCATCCATCTCACCATTAACTTATCAATTGCATCCTCATCATTCTCACCCTCATGATCTGTCAAACCCTCATCCATTTCACAACAAACATTATCAATTACTCCCTCATCCATCTCACAACTTGCATTATCAGTTACAACCTCATCCATTTCACAACCAACATTATCAGTTACTCCGTCACCCATCTCACAACCAACATTATTAGTTACACCCTCATCCATATCACAACCAGCATTATCACTATCATGACGTGTTACACCAGTAGACTTCACACCCTCAACATCATCAACACCCTTAGTAGACTTCACACCCTCACCCTTAGTAGACTTTACACCCTGAACAACATCAACACCCTTAGTAGACTTCACACCCTCACCCTCAGTAGACTTCACACCCTCAACAACATCAACACCCTCAATAGACTTTACACCCTCATCAAGCTCAACATCATCATTGTCATATGTTGGTGCATCCCGTCCCAACTCTGCCTCATCTACTACATTCGGGATATCAATACCATGCTCAACATAGACATCAACCAACTCAAACCCCTCAACATCTTTAGCAAATTTTAGTACATAATTATCATTCTCTATAGGTGTAAGACCCCTAGCAAATCTAAACCTATGGTTGACATACCAAAGACACTTCATGCTTATGTATCCTACCTGATGAACTAATTTCTCCAACTCTATGTAGGACATGTAATCAACTTCCCATGCCCACTTCATTTCTATTACTAACCCATTTAGATACAATTTAACAAGAGACTGTACAAGTGTGCCACGATGATGAATTCTAAGCTTAATTGTATTTTCACTTGATGGCCTGTATACGACAAAGTAAGAAACAATTAGGGTTTCAAATTAAACAATTAGGGACCTAGTGTCCCTCTTTCAGATTAAACAAATATACATCATGGGACCACTAAGAAACATTTGAGAAGAAGACAGGATGGGACCACATAGATGCATAATAAAAGAGAAACACCATACCTGAAACAGAACTTGTCGTTTTCACGCATTTTGGAAGACAAATGTGTTTGATTCATTGCTCCAATACGCACGTGTTGTTTTGTAAAAAACTTGGTCGAAAATGGATCACGAAAATGGATCATGAAGAAGATGCTTGAAAGGAGATTAGGGTTTTCAGCATAAGAGGATTGAAAGAGGATTAGTATTTTACTAAAGTAACTTTATGTTATTCAATTAAATAATATAAATAATTTCTAATATAATATAAAATACAAATTTAATAAAATAAAAAAATTACATTAATTTGTTTATAACGAGGTGGTAGGTGACTGGGTTCAAATGCATGTGCCATGTCATTAAAAATTCAGACAAATGGCTAGGGACCACTAAAATTTCACCAAAAACAGTATTGGGGGACTTAATAGTTGAATTTTTTTAAAAGGGACTAAAATCTTATGTATTTCATTGTAGGGGGACCAAACGTGTATTTAAGCCTTATAATTAAAAAAAAAAGAAGTGAAAAGTGATTTGTGGAAAGTGGTTCGACAAACACGTAGAGCAGCAACGGTTTTGATAAAACCATTGGCTGAATTTTGAAAGTAGCAAAATGGTTTTAATTTTTTTTGAGCTACATTTAAGTTTTTTTCTTTCTGCTTCATTCTTTTGGCAAGACACCATTTTTCCTTTATCCCAAGGTCTCTTCAGAGTACGAGACATGTTTAGACCACAGGCCGAAATCAATTCCACAGAACAAAATCCACGCCAATCCCTGCCAATATCAAAGGAAACAACAACGATACGATATTTCAAGAAAGTATAATCGAAGATTATGAGTGAAGATTTTGGAGGAGGTGGAAATGTCGGTGTTTTTTTCCCGGTGATTCCAATTTTGGATCTGGTGGTCCCAGTATTAGATTTTGTGGCAGATTTGACAGTTTTCGTGGTAGATTTGATACCAGAGTCGTATTTAAAAGAGGCATCGAAAGTGATGTTGGAAACGCCAGCGGTGTCAGAAACACTGCCGGAGACGATGCCAGAGTAGGAAAAGTCACTTTTTCTGATTGATGTTCTGGTTGTGTGGTGGGAAAATTCAATGATTTCTCTTGGTTCTTCTCAACAGTTTTAGGAGTGGAAATTTCCAAGATTGGTTTCAAGAATAATGGAGAATAGGTATGGTGGAAATAAGAGGTGATGTGGGTACTGTTTGTTAGCTGATGTTGAGGAAATGTTGTGTGTGAATACCGCCATGGATCTGGTGTTGGGTGTTGGTGAGGATGAGGTTGAGGTGTAAAGGGTGAAGTAAAATATGATGGTGGAATACGTGATCGGAGATGATGGAGTTCAGTTGTGAGGTTGTTGATGCTTGCTGAAAAACTAAGTTGAAATGATTGTTGACTTTGGAGGAGTTGAGTGAGGGAGGCGGAGAGTTCTTTCATGGAAGGGGAAGGTGGATTTATGGCTTCACTCTCAATGAAAGTACCATACGTTATGAACATAATTTTGGGACTAAGAGAAATAGAGAGAAATTATACTAAAAATGCTAACAACTCTAAAAACTAACTTCTTCATTCATTTGATTGATGATAATTACATATATCAAACACCTATTTATAACATTAAAATTAACTAATTAGCTTATGGACTTGTGCCTAGATCATTCATCACAATATTAGAATATCATTGTGTTAGAGATTTTGAAACATCATCCCAAACATATTGAAATTTGTCTAAATATGATATCAGCGGTTGAAGAGTACGAAGAAGTGATAAAAGTGAATTAATGTTGTAAATTTTGCTATCACACGATTACAATGAAGCGATAAAAGCAACAATAAATTAACGTTTCGTGATTGCATGAATCAAACAACACTTATAATTTTAAAACTTTAAAGTATAAGTATACTAGTCACATTTTTCTACATTTAATATTTAGTCTATAAACAGAGTGTAAAAGTTAACCATTCACACATGAACTCTATAATCTCTAATGCCATTTTTTCTAATTATAAGTGATATCAAAATTTGGTTCTATTTGGTAGGTGGATGGAGGAGGCAATACTAGATCTTGATGTTTGATGTTAGATCCTTGAACAAAAAGTTTTTTTTAGTTGTATAGTTAGGAATCATGCTTTAAATGCATACAAATGTAAAAGTGTAACAAAAATAAAATTCTCTATCAGTTGATCCTTACGAACAATCATGAATCAGGAGTTGTATGATTACCTCTTATAATATATAACTTTAACTCAATAAAATCAAAAGGGATTACAAATGTTGCAAAGTCTCTAAATACTTTATACAAACAAAATATGAGCAAGGTAAACTTTTATCAACATAAGTTAGTTAAGCAAACGACGTTGTTGAAAGCAATCATAACTCTGTTGGTGTTGCTAAGGTTTTTGTTTTTGCCTGATGCATTGAGATCTATTAGATAATTATTGAGATATAGAAATACTTTAAGAGATAATTAGATTATGAGTTCTTCATAAGTGATCGAGTGTTTTAAGCGTGTGAATTGAGACGTAAATTGAGCTCTTACTAGAAAAGATTAAAACAATACTTTTATCATAGAGAGTTGATTTATGACTTTTTCTCTTCAAGATTGCTTATGTTTTGGTATGCATTATCAAAAACCTAAGTTTCACATCAATTAAAGATAAATATTCAAAATTGTTGATAAATAGTGACAATCCTCGTTTTATAAGTCAGTTTTACAAGGTTGACTTAAGCCCAATTGCAAATTTAAGACAATATCAAAGTCTATTAAAGATATGTTGAGTCACTTGCTATCAAATTGCCACTATCATAACACTCACCGTTTATATTCATACATCAAGCTCATTGGAGAGAGAGAGAGAGAGAGAGAGAGAGAGAGAGAGAGAGAGAGAGAGAGAGAGAGAGAGAGGACAATTGCATTAATTTTCACTCGTTTAAAATGAGGATGCCTCCAAGACATTTATACAAGTGCTGCACAACAATTGAGACCTAAAAAAACATTAAGGAACAAGAAAAACTAAAACATGATCTCATAACCAATTAACACAAACTGTTAATCGATTACATAGACAAAACTCTAAAAATCAAATGTTAGGTGTAGCGGATTAACATGTTTCGTTAATCGGTTACAACAACTCAAAAATTAAATTTTCATATTTCAAAAATATTTTTTCCATCAACTGTAACCGCAATCGATTACACTACGTGATAGTCAATTGCAATACTTAAAATATCAAGACTTCACGCAACACCCACCTCAAAATTAATTTTCATCTTTCTTTCATTATTTCATCATTGATTATCTTTTCATCTTTTAGGATATTATTGATTCTTTAATCAAATTACTAGAAAATTGTATATATTCTCAAGGAATTAGTACTAATCAAAAGGTTGCTTTTATTGGACTAAACAGTCCGACAACTTTTCTAAGTACTCATTATCTCTATTGGAGGTTTCTAGAGTAAGGCAAGATTAACTTTAATAAAAACAATATATTCATATCATATGATCTATATATAGGACATATGAATTAAATTCTAAATTATATTTTATGTCTATTAAGTGCATTATTCCCCTTTAATCACATTCTTATCATAACATAAACCTGATTATTTTTTCCATTAAGTCACATTCTTAGCATAACATCTGTCTTTTTTTCCTCTAAAGTAGACGATGATTATACAATTAGAATTGTGCAGGAAAGATGCAAAGCTTGATTAATACTATGAAAATGGATATTATATAAAAAAAAAAATGATGTTCACAATCAGAAGCATCTCTTTGTTGTGACACTTCATTGTTTAAGAAGAGAATATGTAAAAACACGTCTTTAAATATTTTTTAAGAGTTATGTTTTCTTAATTTCTTTGCGATTTTAAGCATTGTTGTGTGTTAAACAATGGATTGTTTTAGCAAAAAAAGTATAAACATCGCAAACTAGTGATTAACGGTGCTTTATTCTTGGAATTTGTTTGACCAACTTTGATTGGAAAGAATTTATTTATGCCACTAAAAAAATTGTCGTTTTGTATTAATAAAAGCAACAACAGTATATTTTTTAATTCATTAAACGAATGATTACTTTTAGTTAATGCGTCTTTTACATTTATGTCCATAAACATAATGTATGAAGCCTTTTTAATACTTGAAGGAATGTAGACACAATATTAACAAAGAACAGCATCCAACTAAGCCAATGTCTCAACTTCAATTAATAGTCCAACATCCAAAATTGATGTGAAAATTTGAAATTATTAGTTGAATTGTACTGAGACTGTACTTAAGTGTCATGTATAAAATGTTGTTGTAACCGTCTTTAGTCTTTAGATTGTTTGGGGTAGAATATGAGTGATCGTAAAATTAAAACCGACGACTCTAATTTATGCACTAATAAATGAGATAGAATAAAAAAAAGTCCATGTGCCTCCGACACCATCGAGCCAAGCTTCACCGGAGGCACAACGGATGACGGAACCATTAACTCATGATGATTCTGATAGCAACAAGAAGTAAAATGAAGAGCTTGAATTTGAGGAAGAACGGAAAGCGATTGAAACCCTAGAAGAAGATTTGAATGCGAAAAATGGAGGTGCACAAATTTTGGGTGGATTTTATTGGAAATATTACAAGTGTGAGTGTGGGTAAATAGTCTCACATTGGGTGAGAGTGTGGTGACTTGAGTATTTATAAGTGGGAGAGCTCACTCACCTATCACCTTAAGATTTTAGGTGGACAAGTGATGTGTCTTCCATAAAGGTGTGTTGCTCAAACGAAAGTCCCTACAGAGTTTAAGAATGCTCCTCGCTTGACCCTCCCCCGATTGTTGCGCCAATAACTAGTATCATGAGCCTTTGGTTTCGAGAAGGGACCGACTTACTTGTATCGAAAGGAATCTCTACATGGGCAAGGGTAAGGAATCTCCACATGGGCAAGGGTAAGAGTCCTGCATGTAGGTAGAGGTCTTCCGTTGAAGAGAGTCAATGACGGTACAAGTGTGAGGGGGAGCATTGTGGTAGACTCACACTTGAGGGGGAGTATTGAAAGTATTACAAGTGTGAGTGTGGGTAAATAGTCCCACATTGAGTGAGAATATGGTGACTTGAGCATTTATAAGTGGGAGAGCCCACTCACCTATCACCTTAAGGTTTTAGGTGGACAAGTGGTGTGTCTTCCATAAAAGTGTGTTGCTCAAACATAATGTCCCGAATTTAAGAATGCTCATCGCTCGACCCTCACCTGATTGTTGCGCCAACAGATTTTCTCGGTGAGAATTGCAACCTTAAGAAAGGAAGAGCGATGTCCTATGTAGCACCGACGATGGTTGATAGAGAAGTTGAAGTCAAGATTGAAAAAGAAGAAGATATTGCGTCTGAACTGGAGTTTTGAGGAACTGCCCTAATTCTATATGTATTAGGAGACGATTTGAGCATGAACATGGTGAAGAATTTTATGGTTAAGATGTGGAATTTCTTCCAACTACCAGATATGTACTCTCATGATGATGGTGAAACCACCCAGTTGAACTTCCGACTGATAGGGGTGTATCAATGGAGTCGCCATCAAATGTCTTTTATCTCGCGAAGGAGAAAGGAAAACATCGAGTAAACTGAGGGGGAAGAAACCACGATCTCACGATCGAGAGATCTAGGTAAGGAAGATTGTTACGTGAGGGGAAGATATTAGCACCCAACACGCCCGTAGTACTCTATGGTATCCACTTCTATTTTCTAGCTAAAGGGTGTGTCATATCTATCTATGCTTAATCGTTATAATGCATGCAAAAGAAAAGAAAAATAAAGAAACCACGGGGAAAAGAAGGAAGTATTTACAAGTTGTGCTCGATCGAGCCCCGTGACAAGAAACGTATTCCCTCGTGCAATGGGAAAGTCAGAACGTCGTAGTTCGGCTCACTTGTTTTGGTGGATTTTGTGTTTTTTATTTATGAAAAGGTTTTAAACACAAAGAAAAAGACGCCCAAAGACGAAAAAGAGTTTGTCTTGGTTGGTTGCTTTTACCTTTGTGAAATGAGTTCAAACATTTATTAAGTGTTTTTGTTTTCAAAAGAAAAGAAAACAAGTTTTAGTTTTAATTACATGCAAGGATGCAAAGAGAGAGAAACAAAACAAAAGGGAGACTAACTAGTACTAGCCCTAATGTTGTCATGCAAAAGTTGGACCTATGGTTGAGGATAAGAGGAGTCTCTACCTATGTGAACATGCAAAGGATGTAAATCCTAATGTCTAGGCTCGAGAGCTATCCTAACCGAGAGGTCCTAAGGGAAAACTATCCTATATCCATCTTGGTTGTGAAACCAAGGGATGCAGAGGAATGAGGCAAACAAGTGCTTTGGCAAAAGCACACAAACAATGCAATACGCAAACAAATGTCAAACAAGCGTAGGCATAACCTACAGAGCAAATGATGTGAGTTCTGCAATGAATGCGAACCCCGGGATTGAGTGGAGAGTCAGACTAGGGAACTCTTGCCACTTTTAATATTGACTCGATAAAGGAAGCAACACGATTCGCTTGTGCTGAGCTGACATGGACTAAAATTGTGTGGGAGTCAATTGCGGACCCCTTTCGCTTGCCCATTATATCATCACGACTCGATAATAGGAAATATAAAAAACGGGACTTCGTTTGGTGGTGCCACGTCGGGTTGCCTAACCACTCTTGACCTATGTAAGCACAAATGTAAACACTTACTGAGAATTACCTCCCTATGAACGGTGGAGGATTTTAAACAAACCAAACACAATTAGCACATAATTTGTGGAATGCCTTGCTACAGGTCTTTAAATAGCGACTTTGAGCCCAACGCTCCTATCCTAATCATGGCAAAGAAAGCAGTAAAATCCTACTTCTAATGATCTCTAGGAAAGCTATAAAAGAATGCAGTAAACAAGGGATAACTAGTACCAAACAGATAACCAATTTGAAGAGCACTGCGAGCTAAAATAATACTCCGAAAAACTTCAAGTATTGTAGTCACACAATAAGAGTAAACCGGTGAGAAATACTCAAGGTATCAATAGCAAAAACGGAATAGGCGCTCATACACATCCGCAACAATAACACCTGCAAGAGAGGAGAAATCCCAACAAACAGACAATAAAATGTACACATATGCGCACAAGCCAAGGAACATGCGTATACACATTCCGATCAAGTGTACCTGCAAGAAAACCACGCAGGCAGACAATAGAATGTACGCATATGCGCACAAGCCAAGGAACATGTGTATACACATTCCAATCAATGTGTACCTGCAAGAACGGAGTAAGATCGAAAAAAGCAGACAGTAAGATGTACACGTATGTGTACAAATGCAAAACACCTACAAGAAGGGAGTTAGACCCAAAAAGTAGACAATAGAATGTATACGTGGGTATACAAGTGCAAAACACCTGCAAGAAAAGGGAGTTAGACCCAAAAAGTAGACAATAGAATGTATACGTGGGTATACAAACGCAAAACACCTACAAGAAGAGAGTTAGACCCAAAAAAGGAGATAATAGAATGTATATGTGGGTATACAAGCGCAAAACACCTGCAAGAAGGGAGTTAGAACCAAAAATCAAACAATAAGATGTACACGTGTGTGTACAAGCGCAAAATACCTGCAAGAAGGGAGTTAGACCAAAAAAGCAGACAATAAGATGTACACCTGTGTGTACAAATGCAAAACACCTGCAAGAAGGGAGTTAGACTAAAAAAGCAGACAATAAGATGTACACGTATGTGTACAAATCCAACACACCTGCAAAAACAGAGTAAACCCGAAGAAGCAGACAATAAGATGTACACGTATGTGTACAAATGCAAAACACCTGCAAAAACGGAGTAAAACCGACGAAGAAAGCAAATAGAATGTACACGCATGTGTACAAGCGCAAAATAAAGGTACTAAAAGTCCAAATCTCACATGAAGGAGTCCAAGTACCTCGCACATGAAATAAAGTGTCAAAATTAACAAAGCAAGTGGTGGAAATAATGCTCCAAACGCAAAACCGATTACAAATATGATTATAATCTAGTATAAGCATGCAAGAAGTGAAATAAAATCGGAAAAATCGGAATGGGAAGTCGGTTTTCCGAAATCGGGGTGAAAAAGTCAACTTCTCGGAATTGATTAAAAATCGCATAGTTGCTTGCAAAAACGTCAACGGTTTAAAAAACATATGCGTTTTTAATTAATTCCGAGTGCAAGCGTACTTCTTGAGCATTAAAGGGACGGGTCAGAGGGAGTGTTTGAACATGTTGTGATCAAAATTTGGTTCTGAAACCTCCAAAATCGGTTCCGGAACTTGTCAAAACATGGGGGACAAGTATCGTTACTTTGAACTTTCAAAGAAAAATGAGTTTCGAAGTGTAAAATTGCCAAAAATTGCTTATGGAATTGCAAAATTCATGTTTTTTTGAATTAAATTCCGATTCAAGTTTTTGTTTGGTTTTGAAATGTTAATGAATCGGGATTTAGTCCATAACATGTAATCAAAAGCCAAAAGAGAAAAGCAACACAAGTTATGTACATGTATAGTTGAATTTCAAAGTAAAAAGATGTAAAAATGCATGTAAATGCATATGTACATGTGTTGTGTGGTGTTTAGGTGGATACATGTGCAAGTGTATGTAATATCATATGCAAACGATACATACTCTATGCATACTCTACCTAAATACGATACAAACATGTAAAAATGCTAAAAGAAATGGAGTGCGCAAAGTGTTAAAATGTGGAATGTGCATGCTTGTGAAATTGTGTGTGAAAAGTGAGGTTTTCTCATGTTTTCATGCCTTAAAAATCATACACCGACATGTTCAATTATTCTAATGATCCTACATGCACATGCAAAGATATAAAAGAATGCAATTTATGTCAAAGTGTGTGTATTCAAGTGTGTGTACGTGGATTATGTATAATGTGCAAGTGTATGTGAAATTAGGTGCCTTAATTCCTACATTTTGACACAATTCTATGCACAAAATAAGCCTCAAATCATAAAATTCAATGCATGTTAATTGATCTACACATTTCCTAATGCATGAACATGTAATTGATGATGCAAAGTGTTCAAATCATGTGCCTAAATGCAAGGAAAATCAACACCACAAGTGTATGTGTGTGTAGTGTGCAAAAAGTTTCACACCGACACCTTTCGAGGCACAAAATCGGAATCAAATCAAAGAATTCGACCAAACAAAATCAATAATCGGAATCCACACGGAATTTGCAATCAATTCGACTATTCAATTTCAAGAAAATCAAAAGTCGGAAAATAGCTTAAAATAAGTGCTTAATTGAATTAATCACTTACTTGAACTTGAAGTCTTGTCGAAATTGATGAGGAAACACTTGTAATTCTCCAAGAAAAGCGGAAGAGGAAAGGCTTGATCCTTGAGAAAATTGAAGAAAATTGATGAGGAAGGCTTGTTCCTAGGTTGAACCGAGCTTGTAAGGTGAAACAAGGAGGATTACGGCTGGTTGCAAAGGAGTAAGGCCGGTCCGGTCAAGGCCTAGGACAGAGGTAGCGCGGTGAGCTCCGGTCGGGCTTGAGGAGGTGGTCGAAAAACTGACCGGAGGGAGAGAGAACGAGCAGAACGCTCGGAGGAGAATGGAGGACCGCACAATTGCGCTTGGCCAAGAGGGAAGGGATACCGGTCTTCCAGCAAGGAGGATGGCGGTCGGACTGGAGGCCGGTGGTGGATGGCTGGTCGGAGATGGAGGCAAGGATGGTCCGATCGATTGAGAAGCTTGGAGGGAAAATAATTCTCTTGAATTTTGTTTTGTAACTTTGAGAGAAAATTGAGATAATTAGAGAGAGTTTTGTGATTTTTGAGTGAAAATTAAGCAAATGAGAGTGTTGTTGTGATTTGTGAAGGCAAAAATTTATTTATACTGTGTAAATTTGGGTCTTAGAGTGTCTTGGATCCATAAATAAGCCCAAATCGTGATTATCCGGATAATTCTCGTAATTAATTCAAAACAGCCCGATTCGTCGAGAATTTGAAGTTGGACTCTAAACGAAAAATGTCCAGAATGCGATTTTGCTTGTGGGAGTCCAAATTTAGACTCTATCGGGAGAACGTTCCAGGAGATACAAAATTTTTAAGTTTCAGCATAATTTTCAGGCGTTTGACACATGCAGAATTTGAATTGCGCTCTTCGAAGAAATTGCCTCGAACGAGGGTCTTCTGATCAAAATTTGACTTGAGTATCTCTGAGACAAATGAAGCTAGCAAATTTTTTGAACTTTTGGCACTGGTCCCACCTTGTTTCGATAAAAATCGAGCGAGATATGATTTTTTGAACTTCGCGTATCAGATGAAAATTGCTCAGTTCAGCCCAAAATTAACTCCGAAGAATAAAATTATGGTATTGATTGGTGAGGAATTGACTCTTGACTTGAGAATGAAAGTTGTAGAGGATTTCGATACGAAATTTTAGAAATCGTCCTTGCTCAGTTTCGAGTTTCCAGCTAGGAGATATGAAGTTTTTAGTGTTCAGAAAATACGGTTCAACACTAAAATTCAGTTTAATCCTTTTGAGAAATCGATTTTTTCGGGGACCTTCCTCACATAATTTGCTTCCAGCTTTCAAATGGAAGTTGTAGATAATAAGGAGAGGGAATTTCCAGTCAAAAATCATCAGAAAATACCCGACGAGCTGTGAGATACGCCTTATGGATTGCCCAAAATCCACTTTATTGAGAAATAAGCGAATAAATTTTTTTCTTTGACAAAACGGCCTCCGACCTAACCAGATAAACTGGAGAAAATATTGAAAATATCCCAATGCTTATGGAATCAAACCGAAATAGCTTTCTGACCAGAATATATTGTATTGAGCATACGAATCGAAGAATATCGATACCGAACTCAAAAGGATCTGAGATACCCGAAACACGCTATTTCTTTCACCATCTGAGACACCTTGAACCTGGTAACCCCATTATCAATGCTATGCATGCAAACATGTATGTTTATGCAATCGAATTATAAGCCAGAAATACGGAAAATAAGAGGGTAAATTTTGGGGTACAACAGATGGATACTTTCTTTTCAGATTCAAGATTCATAAAGATTTAGATTCGGTCTTGATGAAGGGACTTTACACCATCAGAGGTATGATAATGATTCTAAAGGAATGGAACCCTGATTTTTACATGAAGCAAGATATGCTGAGAACCATTCCTATATGGATTAAACTCCCCAAGCTTCCACTATACCTTTGGGGTGAACAAAGGTTTATTAAAATTGGTAGTGCCATAGGAGCACCTTTAGTAACTGATGAATGCACAACTCATAGGCTAAGAGTTTCATATAACAGGATCCTAGTTGAGGTTGATATCACAAGGAAGTTGGTTGATGAAATCACTATAAAGGACAAGGAAGGGAGGAAGATGAAACAACCTATTGAAATATAAGTGGAAACCACAATTCTGAGATAAATGTTGAAGCGGTAAAACGGCAAGCAAAAGTAAGTATTTTTATATCGGATGATATATAAGTTATATCGTATCGTGTCCACAAAGATTGGTATATTGAATTGTCGTTTGACAAATCTCTCGTTAATGATTTTGAGTTAAAATGGATTGGTTGGAAAATGTTATCAACAAAAATAAATGCATAAAAACAAAGAAAACGATAAACTTATCATGAATTCATATAATTTACTCATCACAAACTTAAACATATTGATCAGTTGCAGTTAACCCACTCTACTCGTCAAAATCATCACGGACACCACGAGATGTACCACAAGAGACGTTATGTCTAACGCAAAGTTGAAGACAACCGTATTACTCGTGTCAACGATCTCTCAACACAACACAAACAACACTGAGGCATTAAGCTCTGATACTCACGATGATTATTAGCTCTAAATCTATCTCTAGAATCTAGAAACTAATAGATATCCATCCTTAATCAAGATTTGTGAGATATATGTCTATAGCAACCCAAACGCAAACATAAATGCAAAAAGATCAAGGAAGATATCAAGATTAATTTTTAAGCAAGCTTTATACAACACCATAATCAACAAATATACATATGATCAAGGTAAATATACATACAAACTCCAACAAATAGAGATTACAAATAGAAGAGAATAAGGAACCAAACATTTCTTGGTTTGACAACACCAATTGATGGATCATCCGATTGCAACCTCCAAATGATGTTTCTAAGCCTCTCTAGACCAAAAAATGACGTGGATGGTGTTGGGACTCAAAAAACTCAACCCATAACCTAAAAATGTGTCTTTGACCCTATTTAAGGATTTTCAAAGTCGCAGGGCGCGCTTAGCTATGTTTGTTGGCGCTTAGTGCGCTTTGCGCTGTGTTGAAAAAATTCAGCACTTGTTTTCGCCATAACTTGAGAATCGTAAATCTGTTTTGCGTCTGGTTCGAAGCGTTTGAAAGCTTATTCAATTTACTTTCTATCAATGACAAAATATAAACCAAATTGATGATTTTTTATTCTTTGATTTTGAGCCTTATTCATTAATGAGTTTGCGCGTTTGAAGCCATGTCTTCGACACTTTATTGCTCATGCTCCAAATACGCATTAATACCTATAAAATGAATGGAAAACTATCAAACGGTACACAAATGCACAAAAACTCGATATATACAATTTATACATAATTATACAAAAATCGGGTAATTATTCAAGAATATTAACAAACAAGAGTCGAAAAGTGCCACAAACTAACTACTTAAACCCCGACTTTTTGGTACCTAACAGTTGAGCATAACTATGGTGAAGGGGTGAGGAAGAAAATCTAGAAGCCAAAAATTAAGCAAGATGACATAAAACATGACAACCCACCAACTGTATCTACACCAAAGTAGGATAATGGCAAAGGGGACAATGAAGAGAATGATGATCCATGTACCAAGGTGAGCAATGCTACAAGAAAGAGGTAAGAGAACTTTTCAGCCTGAATCAAGAATTTTTCATGCTGAATCATCAAACTTCGCGCCTTGTTATAATGGTTTTAAGGTTCTGGAGGTTTTGAGTGACACCTTAGTAACCTTTGATAGGGATCCATGATTGTGTCCTGGAATGTGAGGGGGGCTTAATGCATATATTTTGGGTTTTTCTAGTAGGTTGGATCCTCGCGATCGCCTTGTTCTCTACTGTTTTTTTAATTTATATTCTTATGATTAAAAAAATGAAACAATACTACATACACGATATCAAGATGCATATTTAAGAAAGATTAAGTCTATAATTCAATTCATCTTTGTAGGCCTTTGACCCAGTGTTTTAAAAACCAGATCAAACCGGAAGGTCGAACCAGGAATCGGCCAGGTAATCGTTCTGGTTCAATTGTTGGATCGCATGTGTTATTAAACCAGTGTGAATCGGTAAAAACCGGTGTAAACCTAAAAAAGCGGGAACCGACGATTTTTCAAAACTGGTGGTTTAGTTGCATTTTTATTTTTTTAATTTTAAAAAATCAAAATGACGTCGTTTGATTATTTTATTTAAAAATAAAAATTAAAAAAAATAAATTAAAAATAGAGTAATGATATCATTGACGGGGAAGATTTTGCGTATGCGGAGTATTTTGTTGCAGATAATTTTGATATTGAATAAAGAGATATCAACATTAAAAAAAGTTTTTCTTCTTGAAATTAAATTTAGTAGACAATGAATTTATTTTGTTATAAACTATTTAATTGTATTATGTTGCAATTAGACTTTATTTTCAAATAGACTTTGTAATTTTGTACTATTTTGTTATATGTGATATCTATGTTTAAAATTTGAATTTAAATTATGAAATTATGAATTTTTTTATGATATAAAATTTTCAAAAAGTATAAGTGCCTGTTATATTTTATAGAGACTGCATCATCCGATTTGACATGTTTTATATTTATATAGTTTTGTTATAATGACCGATCTATTTAATCAAATTATCCGATTTAATTCGATTTAGTCATACAATCCGATTAATAATTCAGTAGTTCCACTAATAAATCAATAAACCAATATTCTCACCGGTTTAATATTTGATCTGATTTTTAGAAAACTGTCTTTAGATCCCTCCAAAATCCAATCAAAATGTAAACTTAATTATGAATAATTAAGGCAAACAAAAAAATTCAATTCACAAAAAATAAAGTTAGAATTATTAGAGTGAACAATTGAATGGTAAAGAGTATGCTAATTGTCTTTTATATGTGAGCATATCACATCATATTTTTATACAGTGTATGAGAATGATACAAAACAGTTATGGCAATAAAAGGATAATGTCATGACAAGGATCCAAAGATCCTGAAATATTAGTAAAATTTTAACGAAGTACAATTGATGGACAAGAAAATTGCAGAAGAAGGAGGAAGAAACAAGATAGAAAAAAATGGATATAATTTTCGATAATGACTGGATTGCTGCTTTGTTTCAAATCTTCCTTAAATTTTTATATTTTGGTTTGACATTTCATTATTTTATTTATTTTAGTTTGAATAAATTAATATTAAAAATTTAATTCAATACTTTATCTTTATTAAAAAATATATAAAAGAAAACATAACATGTTAAATGAGACGAGGCAATTGAAAGTTTACATGTCACTCAAAATATGCAATGAAAAAAAGGTACATACCTATATTGTTTTTATTAGAAATGGTATTGCTGATGTAAATATAAGGATAATTAACATAAAATAAAATAAAATTTCTGTTAATATGATTATTTGAATAGTCATCCCACAATTTGAAAGTATTCTAAAAAATATATTATGAATTCTACATTTAAATTTAACATGATAAATATAATATTATAAATACTTTGAACTATACCTATATTAAAATAAAATATATTTTAAAAATACATCTATCAAACAAGTTTTTTTTTCCTCATCTCCAAAACAGTTTTCAAAAACAAGATTACCAATCATATTTTAGTTTATTTTATTCTTCAAAAATAATTTTTTAAATTAATTTATAAAATAGTTTGTTTAGAAAAACATAGGTGGAAGTAAATGGAGTATTATTTAAGCAGAAAATGTAAAGTAAATTATTAACCCCATGTGGTTATATATACACTGAATAGATCCAAACTACTGATACAAAAGAGAAATCGAAATCAAACTCAAGTAAACAAAATCTACTGGAGGCAGGTTCCAACTACCCAACTTATATTTGATCTTCGTGGAATCTCAATACCCAAATTAATGTCTGATGACTTCATTCAGTGAATTGAAATTGAAAAAGAGTACGCAAGTGACATTTTTTTTCCTTTTGACTTAGGGTAACTCATTATCATTATGTCTCAAATAATTTAGAGGTGATATAATGATATTCTAATTTTAAATTTATCTCATAATGAAAAGAAATATATATATTTTTAAATGTGTTATTAATTATTTAAATAAAAATGGATTATTGTAAATTGTAAATAATATAAAATTGTCTTAAATTTTATTTGATAATGTAAAAGCTTGCTAACGCCAATTCTTTATATTTTATTTAGGGATAGCAATTAGACGCAACTCCGACAACTATCTTTAAAGTATACCCACAAGCAAATAGGATAAAAATTTATAAAATAGATACGGATTTGGACATGGATAATTATCTATTAAAATAAACGGATATGTGAACGGATACCGGTATTTTAGTACTTACCCCGTCCCATATTTGCACAATCCATATTTATATGTTTTTTATGTTTATAATTTTGTACACAAGTTTATTTATTAATTTTATTAAATATATCACTATTAAACTTGTATGTTTTTATATATAAATATTTGTTTATTTCTTAATTCAATAATAACACCACTGAATTTTTTAGTATTATTAAAAACGTAAAATTACATGACAAATAATAATTGGTCAATTATTCTTAATAGAAATGCGGGTAAATGAGTATTGGTACATGTATTTAGGTACCTATAGGATACAAGTACGAGTACGTACATGTTGGTGCCCACACGGGAATGATTTCCGGTACGAGGATTTTTTCAAATTGCAGATACGAGGACGAATATTATATAATACCCTGCCCATATCATACCTATTGTCATCCCTAATTTTACCTAATTCTACTATCACCTACTTAAAAAGGTTTAGAATTAATACTTACTTTTGTCCATTCCATTTGAACAATTTTGAAAAAAAAAAAATTTAGACTTAGGTTTCCAACACTATATTTTTACGACTTTAATTGGTATGCACCGACAATGTAAAGAAGTTTTACAATGCCAGTTAATTATGACCGTAAGATTTAATCATACAGACACTCACACCTTACGTCAGGATGAGCGGAAGTGATTTTAATCACTCCCTATATATAAATTATAAGTTCCGCTGCATGTCATAATAACTATTCATTCATTCACTCTTACAAAATTATGATATTACAGACTTGGACGTTGAAGTTTTAATTTTACAAGTAAGTTTTCACTCCACCGTATCGGAGACTCATACCACCGCATCGGAAAAACTTCTTCTCTTTACATCACTGACCGTCCGTTCCACTCTGAAATAAAATTTATTCAATAAAATAAAATAACTGTTAAAATTGTATTTTTATTGAGATAATTAAAATTTATATTCTTAAACTAATATTAAATATAATAAGTTAATATGTGTATTTTAAAAATTAAAAAATTGCAATCAAGAAAAAACTTCTAATTCAATCTCCTCCCCTAATTGTAGTTGTGGTCAATTTTCTTATTTTTCGTTATCTCCTCTAGAGGGGTGATTCATGATCGATTTTGATCTAAAATCACTCCTTCAAATTGTTTTTGTTTCTCTATTAATTAAATAAGTGATTTCTACATATATTTAGTGTTTTTGTATTTTTTTTTTTTTTGTGATTTCATCATTATAGTGCGTCGTTGTTTGTTTTTATATTTAGTGCGATGTTTATTTGTTTCAGGTTGAAAAATTAGTTTCGATATAGTACAAATCCAATCTATGACTTTGGTGCCATTAACACTACAAATACGCAATAATTGATATTTCAGACATTTCAATACATATTTGTGGACTTACGCAATTTTTTCGTTTTATGCTATTAACAATTTAACATGTTGTGAGTTTCTTTGTAAATTTATCATTTTTGTTTTTGATAATTTTGAATTTGTATTGCAAGTACTCTATTAATTTGAATGAAAGAATATCGTTTATTTTAGTAAAAAAGGACAAGCTTTTACACGAATGTGTGACACAAGTAAGTATCATGGGTTCGAACCCGTGTCACTGCATCTAATATCCTGACACAACTACAATTTGAAAATGTACCTTATTATATTATAAATTGAAAAAAAATTAAATTTAAATTCACATTTACTTTTATATCTGATAAAGTGGAGTTTCTTGGTCAATCAGATCCATATAGACCTTTAGATTATGTTGTCATGGTTATAGAGGAGAGGTTTCATTTCAAGTCATAGTTTGACGAGTGCCCTCCTAAAGCACATGTTTTGACGAGTGTCATTTTTAATAAAATTGTTAAGGACATGGATGTGAAGTTTGACATGACCACAAAACAAAAGATAATTTTTGGTTGTTTGCAAGTTGCACATGCTTAGGACTTTCTTCTTACTATTTTTATTGATGGGCTAGGCCAACATATGTCACCGATGGAGTATCGTACTATCCTAAGATACTGCCTTATGATTTCTTTATTTCCTATTGATTAGGTTTGCCCTGTTTGCCGTAACGCGTGTTTGGATACATTTAGGGAGCACGCGATTCATTGTAGGGAGCTTTCAGACTTCAAATACCGACATGACTTTGTTATGGATGTCTTGATTAATATATTCCAACGTGCCAGATTATCTGTGAAGAAAGAGGCGCCTGTGAATTTTTTGACTGATCCACTTAAGGGGAGATTGACACTTAGGCCATCAGATGTTTTGTGTTCGAGTGGGTAGGAGGGAAACATGCTTGTGTGGACTTGACGAGAGTTTCTCCACTGGTAAGTTTAAGGGATGATGGTTTTATTGTGGGACAGACAACTCTCAAAGCTGCTTATAGTAAAATGGCCAAACATGAGAAAGCATGGTCTGGAAATCAACATATTTTTATACCATTTATCTTTGACAATTTTGATTTTCTAGCACTAGAAGCAATTGATCTTTTAACGGGAGTTCAAAGACTTATGAATAACAATGTTGTATAGGTCTATGAATATAATTTTTAAGAGAATTGATTTTGCGATCCAAAAAAGAGTATCGACGCAACTTGTTGCATGCTTACCTTCTATTTATATCATATTATTTGTTAATTCTACTTTGAAAATGATTTTCTATTTAACTCTAATGTTAATCAAATTTTATCAATCATCTACCTTAAAACAAACAATTTTATTTGACAAATAAATTAAATACAATTTAGATTAAAACTATCTTTGCTTTGACTAATAATAAAAGATACTATTTGATACACTTGTTAAAATATTTTGAGCAACATAAAATAGTTATATCTCTAGTCAAGTGCCTATTAGATCACTTCACATTTCACCCTTCATAGTTCATTCATATCATCTTAAATAAAAACATGCTGTCTGATCTTCATTTAATCCTTCAATCAGATCAACCTAAATGAAAAAAGTTCAGAAATATCAGCATCATATTAATCATTAATCAATAATTGAAAATTTAAGATTGAACTTATAAAACGTTACCCATAACTCATCTTCATATTCTTCTGTTTTTGAAGATGGAGTTTTTGTAATCTCACTGGTTTCATCATTACGTGCGAATCTGCCACGTATGCGTGTTCTATTGTCGGCTAGTGTCTTTCGACATTCATACTAAGTAGTACCAAAAACAAACCACCTTATTTATAGTTAGAAACAAAAAAAAACAAAAACTTTGTAGAATCTTTAATAAAAACTAATATGAATTAATGTTAAATTTACCTTAATAATCTTGTTGAACTTTCTCTGTTTTCTCTTGGCTCTATATTTAGATATTTTTTGTTTTCTTTCTTCTACACTGTAACGCCCTACTTTCAACAAGTTTGGTTCCTCCGTTTGAGAATCGCTAGCACTGTTTGCCCTTCTTATTTGTCCGGTGAAGAAACTATTTTCAGGGGAGTTCAATTCATGCCATTGAAAATTTGAGGAATCCATGAGTATGTTATTATTATGATAATCTTCAAGGTTAGTGTGTGTATATAGGTCATTTGTTAGGGGTACTACCACATGATTATTTGTGGTTGAGGAAGAGAAAGAAAAAGGGTTAAAATCCTCATCAACTACATCGATGAAACTGAAAGGATCATAAGTGAGTGTGTTTGGGAGGTTGAAAGAAATATCAAAAGTATAGATATCAGAAGACATTGAAATAGAATTGAAGTCTTATGTTGATAGAGCTGGGGGGTGTGATTTATAAAATGGGAGGAGTGGACCAGCAAGAGAATTCCAAATTAATTACTACTAACTTCTTCTCTGTGTGTCTCTTTCTCTTGAATGGCGCACCAGAGAGGAAGAAACACTGAATGTGTTTGTCTATGTTTTCATGATCTACTATATAAACAAGTCAATATTCCAAAATTTGCCTTTATTTTTTTTATTAAAACTTTTGGCCCTGTTTCATGGGCTATACCATGCTAATAATTGCTTCCGACACTCTTTTACTATTTATTTATTAAAAATCAATTCTATAGACTTTTTAAATTGTCCTTTTACTACAAACTTTTTACACAATTTTTTTGTGTGAAGATTTTTGCATTAAAAACCCAAAATGTGAGCTGGTGTAGAAAAATCGTCGTTTAAGAATATTTTTTTAATAAAAACACTTTTAACAACGCCTATTGTTTAATGTCTTGAATTTTTTTTAAAAAAAATTAAATCATTGGAACACTTTGAGTGAGTGTTTTTGTAGTCAAAATTTGTAAATTGCATATAAAACACTTATTTAAAGTGTTCCGATGGTTTAAAAATTCAAGAATTTAGACAACGATTTTAATTGTTGCTAAAGGTGAGCTGGGTAGAAAATCCTGCTTAAAGAAACTTTTGAAAAAAAAACCACTTTTGACGATGTTTAAAACCGTTGTCTAAAGTATTGAAATTTATTTTTTAATATTAAACCACCATAACACTTTATATAAGTGTTCTGGTAAATAAATTGAAAATTTTGACTACTGAAATCTGTTTCAAAATGTTTTGGTATATTTAATTTTTTTATGGGAAAATTATGAAAAAGTGTTCCGATTTATATATTTTTGAGTGTTTCAAATACTTTTCTAAAAAAGAAGAAAAAAATAAAAAATTTCAAAATACAAACTATTTATGCAAGGGTAATTTGATCCAAATTTTATATATATGTAAAAATATGAGTATAATTGTAGGAATACAAATTAAATTTTTCTTTCATGGATTATACCTTGCTAACAATTGTTTCAGACACTCTTTCACTATTTATCTATTAAAAATCAATTTTAGATTTTTTAAATTGTTCTTTTAGTACAAAATCTTTACACTAAAAAAAGATTTAAATAATATTTACTTTTTTTTATTTTCATTTCCTATTACAATATAACATGTGAGATTTAGTTTTTAACATTCACTAATTATATCACAATTCAAAATTATATACACTCATTCTATCTTTAGATTAAAATTTTAAATCTCTTTCATATTTTTTTCAACACTTTCTCATTTTCATTTTAATTGTTATAAACGCGTCTTAAATTTTTTGTTGATGAATAGAAAGAAAATATATTTTATAGATTGCATTTACCGCAAAATCAAAAGTAATAGAAAATCAGACGAAAAAGCGAAAATAGTGATTTTGGGTTTTCGGCTTTTCCGATAGTTTCTCGTTTTGTTCATGGATACATGTGATTTTGAACTTCCTTTTTTGGATATTTGTTATTCTAAATATGTATCTCTTATATGCTTGCATTGCATGTGTGACAATCTTAGAGATTACACCAACAAGGGAGAGCAAGGGTCTAAATGCATAACATATGATTTTGATTATTCTAAAGGGAAATCTTAGAAGGAAAAATATTTTGGAAACCTTTAGGCTTATTTAAGGTTATTGGGAATTTGGAAACACTTTCTTGATTGATTTATCTAACTTGGTAAACCAAGTTTTATTTCCAGCCATGTGGTTGTTGTATTCTGAATTCAGGTACCACATATTGGTTTGCTCATTTCTCAACGGAGCGTTTGACAGTAGTAACACATCATCGAAATCACTATCTCCAGTGTGTGCATATTTCCCTTCATCATTATATTTTGCTCTTTCTTCTTTCTTTCTTCGTCAATCTCGAGATAATGACTAAATCCATGATAATCATAACACTGCACCTCCTCCACGTCAACATTCTTTTCTGAATAGTTGTTGTCCATATCTTTCTTGGTTGAATCAGAGTGTTTCTTTGAATTCTTGCTTGATATCTCATCATTTGCAAGATTATTTCTCTGTTTAACCTTCTATTTTCTAGACTTCTTGATGAATCTTGCTTGTAGTGTCTATTTATCCACCTTCTCCTTTTTTGAGTTCATATGTTTCAGCCTCGTCTCATGAGCCTCTAATGAATTTTAGATTTCTTTCAACTTCATCTCAGATAGGTTCTTAGACTACTCAATTGACCCTACAATGTAATCATAATTTGTAGTCAGTGATCTCAACACTCTGTAAATTGTTTATTGATTCACCATATGCCTTCATCTGGTTCGTTAACAACATTACACATGAAAATAATTATGAGGTTGATTCATCTTCCTTCATATGAGTCATCTCGATTTTTTTTCTCAACCTCTGCAAATTCACCCTCTTCAACTTTTTCATCTTCGTCTATATGTTCTTAAACCTGTCACACGCTCCTTTGGCTGTTTCCCTTCAATGATCTTCTCAAACACGTTATGATCCACAAAATGGTGATCCTTGTGCATAAGTTTCTGAACATCATTTTCATTCGATTTCAATGTTGATACTTCATCATTCACAATTTTAGACACATCTTGAAATCTAAGATGACCTTCATTGCGCTATCCACCTCTTGTAGTACTCGCATTTGAAAACTAGTAGTTTTGTTGGAAATTGCGTTGATGTTGTTGTTTTGTTTACCATTATAGATTCTCTCTAAAGCGCAACTCGGGCTCGTTGATACTAATTTGTAGGAACTATTAGGGCTTTAAAAAAATGAGGAAGAAGATTAAAAATAGAAGGCAAATACTTAGAAAACTATATTTCAAACGTGTGAAGTTGTTAAGCTCTTAAATGTATAAACTATACAATTTCATGCGTATTTATAGATGATTAAGGTCCAAACCCAAAACATACAATCCAAATCTCAAACATAGTAATTATATTTTAATTTTAATATAACATTTATATGTTTTATTTTAGGAACGAATCCATGTTTGGGCTAATGCCCCCACTATATCTTAAATACTTAATATTAATCACAATGAACCATATATTTCAATTAAAAATATATTGATACAAACATTACTTACGTTGAGAGTAAGTTTGATTAAAGACAAAAAGTTTATAAGAATTTCTCTCTGTAGTGCGTATCCTCATCCTTCTCTCTAGAAGGGGCTAGGGCACCCTCAGTTGCTCCGATGTTCGACGATATTTTTGAGCGTGAATAAGCCTGGAGGGAGAGGAAGAAGAGTAGTTTCCAAAACTGGGTCCCCCACTAGGACGTGTTTCCTGTTCGAAGGACTTTTAGAGAAACCGATGTCTCTTCTATCTATTTTGCGGTGTTCCCAGATTGATGTAAGACGAGAGACCTTTTTGATCTCTTTGGGTGCATCATTAAGGTGGCATAAGTGACTATTGCTCAGAGGAAGAATAGTATGGGGAAGATATTTGGCGTTGTGAGGTTCGCCGATGTCGAAGACGTTAGGCTACTTGTTGTCATCCTGGACAACATTATTATCGATGGTGGTAAATTTTTTGCAACCCTTTCTAAATACCAACAGAATGGAAGGTCGGAGAACAATCGTAATGTGGGCGGGTCGAATACTACTTCTTTCAGCGGTTTGGCTTCAAGACAGGGGCATCACGTTTAGAATAATTTGGGGCCAACTGTGAGGAGAGGTGTAGGATCATATCCTAATGTTGTGTTAAATAATAGAGTACGGGGCGTGAAGAAGGAGCGGGATAAACTAAAGTTTTTTTCTAAGGATTCCGATAGGTTACGTTTCAGTAAAGCATATGTAGGGTGGGTCATAGTTTCGGGTTTGTCTTACCAAATTCAAACGAGATTTGAAATGAATGGTTTCTATGCGATCAAAGTCACGTCGTTGGGTCCGACGTTATACTTGTTAAAGGAGTCGGAGGAGGGTTTCATTGAAGGTTTAATCGGGGAAGAGGAAGTTTGGTGGAAGAATTACTTTGTGGAGGTGAAAAGGTGGAATGAAAGAGTTATAGATCGGAACAAAACAATTTGGATCAAGATCTTCAGAGTCCCTTGCCACACGTCGAACCCCAATGTGTTTGTTTCATTGGCAAACTCATTTGGTTTTTTTGTATCTTCGAACGAAATTACTGCTAAAGGTAACAATCTTGACGTCGCCAGAATGATGGTGAGAGCGGACGTATCCTTCAAGTTAGAGGACAACATCGAGGTTTTTATAGACAGAACATCATACTCTTTGCTGCTTAGGGAATATTTCTCAGGAAACTTCCGTTCTAGCCCAAGTATTCCTAATGCTCAAATTATTGATCTGGACTCATCTTTATCTTCTTTGGATCCAATCGATTTCACATCGAAGGATTCTATTGGGGCTTTTAGTAACAAAGAAGGAGATGCCTTAAGCATTAGTAGTGATAAATTTTCTAGTAGTAAACAAGATTTTGAGGTCGAGAGAGGTGTAGGCATCGATAAGGAGGATGCATAATTTGTTCCTCATTCTTCTACAGTTGATGCAAACTCACAGGGGATTTTTGACAGAAACTTATCTAACTTTGACAAGAAGGATGAAAACTCCAAATCCGGAGAGGATCTCTTTGTATCTTCTTCGGGAAGGGTAGCAGCAAGAGTAAATTGCTCGCTAGCAAATTTTAAAAAGGCTCGTCAAAAGAAGTTGAGAATTAGAAAGGTGAAGGAGGTAGGCGGTTTGTTGAAAAAATGAGCTCTATTACCTTTGAAGAAGATCAAAATAAAGTCGTATCATAAAGAGGGAGAGGTCTTAGACAGGGATGGAATGCTTTTGGCCTTGTCCATCCTAGAGGGAGAACCAAATTCGAATAGTTTTTTTTCTAGTCCCTTGTTGTGTTTCGGAACCGGTAGGACACTCTTGCTGGTCTGAACCCGTGGTTTATGGGGAGCAATTTGAAAACTAGTACATAACTAGAAACAACACTAAACAATGAGAATTCTTGGAAGATAAGGGGGATTTAAGACTTCGAAAGGCGGTAGAGGCGTTGGGGGTGGTGGACAATGAAGGGAAGCCTGGTCTTGCTAAAAAGTTTGAGGAGTTAAAATTTTTGGATAGAAAGAGAATGTTGGTAGGGAAGTAGACCATTAAATGTTTGAAATGATATAGGGTCTCTAAATGTCAGATGGGGGTAATGCCCTAAAAAGGAGGCGAATTAGTTCGTTAATTAATAAGGCTGGGGCAAATATTTTCATGATTCAAGAAACCAAACTTTCTTGTATGCATGATTTTTGCGCTAAAAGTTTGTGGAGCAAAGAAGAGATTGATTTTTCATACTCTAATTCGGTAGGTGCATCGGGTGGAATTATAACCCTTTAGAATAGAAGAGAGTTGGAGGCTTTGCATAGCTTCAAAGGAGACAGTTATTTGGGTGTAAAGGTGAGATGGAGGGATTTTTCATACTATTTGGTGAACGTTTATTCTCCTTAAGAATTTAATAACAAGAAAGTGTTATGGGAAAAGTTATTGAAGTTGAAGGAGGAGTATTCTGATGGAGAATGGTTAATAGGCGGCGACTTTAACTCCATCAAGAATCATAGGGGGGAAAGGGAGGAATATTAGGGAATCTAGTAGTGAATTGTCAAAAAATTTGGAGTTCATTGATATAAGTAGTTTGATTGATCTTCCGTGTAGAGGTAAAAAGTTCTCTTGGTACAGTGGTGATGGTAAAAGCATGAGTAGGATTGACCAGTTTTTGATATCGGACACGATAACTAATAGATGGAGAGTAATCGGTCAATTTATCGGAGATAGAGACATTTAGGACCATTTCCCAGTTTGGTGGTGGTGGATAAACCTAATTGGGGTCCTAAAACTTTTTAATTCAATAATGAGTGGTTTTCTTTCAAGTCTTTTATCGCGTTTGTGAAAAAGGAGTGGTCCGAGTTAAAAGTGGAGGGGAGAGGAGATTTTGTTCTAAAAGAAAAATTAAGACTTCTTAAAGGGAGATTAAAATGGTGGAACAAAGCGGTGTTCGGTAAGATCGCTTTGGAGTTGGACGAGAATGTTAGGTCGTTGAATGTAAGGGACACTAGGTTGGAGATTGAACTAGAAGAGTTGCATCAGGGAAACTTATTATGTTTATGTCTCTAATTTTTGCCTAGACCGCCCTTTCGGGTTTTCAGTCTACCGAGACGCTCCTTTTTTGCCTAAGTCGCCCTTTCGAGTTTTCAACTTAGCGAGCTATTCTTTTATTTATTTAGGCGAAGTATTTCTTGACTACATCAGCATTCAGAGGACGTGGAAACTCCTCGCCATCCATAGTTTCAAGAATCAATACACCGCCAGAGAAGGCTTTCTTGACAACATATGGGCCTTCATAATTGGGAGTCCACTTGCCTCTGGAATCGGAATTTAAGGAAATGATCTTTCTGAGCATGAGGTCGCCTTCTCTGAATACACGAGGTTTGACCTTCTTATCAAATGCTTTCTTCATTCTCTTCTAATACAACTGACCATGACACAAAGAAGACATACGTTTCTCTTCGATCAAATTCAACTAATCATATCTATTTTAACACCACTTAGCCTCCATGATGACTCTCATTGATGGAATCTCAACTTCCACGGGGAGCACTGCTTACATGTTGTACACTAAAGAGAAAGGGGTTGCCCCTGTTGAAGTGCATACTGAAGTGCGATACCCATGTAAATCCAATGGCAACATTTCATGCCAATCTTTGTAATTGACAACCATCTTCTGTATAATCTTTTTGATGTTCTTGTTTGCAGCTTCAACTGCCCCATTCATCTTGGGTCTGTAAGGAGAAGAGTTGTGGTGAAAAATCTTGAATTCTTCACAAAGTTTTGTCATCATCTTATTATTCAGGTTCGATCTATTGTCGATAATGATTCTGCTCGGCACATCATAAAGATAATTGAGATTGTTCTTGATGAATCGGACCACCACTTGCTTGGTAATGTTAGCATAAGAAGCTAATTCGACCCATTTGGTGAAGCAATCAATTTCTACCAAGATGAAACGATGTCCATTAGAAGCCTTGGGTTCAATCATCCCAATCATATCAATATCCCACATAGAGAAAGGCCATGGGGAGGAAATAACATTGAGCAAAGTAGGAGGTACATGAATCTTGTCAGCATAGATCTGGCACTTATGGCACTTCTTCGCAAATGTGTAAAAATCATATTCCATTGTTAGCCAATAATAACCCGCCCTTAGCATCTTCTTAGCCATAGAGTGTCCATTGGCATGGGTATCAAAAGAACCCTCATGAATCTCACACATCAATATATCCGCTTCATGTTTATCCACACATCTGAGCAAGACCATGTCATAATTTCTTTTGTACAACACACCTTCATTAAGAAAGAAACTAGCAGCCAATCTCCTCAAGGTCTTCCTATATTTGCTTGTCGCATCAACTGGATACTCTCGATTCATCAGGAAACGCTTGATATCATAATACCAAGGCTTTTCATCCTTTACCACATCTAGGGAGAATATATAAGCTGGCCTCTCAAGGCGCCCAATGGTGATCTGAGGTACATCATTCCATCGGTTCACTTTATACATAGAAGCCAAAGTAGCCAATGCATCCGCCATCTGATTTTCATCTCGAGGAATATGGTGAAGCTCTACTTTATTGATGAAAGTCAAGAGTCTCCTTGCATAATCTTTTTAAGGTATTAAGCCAGGGTGACGAGTCTCTCAATCTCCTTTAATATGATTTATTACTAAATCCGAATCACTGTACACATCAAGAATTTTGATTCTAAGATCAATGGCTTCTTCTAGACCCATGATACAAGCTTCATATTCTGCCATGTTATTTGTACACTCAAACATCAACCTTGCTATGAAAGGAATATGAGGTCCTTGAGGAGTAATGATCACAACACCGATTCCTTTCCCACAAGCGTTCACATCCCCCATCAAACACCATCCCCCTTCGAGATTCTGGATCTAGACCTTCTTCAGGCAAAGGCTCATCACAATATTTCGTTTTCAAATACATTACATCTTCATCAGGAAAGTCAAACTCAACAGATTGATCATCCTCGACCGGCTGATGAGCCAGGTATTCTACCAACATATTGCTTTTAATAACTTTCTAGGTGCGGTATTCAATATCATATTCAGATAACAATATTTGCCAACGAGCAATTCTTCCCGTAAGAGCAGGCTTTTCAAAAATGTACTTGATCGAGTCCATTCGAGAGATCAACCAAGTAGTATGATTCAACATATATTGTCGTAAACGCTTTGCAGCCCAGGCTAAAGCGCAACAAGTCTTTTCCAATATATAATATCGGGACTCACAGTCGGTGAACTTTTTTCTCAAGTAATAAATGGCATACTCTTTCTTTCTTGTGTCATCTTGCTGTCCCAAAATACAACCCATGGAGTTTTCCAACACAGTCAGATACAAAACCAATAGTCTTCCTTCAATGGGAGGGAGCAAGATTGGAGGTTCAAGCAGATACTCTTTGAGACTTTTAAATTCCCTTTGGCAATCATTCGTCCATACGCAACCTTGATTTTTCTTCAACAACTTGGAGATTGGTTCACAAGTTGCAGTCATATGGGAAATGAATATGGAGATATAATTTAACCGTCCGAGGAAACCTCTGACTTGCTTTTCGGTTCTTGGTGCCGACATCTCTTGAATTTCCCTAACCCTATAAGGATCAACTTCAATTCCTTTCTGGCTAATAATGAAACCCAACAGCTTTCCAGACTTGACACCAAATGTACATTTATTAGGATTCAAGCGGAGACGGTACTTTCTCAAACGTTGAAACAGTTTCAACAAGTCATCCAAATGATCTTCTTCAGTTTGGGACTTAGAAATCATATCATCAACATACACTTCAAACTCTTTAGCCTTCAGATCATGGAATAGGGTCGTCATGGCGCTCTGGTACGTTGCACCAACGTTCTTCAACCTGAAGGGTATCACTATATAACAAAATGTTCGCCAGGGTGTGATAAACGTTGTTTTTTCCATGTCCTCAGGAGCCATCTTAATTTGATTGTATCCGGAAAATCCATCCATGACGAGAACACTTTACATTTTGCAGTACTATCTACCAACATATCAATGTGTGGCAGAGGAAAATCATCTTTCGAACTAGCCTTGTTCAGATCTCGGTAATCAACACACATGCGGACTTTTCAATCTTTCTTAGGTACTAGCACAATATTGGCAATCCACTGAGGATAAACTGATGTCACAAGGAAACCTGCATCAATTTGTTTTAAAACTTCTTCTTTAATCTTTATCGCCATATCAAGATGAGTTCTTCTTAATTTCTACTTGATTGGAAGGCATTCAGGCTTTAGCGGTAAATGATGTTCCACAATATCGGTATCCAACCCTGGCATGTCTTGATACGGCCAAGCAAAGATATCCACATATTCTTTCAACATTTCAATCAAAAGAATCTTCACCTCAGGCTGTAGCAATGCTTTAATCTTGAATTCTTTCACATCTTCCTCAGAACCTAAGTTAATGACTTCTAATGGCTCCTTGTACGGCTGCATGGTGTTTTCCTTGCGCTCAATCAACCGAGAAACCTCTTCAGGGATCTCATCAAATTCCTCTTCTTTGGCTACATATAAAGGATGTTCAAAGTTGGAAGAGGGTGTAAGGTCATTATTTTCAACGGTTTTATGAATTAATTTTGACACATGAATGAAAGTCAGATGTCAACAACAGTCCAATTATAAACTCTGATTCCATGCGTCACAAAGTTGGGTATTTCCTGCTCTAGTTCATCTTCCACAATGGCATTGACTTCTAGATCAGTAGGATCAAGATAACCAGCACTTCAGAAAACATTTGGATGTTTGGCTGCAACAGGTCCTGACTTCAGCATCTTTCTCCTGAGCTTCGTGGAAAAGCCTAAACCGAAACCATTCTTATTCACCTTTGGATTAATAACTTGTCCCCACACATTTCTAGGACCTTTCTGAACCACATTACGAGCATCCTTCAATGAAGCAATAAAGTCTTCACTCCTTTGAACACTATCAATAGACAAAGCTTGGAATTGCGTTCCAACAGCGGCTTCATCAGCTTCTACTACGAAAAAGGAGGATAAATGATAAACTAGCATAACTTGTTCTCCTTCCACAATAATCACTGCACCTTCATGAACAAACTTCAACTTCTGATGGAGAGTACAAGTCACAACACCATCCTCATGAATCCAAGGTCGTCCAATCAAGCAACTATAAGCAGGGAATATATCCATCACTTGGAAGGTAATTTGAAACAGATATGGGCCAATGTGAATGGGAAAATCCACCTCTCCAATAACAGATTTACAAGAACCATTAAACACCTTCACAATGATACCATTAGGACGCATCGGTGAATCTTGATATTTAAGCTTTGAAAGGGTACTCTTGGAAATAACATTCAGCGCAAAACCATTATCAATAAGCACGTTGGACAACGCATCACTTTTGCAATTCATGGAAATGTGCAACGCCATGTTATGATGTCTCCCATCAACTGGAAAATCTTCATCACTGAAACTTAGATTATTGCAAGCCGTGATATTTCCAACTACACTATTAAAAGTTTCCAAAGGCACATCATAATCAACAAATTCCTGATCCAAAACCTTCATTAGAGAATCTTTGTGAGTGAAACCACCTAGATGAACTTCAGACTGATAGGGGTGTATCAATGGAGTCGCCATCGAACGTCTTTTATCTCACGAGGGAGAAAGGAAAACATCGAGTAAACATGAGGGGGAAGAAACCACGGTCTCACGACCGAGAGATCTAGGTAAGGAAGTTTGTTACGCGAGGGGAAGGGATTAGCACCCCACACGCCCGTAGTACTCTACGGTATCCACTTCTACTTTCTAGCTAAAGGGTGTGTTATATCTATCTATTCTAAATCACTATAACGCATGCAAAATAAAAGGAAAATAAAGAAAACACGGGGAACAGAAGGAAGTATTTACAAGTTGTGCTCGATCGAGCCCCGTGACAAGATGCCTACATATTCCCAGGGTAGATAAAGTTGTTTGGCCTTTGGCCTCAGATGGTGGTTTCTTGGTTTTTTCTTGTTATACTCGTTATGCTAACTTCCGTTATCCTTTTGGGCCGCGTAATAGAAGAGACAAAGCTTTGGTTATGGTGTGGAAGACGAATGTTCCATTTAAAATTAAGGCTTTTGGTTGGAGGCTTTTGGTGGATGGATTTTCAACTAAAAATCTCATGGTTCATAGAGGTATTTATTTTCCTTTAGATTCTTTAAAGTGTGTCTTGTGATACCCCAAATAATTCAATTGTTAAATAATTGGAATTTTAATTATTAATTTAATTAAAGGTTTAATTATTGGTATTTTTGAATTATTGGATTTAATTAATTAATTAAATAAAGGAAGTATTGGGGGTGTGAAGTTGAATTGGAGGGTGTGTGGAGTAAAAGACTCTACTTATTCTAATTAATTTATTTCTATTATTTGGAATAATAAAAAGGAATAAATAAAAGAATAAAGAGAAAGAATATTGGAGGTTTTCATTCTATGTACTTTTGAGAAGAGAAGAGAAAGAGGAAAAGTCAAGGCGTCGGAAATTCGAAGAATCATCGCGAGGTAAGGGGTGATTTTGTCAGGTTAATATGCCTTATAGGTCTTGATGATCAATAGGATGATTTGATACGTTAGGAATCTCAAATTAGAATTTCTAGGTTGTGCCCTAATGATGTAATCCGACGTAAAAACCTCAATTGGAATTAATAAGAATGGTTAATATCTGTAGGTTGATTGCGGATTAATTAGGGAGTGTAATCTTGTTGTTAATTGGTTGTGAAAATACATAATTTTACTGTTTCTATGGTACTGTGGTTGTTGGTAATGAATGGATCAATTGAAATTGCAAACAGTGAAAATAAAAACTGATTTTTAGTAGAAAAACGCAACATGGGTCGACACAAGGGCCTTTGTATCGATACAAACTGCATTGGTGTGAGAAAACAGAAGCTGGGATAAGGCTTGTATCGATACAAAATCGTTTGGGTCGATTCATGTGGCAATTTTGGAAGGTTTGCATCGACACAAGAGGGTTATGTGTCGACTCAAACTGTTCTTGTATCGACACAAGAGAAGCTTGTGTCGACTCATACTGAAGAAAAATAGAAAAAAATAAATTTTAAAAACGTATGAGTCGACTCATACGAAGCTTGTGTTGACACAAGCAAGTTTTGTATTGACACATGAGCTTATGGATCGACCTAAGCTGGGCAGGAATGGATAAATACTTTCTAAAAATTGTTTTGGTCATATCTTTGTGACCGTAACTCCAATTTAGGCGTAGTTGGTACCGTTGGAAAGCTTAGAGCACGTACTATATATTGAAAACATTTTTTAAAACCCAGTAACTGAATCTTGTTGGATTGATATGGCTTTCCGTAGGAAGAATTCGTTGTAATTCGTGATTGTTCGTCATTGACGTGGTGTATACTTGCTAGATGTTAATTTCATGTGTTGTAATTAAAGTTGTATATTCATGATTATGCTGTTATCATGTGATGTTGATGGTGTTGACTATGTATGGAATTAACTCCACCAGAATGCATATGCATGCACATCAAAAGCATGCCAAACATTTTTTAAAACCCAGTAACTGAATCTTGCTGGATTGATATGGCTTTCCGTAGGAAGAATTCGTTGTAATTCGTGATTGTTCGTCATTGACGTGGTGTATACTTGCTAGATGTTAATTTCATGTGTTGTAATTAAAGTTGTATATTCATGATTATGTTGTTATCATGTGATGTTGATGGTGTTGACTATGTATGGAATTAACTCCACCAGAATGCATATGCATACACATCAAAAGCATGCCAAACATTTTTTAAAACCCAGTAACTGAATCTTGCTGGATTGATATGGCTTTCCGTAGGAAGAATTCGTTGTAATTCGTGATTGTTCGTCATTGACGTGGTGTATACTTGCTAGATGTTAATTTCATGTGTTGTAATTAACGTTGTATATTCATGATTATGCTGTTATCATGTGATGTTGATGGTGTTGACTATGTATGGAATTATGTGGTGTTCATATTCCGTTAATTGAATGTGGCATGCTTTTGATGTGCATGCATATGCATTCTGGTGGAGTTAATTCCCATTGTGTGGAATTTGGCTCGTATTGTCAATAACCGTTCCCAGGTGATTATGGGTGGTGAGGCTGGATTCATGTCCGGGTGATTATGGACGAATCGATGTTGGTGACTTAGTTCACGTTTTGGTATCACATGCATTGAATTTGCATTGCATATGGGATTATAACATGCTAGGATGACTTCCAGTGTTATAATTTCATTGATTATTGTTATATGCATATTGATTTGTGTGAATTGTATTTGTGAATTGAAATCTGAATATACTAATGAGGGTGGAATGATGTATTGATTTTTTTATTATTTTAAAGTAACGTATAATGCATTTTAATTGTTGATGAAATCTCACTCTTACTTTGATGATTTCAGATTAAGGTTAGCAACTCAGGAATTGGTGAGGATGGCTTATAGAGCTGTGCTAGTTAGTTGTCCGCGTGTCAGTGTCATGCTCTAATAAGTTGTAACACTGGGGAACGTTTGGCTGAGAATTTGTTTTGTATTTCATTTGTTCTTTGGATTATTTTAGGAATAATTAGGATTTTGAAATTATTCCGGTTTGTGTTATTTCCCGCTGTGTAAAACATAATCATTGGTTTTGAATCATTTAATAAAGTTCTTCAGTAAAAGCATGACTACTGTTATGATGTTTTGTTATTTGAATTTTTGAATTGTAATGCCCCTTTCGTTTATGTTAAACTCTGATTTAAATACTAATTCGCGGGGTAATTAGAAGGGGTGTTACATGTCTTTTGTGTTATGGATGATGAAAGTAGAGATCATTCATTTTTGAAGTGCTTGGTTGTGAAGATTATTTGGAGGAAAATTGCTAGAAGATGATTGTCTAGCAAATTTCATGGATTGGTATTTTTTTGTAAAAAAAAGAAAGTGAAAGAGAGAAAATTAGGTGTAGTTTGGTTAGCTACCTCTTGGATCATTTGGTTGACGAGAAATGGTATTTGTTTTAGAAATGGTTTGTGGAACATTAGTGATATGGTGTGGAATATCAAGTCGACGGTTTGGAGATGGTTCTTTATAGGAGAAATTATATATTTCAATTGTAATTTTTACGATTTTAACAAAGATCCTTTGTTATGCTTATCGTAGTGGGAATTGGTTTGTAATTTCATCTTCTTGTTTTTTTTACCGGATAAGTTATCTGTTTTATCTATTATAAACTTATAAAAATCAAAGTACCATTAAATTACACTAATGACCTAATTATCAAACTCCTAATTTAGTCTTAATTAAAGGGTAATTTAGACTTTTACTGACACTCCTTGCACCACATTCATTTGACATTTATTACGGCTGATGTGTCAGTCTATTATTTTTTTTGCCATTTTTGAATTTTTTAATTGACACACATTGCATAATAAATAACCCTAATAAACCCTACACTAACCTAATTATTTCATCCACTAACACCATATTTGAAATTTGAAATTCAAATTAAAACAATAATTATCTATTCATGTGCTGTCTTGGAATAAAAAAAGTCTCTTATCAATTAAACTTTTTCTACAACTTCCCACAAGGACTCTCTCTTTCTAACCGTTCATTATTCTTTATTTCTTAAATTTGTTTCTCTCATCTTAAAACAAATTAACTAAACATAAAAGCAACAACTGAAGAAGGATTTAGGCGGTGGTGAAATGAAGAACGCGAGTGGTTGGGTTGAAGATTCATGGTGGAGGCTGGCAGAGCTTGCGGCGCCGCCACCGTGAGACATCTCAGATTCCAAAAAAATAATATGTTGTGCGTTCAGTTTCTCCTCTACTATCCAAATCAAGAGTCAAATTTTTGGAAAAGACAAGAAAATACAAGCAAATCGGGAAAGGGGGTCCGAAAACCCTAAGGTTCTAATCAACAATAACCTGTCCAAATTTGACCATCGCTGTTGTCGAAATTGTTTCCACGTTCTTCAACGGTCTCACTGTCACCATCATCAACTTACATTTTCGATCCGTAATACTTCTATTCAAACTTTGATGAATTCAGAAACTTGAAACGTGTTAGGATTTTATTGATTGGAATTCATGATGTAGAACATATATTTGATGAAAACCTAACTATGTAAATAGTGAAATTTGTGTTTGTTATTAAATATTCAATTGGTATGTTGATTCTATGAATGTCAGTGATGTTTCTATGAATTCTTGAATATGTATGGATTAAATAACAAATTGTTTTTTTTGTGTGGACTGGTGTTAATGTTGGTTCAAGCTTTGCAGGTACATGTTCATCACGTTGACTTTTGTTGATTCTTCTCTGTTTGTGAAGACATTGGAGTTATATAATGGAGTTCAGCAAGATAGCCATGAGTTCTTGACATTTCTTTTATCGTTGCTTGAGTGTTGTCCGAGTCATTCCAAAGTTCCATAGGCGAGACCAATAGTTCAAGATCTTTTCCGCAGAAGTGTATCTCATGTGACAACGTATGAATCATTGAATTTTAGGTAATAAACAATCATTTTCTCCATATAATATTAGTATTTTATATAAACTGTTATAGATTTTTCAAATATCATATGTTTAAAGAACATCACCAATGATGCAGAGTTACTGATCCATAATATGGTTGTTTGGTTACTGTTGTCAGATCTTCCCACATTGCATTGAATATATTTTCTCAGAAGGAGTATTTTTCATATTGCCAACATACATTTTGCATATTTCTATTGATTTGTTGATTGGTTGGCTGGAAGAGTGAATGTTTGCTCTTATGTTTGATTGCATGTTAATTGTGATTGTCGCAAAGCTAAATAAATGAGATTAGAAAAATCAAATATGATGTTAATCTTTCACACTAATGAAATTAGTTCTTTTCAGGCTTTACCTTCAATTAAGTTGGTTTTGTACACAAAAGCAATGGAAAAGATGTTTGATATCATTCCTTAAATTGACTTTTATAATGAAGAGGATTATCTATTAAAATCTTTAAAATCACAAGTATTTTCATCTGCTTATGAATAGACTTTTGTTTTGATATATATATTAAATTTAAATTGACAGCTTGAACCTGTGAACTTCTGTTTTCTATTGCCATTCATTAATGTTATAATTAAACTTTTAGGTATGATTTTGGGTACAAGAAGCTGAAGACGGTTTGGATACGGACTCTGTGCCACGCTATGCTTCAGATGAAGCAAATGGAGAACTTTAATATGAATATTTTTTTAAAAAGGACAATGAAAAAGAAAAAATTGTTTGATAGTGGCAATAAGAATGGTTATTTTTTGAAAAGAAAGATGTCAAATTTATATAAATTTATTTTTATAAAATTTAACAATAAACTTATATATGATTATTTTTATTTTATTTTAAAGATTGTTATTGAAGATTGAGTCATAAGTTTGATTTAATCTTCATGTTGAATTTGTATGAGCATATTTACGTAGTTTCAGATCCGGTGCGATATGGTGTATTAAATTATTGTAATGGAAAAGATTCGATTTAATTTTAAAAAAACTTATTTTTCTTTTAGAAACACTTAATTTTTTTTGTTGTTTTAATATTGTAATTGATTTTTGGGTATTTTTAGATATGCTTTTTGATTTACCTACTGATATCTAAACTAATAAATGTTAAATTATTTTTTTTTATTTATCTATTTATAATTATTTGACATTCTTAAAAGTTAGAAGCAAAAGATTTTTGTTATTTCTCTTTTCTCTATAAAATTTAATACTTGATCTATCTAATTTTATTTTATCAGTAGAGGAAATGATTTATGATGTTTTGAAACTCTCCCTTATTTTAT
Source organism: Vicia sativa (assembly GCA_021764765.1). Lineage (NCBI taxonomy): Eukaryota > Viridiplantae > Streptophyta > Magnoliopsida > Fabales > Fabaceae > Vicia > Vicia sativa. The sequence continues at coordinate 143,202,794 of CM038797.1, forward strand.
TATTAATTACTAGAATTTGGTATTGAAAGAGTTGATGAATGGGGGTTGTTGGCATATACATTATTATTTTAAAAACATATTATTCAGTCATGAAAAAATGATAAATAAATGGTAAAAATTTACATGGCAGTCATGAAAAAATAATGATAAATGATAATCATGAAAAAATAATAATAAATGGTAAAAATTTATAAAATCATTAACACAATTGTTTTTAACATGATATAAAGTCTTTATTTGACTAAATATTATTTAAACGCAAAAATTTATTTGTTATTTATATATTTTTAAATTAATTAATAAATTCATTTATGATTATTATAATATTTTATTTTAATGAAAAATGATATTTTATTTCTATCTTTATAGTATAATAAACAATAAAATATTATTTCTATCCGTAAAATTTTATAATATAATGAAAAGTTAAAAAAACTTACGTTTGTCTTTTTTTATATATAATATAGTTAGAATATTTATTTTATTTGACAACAAATTAAAAAAATCACTTATGATTATTATAACATTTTATGATATAAAACATAAAATTTTATTTCTATCTTTATAATATAGTAAAAAATTAATATAACTCAATATTCTAACTAATTTCAATTACATAACTAATTTCAAGATATCATGAAGTATAGATATTTATTTAGAACTGAAATTTGACGGAGAGTTGTCATATTTATAGATTTTTAAAATTGTAAATATAATATAATAAGGATTTTAAACTCATGTTTGATAGAAATATGTTATAAAAGAGTGTATATTTCGATGTTTAGGTTTCTGTTAAGAGTTTTTATGATCTCTTTATTATAGATCATGATATTGAACCTCTTTAATACAACATGATATTATACTTCATTTGTCCCCTTGATTTTGTGATGCTAATTTTTTTTCCTTTTATTAATGAGAAATAGTCAAATGAATAGAAACACACGAATATTTAATTTTGTACTTAAAGACTAATAATAATTTACCAATCAAATGAATAGAAACACACAAATATTTAATTTTGTACTTGACTAATAACAATTTACTTGAAAAAATTATATATATTCAAAATTAAGTATTATTTTTCCATATCTATTTTAATATTTACGGGTAGATGTGAACGTATGTATGAGATACCAATTGTAGACGGTTAAATTTAGTTTCCATCTTTTAATACAATATTCACAATTTAGCTAATGTTAAAAGACATATAAATAAGACCTAATGTAGATATTCATTTAGAATTGAAAATTAACGAGGAGTTGTCATACATGGTAGATTTGTAAAAATTGTAAATATGAAATATAAAAAGAAGGATTTAAAATTGATATTTGACGGGAAGCTGTCATAAATTTTAGGTATGATTTTATTCCTGAGTTTTGTTAACTTATATGGATTCACGGGTAGATGTGAACGTATCTATGAGATACCAGCTCTAGATTGTTCATTTTAATATACATCTTTTAACTATTTCTTTTTGTTGTTGTTATTCATTTTAATATACATCTTTTAACTATTTCTTTTTGTTGTTGTTATATATAATTGAAGTTATAAAAATGGTTGTACCATTTATTATATTTATTATAAAAAGGTTTAGAGTTTAGGTTTTGTTAGTCTCACCGTAGGTATAGGTATAATAAAAAATCGTTGGTATAGATCTTATTTATTAAATTGGTTATCCTTAATATATTAAAACAGAATACATGTTTAGGCGCCAACTTTAGACTAAAATCCCGCTTAAACACGTGCATCGCACGGGGTGAAGTACTAGTTAGTCATTAGGATGAAATACATATATTAATATATGTATATATATTATAATAATTAAAAGGCTTAAATGCACTTTTTGTCCCCTATATTAATTTTTTTAATATTTTAGTCCCTTATAAAAAAATCAACTATTAGGTCCCTAATATCATATTTCATATTTTTTTGGTGATCCCCCATGACAAAATGGTTTGATTTGTAGGTGTCATTGAAATTATGAAGTGACATTTTTTTAATTGATGTCACGCCATTAAAAATATTTAAAAATTAATTATTTTATTTTTTAAAAGTTTTCTTTATAATAATTAAACACTTTTAATTATTTTTGTTTATAAATATTTATTTAGAAATTATATATTATAAATTTTAATTCTAAAATATATATTTTAAGTCTATTTTTAATGATGTGACAACAATTAAAAAATGTCACCTCATAATTTCAATGTTACCTAGGCAAATTATACTATTTTGTCATTGGGGACTTCAAAAATATATGAAATATGATATTGGGGGACCGATGAGTTTTTTTATAGTGGACTAAAATGTTAAAAAAAATTAATATAGAGGTATCAAAAGTGCATTTAAGCCTAACTAAAATAAACATGTTAACATTTAGTCCAAACAAAGATCACATTTCACAAATGAAATTTCCCCTTACAAACAAAAGAGAGAAATCTCTCCCAATATTTCATCACGCTAACCTAAAAACATCTCAGAAATGATTTTATTCTTGAGTTTTGTTAACTTATTTGGATTCACGGGTAGATGTGAACGTATCTATGAGATACCAGCTCTAGACTGTTCTTTTAATATTCATCTTTTAATTATTTCTTTTGTTGTTGTTATATATAATTGAAGTTATAAAAATGATTGAAGTTATAAAAATGGTGGTACGATTTATTATAAATACGAATAAATACTTAAAAGTTGATATTGAAAAACATTTAATGTGTATTTTAATTCAAAATATTATTTAGTTCAAAATAGATTAATTTTTTGTTGAATTACATTAACTTATCTTTATCTTTGATATATATAAATGAACTTTACAAATTATAATTAAAAATTCAGACGGAATCCGTAGGACAACATGAGTTTCTTATTAGTTTTATGTAAAAGGTTGGAGGGCACTTAGTTCTGCCTATCAATTAATCTTACTTACATTAAGAAAAAAGAATAAGTTTGATTAATCTAAAGCAAAGATTATTATTATATGGTGCTCTTGGTGAAAATATAAGTGTCAAAAGATCTTCAACATTTATTTGTAGTATTATAGTAAAACATAAGAGTGTAGAATTAAAAGGAGTTATTTATATTTCTATAAAATTTATAACAAACAAATTTGTGAATTTTATATTTTTAATGGGAGTTATATTTAAAGCTACTAAAAATTCAATTGTTGAGATTTTTTTAGGCATGAGTATCATAAAAAATAAATATGGAATTGTTGTCTTAATATATCATATTTTCACTTTTTTAAATCTCAAAATAATTATCACTTTAGAATTTTAACTAATATATTATTTTTATTTATTGAATTTCTCTTTGCATATTTAATTATAATTTTAAAAAATATTAAAATAAATAATATTAAATTTACTATTAAATATAATTCTTTTATAAAAAAAACACCATAACTTTAATGCGACATTTAATCTTTAACATCTAAAATATTTATATAAAAACCGTACCCCAACTAAAACTTTCTGTCTCTATCATTGGTTGTATTCAATTTTATCGAGCACAATTGATTTCTACTACTTCGACTAGATCAAACAAGTATATTTCTGAATAGAGACTTTTCTACAAAACAATGAATTATCACTTCTAATATTATCCATCAAATTCTTTGATTTAAATTGAACGTTAGATTTTCAAAACACCGGTGAATGAATATGTAAGAATACTTGATTACAAATTATGATTTGATATTTTAAAGAAGAAAAAAAAAGTAAACAAAAGAGAGAAGAAATGGGCAGGCAGTGGTGCATTTCAGAAAATTAATGTTAACAAAATTGATACACAACATTAACCACAATTTTCTTATCTTTGAAGTTTCTGTAGTCATAATATATACATAGAAGAAAGAAGAGAAGAAACTAAATAGACATAACCAGAAAATGATAATGACCGAGCACAACTAAAATTTGACACTTTTGCACGGTACAACATATCATGTACTATCTTGCATGTGATGATGAGGTAGGAAAGTTGTGCGGCACAAAGGACATGTAGTATGCTCGTATCCCATCCAACGCTCGAGGCAGTTTTTATGGAATATGTGACGGCAGTTTGTGAGCCGTTGGATCTCATCCTCCGCCTTGAACTCGTAAAGGCAAACGGCACAGCCATCCCGTGAGCATTCTACCACCGCTAGCTCCAGCTCCGAGAATTTCACCACCGGGAGGATTTCTCTGATGAGCAGTCGGGTATTCATGGATTGAAATTCAGGCATGGTCTCAGGAAAGGAGAAGTCGGATTCCAAACCAAAATAACAGAAAAAGAGAGTAACAAGTTTTCTTATGGAAGCTAATACTGAAAGAAACTGCATAAACACCTTTGGCAACATAACATCTGTTGGAAACCCCATTCTCTCGCACTTACAATGTATTTTGGTTCTCTAAGAATGTGAAATTAGGAGGAGATTTTTTCGTATATTTAGTAGAAGATGCTCGAATGATGAATTCATAGGAAAAGACACATAGAGAGAGTTAGCAGTAGGCAGACAATGTCAGAGTAATAGCTGCACTGCATTAAATAGATGATTGCAAGCTGTGGACTGGAGTTTGAGGTGGAAATTCCAACAATAGACTTTCATTTTATTTTATGACAATATTTTTAAGTGTTTTGAGTCCGTCAAAGACACAATAATAAGAAGTTTTAACCATCATTTCAAAGTCGTAAAATATTGATAGTGTTGTAGAATTAAACTTTGAAACATGTAGTTGATTCATATTGTGGATGATTGTTCACCGTTGAATAATCATTTAATTGTATTTTGGGTTTCAGACCGAAAATATAAGACATTTTTAACAATATCTCATATATAAAGTATCTCACGCAAGATTTAAGATATGATTTAGTCGTTCTCACTCTATTTTCTTTTGTCGTTCATTCACTTTTTATTGCTAACCTAAAGTTACAATATGAAACTTATAAATACATCCATCCGTCATACTAGAAACTTTTTCTACCGCACAAAGACTCTATATTCATCCATCATACTAGAAACTTTTTCTACCACACAAAGACTCTATATTCATCATTTCACCATGCATTTCTAATTATTGAGTATATAAAAGATATTTTTTACTCTTCTCATTCTTAACTATAAAACACTTTCCCATTTTTCTTTGGGTAAGATTTAATATGTATTAATAATATTGTATTAATAATATTGTTCATTCGGACCACGCTCAATAATTACACAATATGTAAATGACATAATTCGAATGGTGATGAAACACGATAATATGTCCCGCCACAATAATTACTTTTCCTATTTACATCACACTCGTATATTAAATATAGCCATCTCTATTTGGGACATTGCTAGCTATAACTTATGTCGACACATGGTTTTATTTAAGACCATGCATGTCCCATCTCCATCTCTTTTTCTTTTTACATCACATTCACATGCTTTATAGCATCGTGCCGTAGAAAAATTGCATCCTCATTGCTGAAATTTGACTTATGTTATTATCTCACTGTTTTAAAAATCAAACTGAACCGTTCAAATTGAGAACCGATTAAATAACAGTTTAGTTTAATTATTAATTCAAATATGTCGTTGAACTGATACAAACTGATAAAAATCGGTGTAAATCAAAAAAATTTAAAAAATTGACGATTTTTTAAATCGGTAGTTCTTATTTTATTTTCTTTATTTTTAATTTTTTACTTATTTTTTTAATTTTTTTAAAAATCTACAGTTTAGTTTTTTTTTTATTTTGATTATTTTATTAAAATATTATATTTGAATTAAAATAAAATAAAATAAAAATTAATTAATTATATTATTAACAGAGAATATGTAATAGATGCGATTGATTTTGTTATAAATAATTTTAATATTAAAAAAAAATATTTTAACATTAAAATAATTTTTATTTCTTAAAATTAAATTTAATAGATAATAAAACTATTTTATTATAAATTATTCAATATCACATCACATGCAATTTATTACGGACAATTTTATTAAAATCTAAATGTGACCGGTAAAGTCCCCATCGATGATAAATAAAAGTAATATTGAATATATATAAAAAATAATCCATATCCCTATTGATTAAGGTGATGTTAAGATAAAATGTCTATAAAATAAATATCGAGTATATAAATAAATAAAAAAACAAATAACTCATACTGTTGAAAATTGGGTTCAGCTTCTTTAAATGATTTCGTTATTTATTTTTTTCTTTTCAAAGACTTATGAAAATAATGTCCCCACCATTTTTCCTTTTCTTACAAAGTAGTTGCAACATTTTAAATATGGTAATGTTAGTAGATACTTTTGGGTTATATGCAGAACACGTTAATGTCAATGGGCCCAAGGAAACTTACTTCATGGGAGTTTGGAGGATGTAGGGGTTGTGCACGAGAATTAAAATTTATAGGAATAACGAGAGAATAACGAGAGAATGACGACTATCAAAAGAGTTAAAGAAATAAAGATTGTTGTTATAAATGACATCTACTATTAGTCTATTTATACAAAGAGAAAATTGTCACATACTACTCCATCTCATATTATAAGCAAATTTTACTTTTTTGGTTCATTGAATAATTAATGTATCTGGTCTATATATAGACCAAATAGATTAATTATTCAATGAACCTAAAAAAGTAAAATTTGTTTATAATATGGGACGGAGGGAGTAGACCATAAAATGCACTTTTGATCTCCTTATTTTTAAGTTTTTCAAGTTTTAGTCCCCCATTTTAAAAGCTAACTTTTTGGTCCCTAAACTTTACTTCAATCAGGATTTTGTTGCCCCCTATAGTTTTGCATAGGTGACACCCTTATTAATGACATGACACTACTATAGTAACTCCCTACAATGTGTGTTCATCTAACATAGAGTTACTGTAGCAGTGTCATGTCATTAATAAGGGTGCCACATATGCAAAATTAGATGGGGACCAGTGAAATCCTGAGCGAGGTAAAGTTTATGGAGCAAAAACTTGGTTTTTAAAATAGGGGGACTAAAACTAAAAGAAACGTGAAAATAGGGGGACCAAAAGTACATTTAAGCCTTTTTCTTCTCAAGATCTTTGGGATCTTATGAAAGAAGGTGTAACATTGCTTGAAGATGACACGACAAATGAAGAAACTGTTGCACACAAAGAACGGAATAAGAAGAGTTAGAAAACTCTCTTTATAATTCATTAATGCGTTGATCCAATTTTTTTGAAAAGTTAGGTGATGTTGAATCAACGAAAAAGCATGGGAAATTCAGGAAAAATCATTTGGAGGCGCGTAAAAGGTGAAAGAGATGAGGTTTAAAATTCACAAATGAGCGTATAAGTTGCTTCAGATGGAAGAAAGTGAAAACATAATTAATTTCTCCACTATGTTTACAAAATTGGTTAGTTAAATCAATGTATGTGGAGAAGTGTTGGTATCAAGATCAATTGTTGCAAAGATCTTGAAGTCATTGGCTCTTAAGTTCGACCACGAGGTAGTAACCATAAAAAAGTCGAAAGATTTGTCAACATTGACAAAGAAAGAGCTTCAAGGGACAATTAATCTCATGAACAAAGAATTTATAAAAGAGTTACAAGAAAGTCGAAGAGTGAAGTGGCTCAGCAAGCGCAATCAACAAGATAAAAGAAAGCAAAGGAAAGTGGTTCGGTAACCAAGGTAGAGGCTCGTACCTAAGAAACCAAAAAGATGGTGTTGTAGGTAGAGGAAGAGGTGGTGGTTTAAAAATTGAAAAGAGTCACATTCATTGTTCCAATTGTCAGAAGTATGACCATTATTCTAGTGATTGTCCAAAAAACCAAAAGAATCGAGAAAGTGATGCAGAGTTTGCAAAACATAAAGAAGAAAAGATTCAAGGATAAATGGTACTTGGACTCAGGATGTTCATCACACATGTATGGAAGGAAAGATTAGTTTGTCAAGATAAAACCCTCAATGAAAAACATGGTGAAATTTTCAAATAACAATACTCTATCCGCTAAAAGTATTTGTGATGTTTTGATTATGAGGAAAGATGGCAAGAGGTCAGTGATTTCTAAGTATTGTATATACCAGACACGAAAAGTAATCTGCTAAGTATAGTGCATTTTAGTTGAAAAGAACTATAAGGTGTCGATTGAAGACAAGTTGATGAGAGTTCTCGACTCAAGAAGAAGATTAATCTTGAAAGCTCACGTGTCTCATAATAGAACCTTCAAGATTGAACTTTATATAATATAGCACAAGTGAATTGTGACTACGTCTAGCATGGATGAGTTGATATGACATTTTAGACTTGGACATCTTAACTTTAAAGAGATCAGAGATTTGAAAAGGAAAAAAAATGGTTTTAGGGTTACCGTAAATTGACTTTCCAAATGAGTGTGTGAGGAATGTGTGTAGGAGAAGTAGCATAAGAACAACAAATTAAGAAATGGAGTCAAAAGCAAGTTGAAGGAATCTTTTGAAATCATATAGTCTGATCTATGTGGTCATATCCAAGTGGATTCAATTGGAGTTAACAAGTAATTTGTCAAATTTATAGATGATTTTAGTCAAAAACTGCAGACTTACATGATCAAGAAGAAAAGTTAAGTGGTCGAGGTATTTTCCAAGTTTAAATCTATGATCAAAAGACAAAGTGGTCGAAAGCTCAAGATTCTGAGGACTGATGGTGGTGGAGAATATGTTTTGAAAGACTTCGACATATTATATGAGAAAGAAAGGATTATTTATGAGGTGGTGTCATCCTACACTCCACAACCTAATGGAATTGGAGAAACGAAGAATAGAACCATCATTAATATGGTGAGAAATATTTTCAAAGGCAAACATCTACCTAAAGAATTTTGGGGTGGAGCTGTGTCGATTGCAACATACATTTTGAATAGATGCCCAACAAAGAAGCTAGAAAGAATCACGTCAAGAGAATGTTAGTCTGGTATTAAGTCTAGCTTGATTCATCTGAAATTATTTGGATCCATAGCACATAGACATGTGTTTGATTAGTTGAGAAGAAAACTTGATGACAAGTCGAGTCAAATGATCCTAATAGGATATCATTCTACTGAAGGATACAAGTTGTTTGACCCAGTGAACAAACAAGTAGTGATCAACATGGACATGATCATAGATGAGCTTAAGGAGTATGATTGGATTGAAAAATGTAAAGAAGGATTAAGTGAGAATCTTATATGAAGAACCATCAATTGAAGCAGGCCTAAGAAGACCTCAAATATTAAGATATGCATGTAACATTGCAGGAATATGTGATTACATCAGATGATGTGGTGGATAATGAAGATGAGCTAGAACACTATGTTTTCTATACAGATATCAAACTAGTCAATATAGTTGAGACATTGAAGGATTCAAAGTGAATGAAAGCAATGAATGAAGAATCGAGGTCCATTGATGTCAATGATACTTGGTTACTTGTCAAATTTTCTCTTGTCAAGAAGGAAATTGATGTGAAGTGGGTATACAATGTGAAATATAAAACACCAATCACATAGGACCATAGGAAAATTAAAAGTGAGATTTGTGACATTCAAACATCATTCGATTGAGGGTATAAACTATGATGAGATATTTGTATTGATAGCAAAAATTATTATTGTTTTTACCTTCTTGGAAATGGCATAATTAAAAAGTGGAAATTACAATAAATAAATGTTCATAACTATTTAGTAACTTAGATGACGAGATGTATATGAAAGTTCTTTGAGGTTTTGAAACCGATGACCCAGATTTGCTTTGTAAGTTGAAAAAGTCGATGCACGACTTAAAATAAGCTCCTCATTGTTAGTTTTTTTAAGTTGGTTTAAATATTGAAGCAATACGAATCTGTTCAATCCTATTCATATTGCTCACTATTTACTTTCCACAAGGAAGATATACATATCAATGTGCTAGATTATGTGGATGATTTAATAATTGTATGGAAAAATATTGTAGTCCTAAATTTTTTTAAAGTTTACTTAGGTTCAAGCTTTCATAAAAAGTATTTGAAAAACTTTAATTTTTTTGGGGTCAGGTATAGCTCAATCGAAATCCCGGCGAAATTTATCTCCGACAATAAAAATATGTGTTAGAATTCATTGCAGAAACAAGTTTAGTAGGCGCCAAACATGACGACCTTCAAATGGATTAACTCAATAAACTAGTTTTGGCTTTCGTTACACCGCTTGGAGATCCAAAACCCTATCGAAGATTTATTAGGGGATTGATTTATTTTCTATGACTTGATGTGATCTTGTTTATTTTGTATACACTTTGTTTTAGTTTACGCAACAACCTTACACAGAGCATTGAGTGGCAACCTTAAAGGTTGTTAGATTTTTGAAGAAAAATATGAACCAATGTATTTTACTTTGGTGTGATAGTAAATTAATTATGAAGGGATTATATGATTTACATTGAGATGATTTTCCACTTACGAGACGTTCTTTAATTGATTATTGGTGTTACTTTGTCTTTCTTTGCTGTCTTGGAAAATTAACAAGCATCCAATTGTATCTCGTTCATATGCAGAAGCTGAGTATCTTTCTAAGGGATAAATTATATGAATTAAAATGACAAATAATTGTTTGGTGATTTATGAGTTAGTCATCTCAAAGAGACACATTTATATTGTGATAGTCAATCAATGTTACATATAGCTCAAAATCAAATATTTCCTTAAAGAAAAAAATATATTGAAATTGATTGTCATTTTATTTTTTGATTTTGTGAGAGCAAAAATCATTTGTCCTTTCTATGTTCCTACAATAGTACTATTAAGAGGCATTGTTACAAAGGTCTTAGAAAAAAATATGCAATTGAATGGGGGTGTTTGTTATTGAGATATTGTCATTATAGTTATTTACTATTATTACTGTTAGCGTTAAAATTTCTATATGTTTGGTTAAGCAGGGGTTGGAGGATGGTTATATTGGACTTTCAACACTCACTTTAAAATGAGTTTTTTTTACAAGAACAAAATTAACTTCTTTCATTAATTAAAATATAAATGATACAAGGAGAAATAACATTAGTAACACTACGCCTAGACCAGGAATTGACCGCCTTCACTAACGAGTGAGCAACCATATTTGTTTGACGTTTAATAAACTTCACCTCAAAGTTGTGAAATAGAAGAAAGTAACTATTTAATGGAAAAAATAATACGACTAAACTCAGAGCAACCTCCATGATGAGAAAGGATAGCATTAACCTCATCTAGGGATCACTTTCAAAGATTATAAAGTTCATATTCCTATCAATTGCAAACTGAATTGCCTCTTTTAAGGCCAAAGCTTTTGCTTCCAAAGTAGACATGAGACCACCGTCCCAAGCTGTACCCGCTGAGATAAAATTCCTAATACTATCACGCACACACTAGTCCCTGAATGTTGTTTTTAGACGGTTATTAAAGACAACATCTATATTACACATGAGTCAACCTTCCTGAGGCGGATTCCAAGCCATGTTATTATGTGTCACACTATTAACCTCTTTAAACTCCTGAGAGATAAACCAATCATTCTAGTTGAAAAATCTTGAAGACCAACCTTTGATAAATCCTCCCTCTCATTATTCTAAACGATGTTGTTTCTATTCATTCAAAGAATGTCAATTAATACCGCAAACCTCCCTCCCTCCCTCATATCCTCTTTACTACAAACATCAAAGATAAGAGTTTTAGCATCACTAAAAGAATGTAACTTGGGTTCGATAAGTTGAAACAAACTTGATGTCCGCCAACATTGTATACAATTTATACATCCAAAAAATGCGTGCCAATCGTCTTCCATATCAACTTCATAACTTTGGAAAACCTTCGGGTATTGGACATAATGTTGACGAAGTCTAGACCGTGACGACAAGCAGCCCCTACAAATTCTCCATAAAAGGTGCTTTGCTCTAGGAGGGTCCATGATGTTCCAGATATTATCCCACGCTACCTTGCCATTCTGAACCTGGTGATGACTATGAGTTTTTCTCCATAATCGATAGCCCGAATACACATTATACTCCCCGTCTTATTCTTCTTTCCATATCATATCATCCTCTTCCACCTCCGTTAATAATGGCACATTCAAGATTTTCACTGCCACTACATGATCAAATTAGGAATGAATAACCTGGGTATCCCATTATTTAGATTTAGGGAGAAAAAGGTTGCTCACATAAAGATCATACACACCTGAAATTTAAGGATCAACCATGCAACCACCTTCCTTTCTTCTCAGCCATGGTTCACTCATAATCTTTATTTTACTATCGTCGCCAATATTCCACCTGCACCCAAGCATTAAGATATCTCAAGCTTTCCAAAGACTTTGCCAAACAAAACTGGGGTTGTTACCAATCTTCGCATCAAAAAAGAGAAATTAGGGAAATACATTGATTTGAAGATACGAGAGACCGAAGTGTGAGGATGGGTTAACAATAAGGCATTGGATTTATGAGTCTTTTCACTTATAAAGTGTTTAACATGTGCTTTTTTTTATCCAATGTGTTACTCATACTCACACTTGATATACCAATCCCTCCTCAAGTATGAGTCCATCCATTCTTATGGGTACTCTCACTCTCAAATAGAAGCTTTTTCATCTCATATGTACTAGCATCGTCGTTGGATTCCCTCAACGGAACAAGCCGCATGAACACCCTATTCAAGAAGATTTTCGATACAAGCAGCCCTAGTTGAAATAAGATCTGATACTACTGTTGGGTCAAGAGAGGGTTCGAGAGTCATCACATTGAGTTTTCACCACTCACTTTAAAATGAGTTGGACACCACATATTAACCAAAAACCTTACAACATTAAGTTTATAGGTCTTTTCACTTATAAAGTGTTTAACATATGCTCTTCTATCTAATGTGTGACTCATATTCACACTTGATACACAAGACTATCTTAGGGAAGAAAATGTTGTATGTTATTTTTAGCTTGTTATTAGTGTGTTTGATTTAGTTGCTGTTAAATTTAATGTAGGCTTAGTTTCACGATTGGAGCAGCTAAAATCAATTTGTGATGTATGTGGTAATTTCGTCATGTTTGATTTTTCTATAATAAAACTTATTTTGTTTTTTAAAATTGATTCTAGTGATTTGAAGTTTTGAGTCTAAATATGACTTTTTACACTAAATTTTATCGTTTAAATTATTTTTGAAAAAAAATTTAGTTAAACATTAATCACGATAATTTCAATTGACTTTTAAAGGAATAAATTTTACCAAATCAATTTTCTCAAAATGTATTTTCTTCACCACAGAAGCAAACAAATGCTTATCAAATTAATTACTACTACCATAGTACAAGATAGATAAAGAAAGAATAAAGGGTGTGAGTGAGATGGAAATGTTGGAATGTAGAACAAAAAGAGAAGGCGTGGCAACAGTGCTAGGCCAAGCAAGACACGGGGCACATATGTATGTACTGTCTTTAGTTTGGCCACCTCCAACCAGGCATCAGAAAACGGTAATAACTCTATTGCTAGTCTCCCCTGACACAGTGTCTGATGAAGCCAAGACACCATTTGGTCTACATCCATTGTTCCTCCTATCACTAAAATAAAATACTTTCTTCCTTTCACCATTACCTATATAACTCCATACCCACTCATCTTTCCTTTTGTCTCATTCTTTGTCTAATCTCAATGACTTCAATCCCTATCCGAATCACACACAACATCACGTTTTACACCAACACTTTCATGTTTAGTTTGTTTTGTATCATGGATCTCTCATTATATAATGCATGTGTATGTGCCTAAATTCTATGTCTGTGTTTCTTTCTTTTTTGAATAAAAGATGTAGCAAAATTAGTTTGGTGCCAAAACCTTGAGTATATCTATCAGAAGCTGTCTGCGGTTAGATTGAGCGATAATAAAGAAATGAAAATTTCTTCACCCTCTGAAAAATAAAAAATGTCTTTCTTAAATTAACTTCAGAATTATTTATTATATATATATATATATATATATATATATATATATATATATATATATATATATATATATATATATATATATGGAGCGTATCTAGTGATAGCTCGTGTCTTCTGTGAAAAATGAGAGTTATCAATATCAATCTTCAGATTTTATTAACAGTTAAGATTTAATAATTCTATATAAATAACATTTTATAGAATCTTTTTTATTATTCTAAATATTTAAAATTTTCATAAAAATAAAATCTTACCAAAAATATTATTCTATATGCTATTTAATTTTACATATTTTAATTTTAACTTTTTCATGTCCTCTAGCACATTTTTTTCAAACTCACTTGATTCTTTATATTTATTGCAAAAAAATTATATTCTATAATTATTTTACTAAAATTTACATATCTAAAGTGTAGAAATTTATTTATTTATCACTTATATTTTCATTTTATAAAAATATAAAAGAATTCAAAATTATTACCTATATTTTAATTTGGCTGATTTTGTTATTTGCAAGTTAAGAAATTACTATTATTTTAGCAAGTTCTACTGAATAAACTCACATTATTAATTTATCATCTATGTTTTTATTTATTAAAAATAGTTTTTTATTAGAAAAAAATATTTTCATTTAATTTATTACTTATATTTGATTAAAAAATATTAAAAAATGTAAAGTATTACCAATATTTTAATTTGGTTGATTTAATTATTAGCAAGTTTTGAAAATTTTTATTTTTAAATTTTTTACCATTGTGATTAATATTAATAAATTAATATTATCATAAAATTTTAATAATTATGGCTTCTATTGGGTGTTGATAAATTAAATAATTTAATTATTATTATTATTATTATTATTATTATTTACATGTAAAATTATCATTCTTGTAAGAATGAAAATATTTTTTTATATGCTTGATAACTTCATATCAAAAAAAAAAAAAAAAAATTTTTTTTTTTTTTTCCAATAACGGACCATGTTTATTAAATTTTTTAGCAATAGTAAAATTTATTTAAATTTGTCAAAACGGTAAAATTTATGAAACTATTTTTTCAAAATATGCAAACAAATAAATTAATCAATTTAAAATATATTTGATAAATCAAATGAAAATATTATTTTAATAAAAAATCTATATTTAATTTAATATAAATATAGGTGATAAATCAATGACGTATTTTCATTTAAAATGGTCGGGGTAGTAGAACTTGCAAAAAAAAATCTAACTTGCATATGAACAAATAATAAAATTAAAATATAGATAGTAATTTCTCTTCAATATTTTTAATCAAGTGAAAATATTGATGATAAATCGATAATGATTTTTAAAAGGTCACAATAGTAGAACAAGAAAAATTAAAAAATTCTAAACAATAATATATGGAATTCCGTAACAATATAATAAATAATAATACAAAAGTTGTCTATTTTAAACATGTATATTTTATAAAAATAAAAATAAAAGTGATTTTTTTTTATAGTAGATATAAAGTATCAAGAGAGTTTTAAAAAAAAGTGTATGAGAGATCGATCATGAAAAAATTAAAATTAATAGGTTAATAGTAAAAATTAAAATTAATATGTTAATAGAATAATACTTTTGGTAAGATTTTATTTTTATGAAAATTTTAAATATTAAACATAATAATAGAAAAGATTCAATAAAATGTTCTTTATATGAAATTATTAAATCTTAAACGTTAATTAAATCTAATGATTGATATTAATAATTTTCATTCTCACGAAAGTTATCAGTTTTCACGGATCGCTATATATATATATATATATATATATATATATATATATATATATATATATATATATATATATATATATATATATATATATATATATATATATATATATATATATAAATAAGAAAATATAATATTTTATTTTATTTCATGTGATTTCTATTACATATATACACGATTTCACGTACTAAAAAAATAGAAAAATCTATGCATTAAAGTCTAACTTATATTTGGTCTATAATAAAAAACCTATTAATACTATTGATATCAATTTCTATATGAGGTGATACAATTAATTTTTTGTTTTGATTTACTTAATATGTATTAATTGTATAATATATTTCTAATCATATAATTAAATTGAATTATTACTAATAAAAAATAACTTAAATTTATAATTAAAAATTATTAAAGTAAATTTAAGAAAATTTAAACAATGAACGTAATAATTGATTTTTTTAATTATAATAGTGAAATATAATATACCTCATAAGAACTTTTTAATTATGAAGAGATACAATTGATCTTTTGCCTTGATTTACTTGTTATGCATTAATTGTATAATATATTTCTAACAATATAATTAAATTGAATTATTATTAATAAAAAATAAATTAAATTTATAATTAAAAATTATTAAAATAAATTTATGATATGAAATTAAACAATGAATGTAATAATTAATTTTTTAATTATAATAGTGAAATGTAATATATCTTATAAGAATAAAATCAAAATAAACTAAATAAAGTGAATTCGTAACGAATTTTGAATCTCAACAAATGAATTCAAGTGCACTTACGAATTCACTTTATTTTTAAAATTTTGAATTATTTCAAATGTATTTACGAATTCACTTTATTTTGAAAATTCATAAATTAATTTATAAAATCTAAAAGTATTTTTAGTTTTTCACATGTAAAAGAAACCCACTAAATTGGTGAATAATTTTCCTTAAGAAATAGCATAACAAAGTGAGAAGATGGAACCCACTAAATTGGTGAATAATTTTCCTTAAGAAATAGCATAACAAAGTGAGAAGATGGAAATACAATTCTCATACAACCAAGCTAGTTAGATTTTTCTGTGCCTCATGACAATCAATAAGTTAAGAAAATGCATAGAAAACAGTTGGCAGCAACTAGCATATATTTTCTACTGCGAAAGCATGATTGGTTCTTTTCCAATTTCTTGTTAAATTGGCATGTGAGAACATGTTTTATGATTGACGACTATATTTTAAATATGTATATAACAATAATTAGGAGTATATGAATCCATCATAGTTATTTGGGAGCCTAGGCCTCACCAGATATATTTATTTATATATTTGGGAGAAAAGGTGATAAAAACTAGGAATTTTTTAAGTAGGTTTCTTCCTCACTCTACTTGAAAAATAAAAAATATCCTTCAGTTTCATAAGTTAATTTACAAATTTTTTAAATAAGGTGATTTCGTAAGTTCACTTACAATATAATTCACGATTTTTAAAAAATAAGGTAAATTTGCAAGTTAACTTGCGAATTCACCTTATTTTTTGCGAATTCACTTTATTTGGGGAATTCACAAGTTAACTTATGAAGTCTGCGTATTGTTTTAGAAAACACAGAATTTTTCTCAATACTCATTCATTTCAAAATATACTCAAATCTTTCCTCTCTACTCCAAACTCTAATTTCTGCAAACTCACTCCAAGCCACTCTCATCATTTCAAGTCATTCCACCAACACATTTTAACTCCTTCAAAATCAACAAATTTGTGTAAGTTTTGTTCACTTTCTCTTATTCAAATTCTGAATTTTTATTAGATTATTAGGTTTAGGTTGTAGAAATGTAGTAGTATATGAAGTAATAGTAGGTAAATGTAGTAGGAAAAATTGGATTTCGGTAGTTATGAGACTGAATTTATGGTTTTTGGAATTTCTGGACGAAGGGGGTTTCGCAAGTTAACTTGCGAAGTGTACCAGAAGAGACTTCGCAGGTTAACTTGCGAATTTTTGTCTGATTTGTTTTTAAATTAGTATGCTAACAATGTAATGGTTTATTTCAGGAAAATGGCTGAGAATGACAATCAGATGACACATTTGAGACATGGAAGGCAAATCCAGACAGCGTCGGCTCGTCGAGAGCGAGAGATAATGACAAGGGCACAAAGTGAACAAAGGGCACAACTTGGTATAACATCACCTTCCGCACCATGACAAAGGAGTCGTCTCCATGAGGCGTCTTTCTCTCGTGCACATGAGGACGAGGTACCGAAGATAGAGGTGCCGGCGGAGGAGGCGCAAGATGCCCAGGACGCCGAAAATGTTGAGGTCCCCGACGACGATGTTGAGGAACCTGCATAGGCGGAGGATGCTGGCTATCCAGGAGGGCCATATGACAGATCCCTCCTGATTTATTATGGGGACTATAATACCCGTTATGTCTGGGGTGGAGAGGTATTATAATTTTTATAGTTATATTTCGTATTATTTATTTTTGTTTACTGTCCGCTCTTTTTTATTTATTTTCATATATTGTCCGTTCGTATTATTTATTTATTTTTGTTTGATTCTTCTCTTTCAGGAAAGAAAAGCATTGAAACATGTGAACCACTCCCGCAAAATCTTTGAACTATATGCTCCAAAGACTCAGTGGTTCCACACTGTTATCCTCGCATTTGGTCTTGTTGGATTATACATGGTTACGGTACCATTAGCACCGACATGCAGGGTGCTTTTGATGAGAGATGACATAGGGAGACGTCATCTTTTTACTTTCCAGTTGGGGAGTTGACGATCACCCTTGACGATGTTTCCTGCTTGCTCAAACTACCTATCAAAGGTAGGTTACTCAACCATTTCAAGATAACCAGAGCTGAGGCAGTTGATTTGATGGTTGAGCATCTGGGAGCTGATCTATACCGAGCTGCTGAGGACTACGACTCCACAAACGGGGTGCACATGAAATTCTCCTATCTAAAAGAGTTATATGAGGAGCACCTCCGTCTAGAAGCTCTTGCAAAAAAGAACTGCACATGCAGCCGGGGAGCCTGTGGAGACGGATATTGTTGTTCAGTTTCATTGTGGCTGTGCCATCCGATGTTTTCTGATGTACTTGGTAGGCACGTCCGTCTTTGTGGACACGAGTGGCCTCTACACCGACCTGGCCTACCTGAGATATTTTGCGGACCTTTCTATAGTTCAGGACTGAAACTGGGGTGTCATTGTTCTTAAAAATTCAATTGTAGAGGTACATGTAAAAATGTAGTGGTACGAAGTAAAATGTTCAAAAATATATTTTGCTTATATTTTGGACTAAACCATGCCCGATCCACTAATGAATTGATTCATCCCCATGTCATTAGCCTAAGAGATGGCTATATCATCATGAACACATCTTATAAGCACAATTAATTAAAGTTGTGGAGTTAATCAAGATTGTGTGATTGAGATCACATTAAGATCTATCTATAGTCGTCCTAAGAGAGAACCCTCCAACTAGATTTTGTTGGTGAAATTTCCAAAATATATTTGGAAAGTTGCAATGGTTAAAAAAGACCTTTTAGAGAAAAGGTGTAATGCTTTACAATTGAAGTAATGTAACCATTCATGAACAAAATCTTTCAAAGAGTTGTTTCCTTCCACCAAAGGACATAAGTTTCTCTATAAATAGACACATTTGTTAGGCATTGAAAACACACGAAAATAGTATATTTCAAGAGCCAAAAATCATATCTAAGTCATTCTTTTATTTTTATAGTGCACGATGTAACGCCCGTTTTATTTTATATTAATATTTATGAATTATGTTTAGTGATTGTTTTGACAACAAAAATAATTATATTAATCGGTAAAATATTATTCTGACAGATAATTAATTTCCCGGAATTAAATTAACAAATTAAGTTAATAATATATTTAGATGGTGTATTTAGTGTATTAAGAATAGTTGAGGGGCATGTGAGCAATTTTACTAAGTTTGGCTAGTAAGGCATACTACATATATATATATCATTTCCTCCACTTTTCCAAACACAACACCAAAACACATTTATAGAAAGTTGGAGAAAAGCTAGGGCTTGAGAAGAAGAAGAGGAGAACAAGAAGAAGAACAAAGCTTGGTTGGAGAATCATCTTGAATACCCAAAGCTTGCTAGGTAAGGGGTTTGATTTCTATTTCATTTACCTAGGGCTTGATGGATTATAGTTTGGGTTTGAGGATGAAACTTGATAGTAATTTCATAAGAGTTTGTTAGTTGATTGTTAGAGTGGTTTAGAAAGGGTGGATTTGGAGTATGGTTGGTGGGTATGTTAGGTGTTAACTTGTAGAAATTAGAGTATGGAAATGGGAAGGAGAACTATGGTAGAAGAATGAGAAAAACCCAAATAGATGGAGTTTTCACGCAGGCGAAACAACACGGGCCGTGTTGCTTCAACACGGGCCGTGTTCCCCTTTTAGAATGGAAGTTGAATTATGCAGACCAAGCAACACGGGCCGTGTTGTCCCACACGGGTGCCCGTGTTGTTGCACTGACTTGGGGAAATTTTGCGCGTTTCTGGGAGCTTTACAACACGGGCCGTGTCGTCCCACACGGGTGCCCGTGTTGAGGTGGCTGTAGCCTTAAATTTTCTGATTTTCTCACTTCCTTTCGAACCCGATTATATTCTGATTTTAAGGTTGATGTTTATAACTTATATCGGTAATTAAGAATGACTTCCGTGATGATTATTTATGTTTTTACTATCTTTCCGTTTTTGGAAATTGAAGGATTAATTGATGATATTTGCGATGGTGTATTTAATTATGAATACTTGTTGTTTATGCGAAGTGATGACATATTTATGTGATATGAATAAACATGGCGAAGTAGACTTTATGTCAATTATGATGAGCGATGATGATATGTTGTTGTGTGGTCTTTATTTTGAGTCACATACATTTCATAAGTGAAGAGGGCTTGTATGCCAAGCGATGAAGGCTCTTATGCCGAGCGAAGATGGGCTTTATGCCTTGTGTCCCTAATTACGGACAAGCGATGGGTACCACATGCATAACATAGTCGAGTCTCATGGAGTCCATTATGTTTATTTTGGAGTCGGTTGTGTCTTATGTTCGAGTTGTTTATCATTGAGTCCTTAATTGATGAATGATAATTGAATCGCGACGGTACATGGTGTTTTGGTGTTGATGCGAGTATAATGTTTGTGTGATGGAGTTTAAGTGTTGGTTTATACACTAAATGTTAATTTAAAGTATGTAAGTTTAAATACATGTTGACATACTTTATTTACCTTATATCATTTATAATTTCAACTATCTACATATTCCATTATTGCCTTGAATCATATGTTTTGGAATTATCTCACCCCTTTACTTGTTTCGCCGTTACCTATATATTGGTAGCGCGGTGATCCCGAGGATGAGGAGGATTAGCTCGAGTCACTTTATTTTGTGTCGTTACGCTCGGTCGTAGTAACACTCGGGATTTGGGCGATGACATTATTTTGATAGGATAGTTTGTATATACTATCTTATTATGTGATAACCTTATGTATTGATGACAACATGATGTTATGTATATTTGTAAAACATATCCGCTGTGTTGTGAATATTCCTATGTACGTATGATGAATTATGTATGATTCGGTATATCCGATTTTTGATGTGCATTATAATGCTAATTGTTAGAGATACGAAGATGTGATGCCTCAATTTTGTGTAATTGAATTTTGAAACTCTGATTTTATTATATAATTACGCGGGGTAGAATTGGGGTGTTACACACGAGAACAAGTGAAGGATCTTTATTTGGTAAAATATCGTTGATCGATATGCTTAATATGAATGTGTGATTCATGTTAAGGTTTCCAAACTATCCTGAAGAGGATTCGCCGGTTAACTCATTTGCATCCAATTTGTCTAAATTGGTGGGGATAGTCGAACCTAAAGCTTAGTGTAAACACACGCTTTGGAATTTATTTTATGCAACTTTCATCGTACTGTTTTCATCTTCTTCTTATCTATATTTTGCATCATATCCCCAACACAAGATCTAACAATCTTTAGGTTTGATTTTTGATTTTTGATTTTTGATTTGATTTATATTTTATTTGTGATTAATATAAATATTGCAATTTTAAATAAGATGATACCAACTCTCAACAATGGTGTAAGGTACACAATTAATTCATATAATTTTTGAATTATGAAATTTTGATTTATGATTTTTTGTGGTTAACTTGTGACTACAACTTTGATGTAGAAATAAACTTGCATGCTTCCTTATTCCTAATAATGGTGAAAGGTACATAATTATATTAAATTTCTATTGCATGATTTTTAAATTGTTCAAGTATGTGAATTTGAATAATTAAGAATATATTTGGTTTATGGTGTATATTTGAATGTAAAATACATGTTAAATATTATTCTTTAGTACAAGTAATTTACTTTAATTAATAGTGCATTATTTCTAGATGAAATAATTTGATGAAAAACAAAATGATGAATTTGAATTTATGGTACATGTATTGGTAACGTAAAATAATGTAAATGAAGTGTTAATAATATCTATGACATGTTTCAATTGTACATTTTATTATGTAAGAAAATTGTTTATGTTGAAAGAAATAAACTCTGATGTTGTGTTTATATGGAGTTTATGAATTACATGTTTAGATCCACTTCATGAAAAGTTTGTCATGACAAATTTGTATGTCATGGTTGTGATTGCTATAAATGTTTAATGTATTAAATATATTTTAGAAATATTTAAGTGGAAGTAAAACTTCAGACTAAAAAGGTTAGCAAATGAAGAATGACATTAAATTTGTGTATATGACAAAAATGTATGATAAAAGTGTTATGGTGATAGTTTGTCAAACCTATCAAGAATATATAATGTATTTTGCATATGATAAATGTACTAATATTACAAAGGTATCACGATTTGATAATAGTTGGTAAATGCTATCAAGAGTACATAAAGTAATCATAGACATGACTATTTGAAAGATTGAATATTCAAAGTTTATTAAAGATTGAAATTTTTTGCGATTCTTTGACGAAAGGATTGACAAGGATATGATGTATTTGGATATAACTTAATACAAGGAACACATCTTTAAGGGATGCGGAACAAGCCCATATCTAATTAATCACCAATGGTGGAAACTCAACTCAAACTTGATTAATGTTAAGTCTTGAGTTCAATGATGAAAGTACACTGTTAGAGTGATTGAAGTACTTGACAATAGATACATCCCAAGGGGTAAAAGTACTTGGACCATAAGCATAAATGTGGTAGGATGAAGTTTTTCTCTTAATAGACATATAGCATATGTTTGCTGGAATGCATAATTATAGATGCATTTCTGATATAGTCTACCTATATGGGAATGAAGTGGTGCCGCTTCATAAAGTTCAAGGGCTTTACTCTTAAATTCTCATGAAAAGGATATGAGACACAAGGCCTAAATGTGTTATATTGATAATTCGATCAATGGTACCGAGATTTCATGTGTGAGTTATGCACGTTTGTTCTAATGAATAATTGGTTCAAAGTTTGCCTATCAATATGTTCGAGGATGAGTGAAAACTTAACTTACTAAGTAAAGGTTCAAATCGTAAGATACCTTTATCTGAAACCATGGAATTTCTTGAATAATGGATTTAGATATATTTTGAAAATGGTAGGGGATTGTTGGTAATTTCTAAAATATATTTGGAAAGTTCTGTTGGAACAGAGGGTAAGAAAAACAGTTTTATGAAGAAGAAGATAAATAATAAGGGAATTGTAAACGAGAGTGATTGTAAATCTGAATGAAAATTGTATTGATTGTCGTTACTTTGTTTACAAGGAAATGCTCCTTATATAGATACATTTCCTAGGCCCAAAAGTGTAAACTAAACTAAGGACCAAAACATATAAAGGCCCAAAGAATTCGACACACTCTAATTTCGATAGCCTTGCTAATTCGACCAGGACACATAAGCTAGTTCGATCATCACACTAACTCTACAACTAGTTCGACATAGTCGAACATGAATTGTACACATTCTAACACCTAGTTCGGTACAATCTAACATGAATTATACACATTCTAACACCCCCCCTTAATTCATGTTCTCGAGACTTCTCATCCTGATGCTTCCTTTTAATTCTTCGAATCTAACTTTCTTTAGAGGTTTGGTGAATATGTCAGCTAGTTGAACTTCAGTCTTGCAGTGTTTTATTTCGACCTTCCCTTTGTTGACTTGATCTCTCAAAAAATGATACCTTCTTTCAATGTGTTTACTTCAACCGTGGCACACAGGATGATTTGCTAGGTTAATTGCTAATTTATTATCGACAAATAGCTTTATCTTCTTAGGCTCCATTATCTTGAGTTCTTCAAGTAACATTTCGATCCATGCTTCTTGGCATGCAACATATGACACAGCTACATATTCTGCTTTGCAAGATGACAAAGTCACAATGATTTGTTTCTTCGAACTCCAGGAGATTGGAGCACCTTCGATCATAAAAATGATGCCTGTAATGCTTTTCTTTTCGTCTTGATCTCCACTGAAATATGAATCAGTGTATCCATGAACTTCGACGCTTGTATTGTTCTTCGACTTCTTGTGAAACAACACGCCATGGTCGACAATTCCCTTGATGTATCTCAACACCCTCTTTACTGCAATGAGATGACATTCTTGAGGTTTCTCCATAAATCTGCTCAGCAATCCCACACTTTGGCAGATATTCGGTCTTGTATTGCAAAGGTATATCAAGGATCCAATGATTTATTTGTACAATGTCGAATTTACAAACTCACCATTCGATTCTTTCTTCAGTTTTGCTCCTGTCTCTAACGGATTGACAACTTCGTTATAGTTGCTCATGTTGAATCTTTTCAGAATATCTTGAGCATACTTAATCTGATGCAAAAATACTCCTTTTTCAGTATTTTTGACTTCCATCCCTAGGAAATATGAGAGATTCCCTAAATCAGACATTTTGAATTCTTTCATTAGCTTTGATTTGACTTTCATTTTCTCAGCTTCGTCTGCTCCAGTAATGAGTAAGTCATCTACATAGAGGCATAAAATGATTCGACTGACATTGTTGACATCATTTAAATACACTCAATATTCAGAGACACACTTTTGTGAAACTTGCTTCGATCAGGAAGCTATCTATTCTCTTATTCCAAGATCGAGGAGTTTGCTTCAAACCATAGAGAGCCTCCTGTAATTTGTACACTTTCGACTCTTGTCATTTTACATCGAATCCTGGTGGTTGAGTAACATAGACTTCTTCTTCTAATGGACCATTTAGGAATGTTGACTTTACATCCAACTGATGCATCTTCCATCCCCTATATGGTGTTGTCGAAACAATTATTCGAATTGTTTCCAGCCTAGCAACTGGTGCATATACTTCGTCAAAGTCTATTCTAGGTTTTTGTAGAAAGCCTCTAGCCACTAACCTTGATTTATACTAGAAATTTCGCCGTTTGGCCTTTGTTTCACTTTGTATATCCATTTTACATCAATAGGCTTCTTATTCGTTCTTTCGACAATCTCCCAGGTCTTGTTCTTCTCAATGGCTATGAGTTCTTCTTTCATGGCTTCACACCAATTCGAATTACTCATGGCTTCATTCAAATCGATCGGTTCTGCTTCATCCATCATCATGGCTTCTTCGACAAGATCACCATCAGCATCAATTTCTTGATCTGGAAATTTTTCATATCCAGCTAGCCTTGTTGATTTAGTTCTTGTTCTTGTCGATCTCCTTTCATTTTGTTCAGGTGGTTCTTCATTTTGACTAGTTGAAGCGTTGCCTTGTTCACTTCGACTATTTGAGGGCTCATCTCGTGGATCTTCTTCGAACACAATTATAATTGTGTCTGATTCTTGTGTTGAACTTTGACTCCAGTCCCAACCTTTGCTTTCGTCGACACGAACATCTCTACTAATTACTAGTTTATCTTTGATTGGAGAATACAACTTGTATGCACCAGTCAAATGATAACCTATGAGAATTATAACTTCACTTCAATCATCCAGTTTTCTTCTCAATTGTTCAGGTACATGCCTGAAGAACATTGATCCAAAAACTCTAAAATGACTCACACTTGGCTTCGATCCTGTCCAAGCCTCATAAGGTGTTTTTCCCACCATCTTCTTTGTTGGACACCTGTTTAGAATGTATACAGTTGTCGAAGCTGCTTCAGCCCAAAATCTTTTAGGCATATCTTTAGCTTTCAACATACTTCTCATCATGTTTAGTATACTTCTATTTTTCTTTTCAGCTATGCCATTGTGCTGAGGTGTATAGAGTGCAATGATCTCATGCTTTATACCTTCCTCATTACAAAATTTGGCAAATTCAGCAGACTTATATTCACCACCACCATCAGTTTTTAACTTCTTCAATTTGCAGCCACTTTGTTTTTCAGCATGCAACTTGAATTTCTTGAACTGTGTGAATACTTCACTCTTCCTTTCAATAATATAAATCCATTTATGTTAGGTGAATTCATCAACAAAAGTAAGGAAATACATGTTGCCTCCATTTGACTTCACTTCAAATGGTCCACACACATCAGAGTGAACTAGCTCCAACTTGCGCTTGGATTTCATGGGCAAGTCATGTTTGAATGCTTTTCTCGCTTGGACTTCTCAGTTTTCTTGCTGAATCTTGATTGCAATGCTTGTTCAGCCACCTTTTCTCTTTCTGAGTTTCTGTGTTTCAATCTCATCTCATGAGCTTCCAATGAAGCTTGAAGTTCTTTTAACTTCATCTTAGATAGAGTCTTGGCCTCTTCAATTGTCACAACAATATAGTCAAAATCTGTAGTTAGAGAACTCAATACCTTTTCTATTTTCTGCAAATCAGTGACCGTTTCTCCACATGCTTTCATTTGGTTCGTTAGTGTCACAATCCTTGAGAAGTATGCAAAGATAGATTCATCATCTTTCATTTGCATCATTTCGTATTGCTTTCTCCGCGTCTGCAACTTCACCTTTTTCAATTTCTCGCCTCCGCCATACAAGTTTTTCAACTTGTCCCACGCATCTTTCGCTGATTCTTCTTCAATTATCTTTTTGAATACATCTGAATCTACACACTGATGAATCAAGAATAATGTTTTACAATCTTTCTTCCTCTGATCTTTGTGCGCATCTTTCTGGGCTTCTGTCGCATTTGCTTCCAGCTCCGATACACCATAATTCAAGATTTCAACAACATCTTGAAATCTGAAAATGACCTTCATTTGTGCAACCCATCGTTGATAGTTTTCTCCTTTGAAAACTGGTAGATTCGCTGGAATCTGTGTCGATGTTGTTGTTCCGTTTGCCATTAGATTCTCTCTAAATCGCAACTGAGCTCCTTGATACCAATTTGTTGGAATAGAGGGTAAGAAAAACAGTTTTATGAAGAAGAAGAAGAAGAAGAAGAAGAATAAGGGAATTGTAAACGAGAGTGATTGTAAATCTGAATGAAAATTGTATTGATTGTCGTTACTTTGTTTACAAGGAAATGCTCCTTATATAGATATATTTCCTAGGCCCAAAAGTGTAAACTAAACTAAGGCCCAAAACATACAAAGGCCCAAAAAATTCGACACACTCTAATTTCGACAGCATTGCTAATTCGACCAGCACACATAAGCTAGTTCGATCAGCACACTAACTCTACAACTAGTTCGACGCAGTCGAAAATGAATTATACACATTCTAAAACCTAGTTCGATACAGTCGAACATGAATTATACACATTCAAACAAGTTGCAATGGTTAAAAAAAGATCTTATAGAGAAAAGGTGTAATGCTTTACAATTAAGTAGTGTAACCATTCATGAACAAAATCTTTCAAAGAGTTGTTTCCTTCCGCCAAAGGACATAAGTTTCTCTATAAATCGACACATTTGTTAGGCATTGAAAACACACGAAAATAATATATTTCAAGAGCCAAAAATTATATCTAAGTCATTGTTTTATTTTTCTAATGCACGAGAACAAATGAAGGATTTTTATTCGGTAAAATATCGTTGATCGATATGTTTAATACGAATGTGCAATTCATGTTAACGTTTCCAAAGTATCCTGAAGGAGATTCGTCGTTAACTCATTTGCATCCAATTTATCTAAATTGATGGGGGCGAATCGAACCTAAAACTTAATTTAAACACACTTTGAAGTTTATTTTGTGCAACTTTTATTATACCATTTTCATCTTAAAACCTTAACTTTACTCATATAAAGTCTAACTGGCGGTTCATGTCCAGATACATTATCTTTCTACCTTAAACATTGCACTCTCAACTCTTACTTGATTATCAAAGTGCTTACACGTACACTACTCTCAGTTGTGGATCATCGACCAACTCTCACCACTATATCCACAGTATTTATTCATAGACTATGTTTTTGTATAGTAGTGAGTTAGGGCCAGGAACGCACATACTTAGACGTTCTCTCTTATTTTTTTCCAGTTTACAATATGTAAAAACAGTACATGGTAATTGTTAATTTTATTATCAAAACTTAATCATTAAATTATTAAAACCTCAATACCTCATGGTAATTCGTAGTTTTTATTATAAAATAGGTAGTATGTACACTACAAGAAAAACAGGTTCCAGCCACGTGATTTTGCCACGTGATTATCATGTGGCTAAAAAAAGCCTGTTGCGACGTGATAATCACGTGGCAACATAGTTTATTAATTAATCTAATGAATCTGATGGTAGTCAGTTGGTTCAGAAAAAGTAAAAAAAGTTGCGGCGTGGATGTCATGACGCAACAAGAAAAATAATATAAAATGAGTAATTTTGACAAACGTTCAGATGGTGGGAAAATTGAAATTTTGAAAAATTCAGTTGCGACGTGTAATTCACGCCGCAACATTTAAAGGGAGAAAACACATTTATGACTGTCATAATGTGCTGGCACTGAAGAGAGAGGTTATTTTCTTTGGGCTTGTTGCGGCGTGAAAAACACGTGGCAACGTTGCGTAATTTCACGCAACAAGATTATAACAAATGAAAAATTCGTTCGGTATTCACTTCACTTTTGCAAAACCAGAGAGTTCTTCTTCCTCCTCCCACTGCTACACGTTCTTGTCCATACCCATTTCCAAATCTGCAACATTTTTCATCAAATTTTCACAAAATCCATCACACAATCTCTTATATTTAGGTAAATATGAATTAATTTTGTTTCTATTTTGTTTATATGTTATTATTTTCTGTATTATTTTGTTGTAATATAATGTATTTTTTGGTGTGATTTGATTAGAAGTGGGAGAAAAAGGTTGGATTGGATACAAGAAGTTTGAAGGAGGTTGAAGATTAGAGGTATTTTGTGTATTTTTTTTTTATTTGGTATAATTTTTGAATGTATTTAGAGATGAATGTTATATATTAGAGTTGAATGTTAGTAGAAAAATTAGAGATAAATAGTTGTTATATATAAAAATAGAAAAATTAGAGATAAATTAGAGATAAATTAGAGAAATATTAGAGAAAAATTAGAGAAAAATTAGAGATAAATTAGAAAAATTAGAGTTGAATGATATAAAAATAGTTGTTATATATAGTATAAAAGTTATGTTAAAAATATATATGTTATGTTAAAAGAATTAATTTTTAAAAAATATGATATAAAAACTGTATATAATATTAATAAAAATTTATGTAAAAAAATTAAATTTTTTGTATTGATAAGAAAAATATATTTTAAAAACTATTTTAATATATTTTAATATATTTTAATAAAAACAGTTTTAATAGGTATATAATTAATAAAAACAGTTTTAATATATTTTGAAAGTTTTAATATGTATTATAATTAAAAATATATATATTTAATCTTATTATGTTAAAAGTCTATTATAATTATGTATGTATAAGAAATAGTATAATATAATCAAAAATAGTATAATATGATAAAAAATATTATATATTTGATGTTAGTGTACACTTTTTTAAAAACAACTTAGTGACATGAAAAACACGCCGCAACATTTAATTAAAAGCCTGCTCTGAATTCTGCTCTGCAACAATTGCGTTTGACCCCATAAAGTATGTTGCGGCGTGATTTTCACGTGGCAACGTTGTGACATGTTTTCCACGCCGCAACAACATTGCCACGCTCTCCAAATGACGTATTTACGTGGCAAAAACTGTTTGTGACATGATTTTGCTTGTTGCGGCGTGGCTTTCACGTGGCAAAAGTCAATTTATTTTGTAGTGGTAATTTAATCTTTTGGAAAGATTAGTTTTTACAATATGATTTTCCTTTTTCTTTTTTAGTTATTATAAAGATTTGATTTTGTGACTGATTTTTTACTTTGATTAAGGTTACTGATGACGGTTGAAATAAGCGTGAAAAGTTACATGAGCTTGTATTGTATCGACTGTTATTATATTTGTTGAACGACAAGTCTTTATGATTAAATATAAATATAGAATAATAAAATATTATCAAACGGGGATGTAGCTCAGATGGTAGAGCGCTCGCTTAGCATGCGAGAGGTACGGGGATCGATACCCCGCATCTCCATATTTCTTTATTTTTTTCGAAAAACATTCAACTTCTGTTATTTTATGTTTTCTGCTATTTCATGTTTTCGCTTTCCAGTTTCCACTATACTATTATGTTGGTCATTATGTACACACACACGAAACATTTCTTTCTATAAAATTGTGTACAATCTCTTTATTTATCTTACAAAAATGTATTATGTACTATTCTGTAGCTACAAACTTTGGATGTTGCTTGTTTCTTCATGAAGATGAGGAAAGAAGGAATTCACCATTGGACAATCGTAATTCAGTTCAGCAGGCCTTGCGATTTTATGCCTTCACACATCAACCATCATCATATAAGTAAACCTACCAATAACAATCCATACAATAATTACAAACATCAATCCTTATTCTTACCATTCTTGATCAATCAACATTTCATCCGTCAATCCAAATTCTCTCAACTCTTGTTCATCATGATGCATCAGTAAACTATACCTGCTCAATTTATGCTTCTCACATTTAGTTATTAGACTAACATTGACACGAACACGACAGAGATATATTATTATAACATGTATCACATTCCAGACACGCCTTCTATATGAAACATCCATAATATAGAGAGGAGTATATCAATTACCTTCCACCATAACCCTTTTCCATGACAAGCTCACCTCCATTGCCAAAGTTATTGAGACCTTCAAACTGCTCAACTGTCCACTTATACCACCTCATGAGAAAAACTCTTAGTGTTAAACCATGCGACACAATCACCAAGTTCACATCAAAATTCTTCTCCCCTGGTGGCTGATATCGTCCAATATTAATATCTGCTCTCAGTGTTTCTCTAAATCCTAAATTTTAATATCAAATTCAGCATTAGATTCAATAATGTTTACATGAAGTTCACATCGAAAAATGTTTCAAATGGGACAAATCTATCATTGAGGCCTATTTGACATATTTAAGTAATTCTCTGCAATATCAAGTATATTCTAACTACTATTTTAAAATTTTATTACCTGTGATTCTATCATATACATCGGCCGCGGATTCTCCATTTGGAAATCGGTAAAAGAATCGACCATAAAGGTTTCGTTGCGCCTTTTCAACTTTCATCAACTCTCTATTTTGAAAATTCCCTTACACAAAACATAATCACAAAGAAACAATAAATAAAATTTAGAAGATGCTAATATACACAATGCAAAATATTTGATCAATAGATTGATATTTGATACCGAAATCT
The DNA here is from genome assembly GCA_021764765.1 of Vicia sativa. NCBI lineage: Eukaryota > Viridiplantae > Streptophyta > Magnoliopsida > Fabales > Fabaceae > Vicia > Vicia sativa. Next base: position 143,234,207 of record CM038797.1, read on the forward strand.
TGTTCTCGAATGCGAGGCTCTTCTCTGAAACCAGCAATTCTGGAGCGTTCAAAAGGTCGAGCTAAGCTTTGCAATGTTTCAAGAGTTCTTCTATACGGAGACACATAAAAGTAGAGTTGCCAATTTTCATCACCATCTTTCTCAATCATGTTCTTGATTCTTTGACCACATTCTTCTGCTTGAACCTTTCCTTTGTTGGTTAGGCCTATTTTTGGATCAGGTACCCTAGTGTAAACACTCTCATCCACGTTTCCTTCACTTTCTCCATGTCTTACAAGGATTATTCTTCTAGGCCTTGGAGGTACTGCACCTAAAGTGGAGGCTACTAAAGGGTTTATGAGAGGATTTTTCTCTGGAAACCTAGCATGTCCATTGATGTTGTTAAGGGAATATATAGATTCTGTTTGGTTGTGACAACATTGGATTAGTACCAAGTATGTTTTGTTTGTCTTAGAATACTTAGAAATAGGATTGGATTTGATTTTCCGGTGTTTTGGTTGAGATGCGGAGAGTGGTAGTGTTGCTATGGCAATGCTCATGATATGCTTGAATGCAATTCTACTCTATCTCACATATTAATTTCTTACTTCATCTAGTCATGAGGAGAGTGTGATATTTGTGGTTGACATGAATTCTTCCAAAATCTTGGATATCATGAATGATAGACTAACCAAGTAGTCCATATGCATTGACAAGTGGCAGTTTTCATGCGGTCCTAGATTGTTGACATGTCTTGTACCTTGGATTGGAGTTTGAAAAACATTTGGATATTTTTGGTCCATTAACTTAATTTATTCTTTCGCTTTGGTCTATTAATTAAAAGAGGTTACGTAATAGTCCTTTAAAAACTGTTTTGTTACTCAAAACGGTTCTTACTGTTAAATTTTCTATAAAAAAACGTTAACTTTGATTACGTGTCAATGTTGATGGATTTTTATTAATGGATCTAACTTTTTTAATTATTCAATATATATTTGTTTAGAAGATGAAAACTCTGTTTGATATTTGGAACCCTAAGTTAGCCGTCTCTCTCTCTCAACCTTAAGTTAGTCGCCTCTCTCTCTCTAACTCTAACAATCAACGTTTTCTCTTATTCAATCAACATTTTTTTAACCTTTTACCTTCTCGTTTTTATTTTGTAGATTTTCAAAAGTGGTTATTGCAGAAATAATGGTTGCATGGTAAAGCCCCATTGGACTCAATATATAATGAATATTATTATTGTAAAAGTCACACATACAAAGAGAGAGCCAAGTGCCTTAAATAGACAGCTAGGCCCAAATGAATATACAATGGGCTGTAGCTCAAGTCGAATAACCTAAAGCATTATGTATCTAATAACGCCCCCATAAGCTTGAAGGTATACAATTTGAACCTCAAACTTAGACAAATTTTCTATAAAAGGTTTGAGATCTAAAGGTTTTGTGAAGATGTTTGCAGCTTGCTGAGATGAAGAAATAGGAAAAATATAAAATAAACCAAGTTGAAGCTTCTCGCTGATACAGTACCATAAGAGAGAGAAAAGAAGAAAGATAAAAATCTCATATATTGATCTTAGATAGAAAGAGTACAAAGGCATGGTATATAAAGTAGCCTTAGATCTAACTAAGCGTATAGGCGGCATATAGTCGTAACAGATCAATGACACGTTGCATAACAACTACTCTATTAGTCCCCTTAGGAGGGTGTGTTTAATAAACTAAGTTTATTGAACACTGCAGCTTATCACGCAGAGGTAAAACTTGATGGTGAGAGAGGTTTGGTCAAATCGCCTTGGTCTTGGCGGGAACATGCTCCACAATTAGGCTCTTGGAGATCACTTTCTCCCTTACAAAAAATATATCCAGTTCCATATGTTTTGTCCTGTTGTGCAAGACAGGATTGTGTGCAAGTGTCACAGTGCTGAGGTTATCACACAGTAGTTTAGGAGTAAGAAATCTGCAGTGAAGTTCCTGCAGTAAAGACTGAACCCAGATTATTTCAGAAGCTAACTGTGCCATACTCACTTCAAGATCGGATCTTGCCACCTTTCTTGGACCACCAAGAGATGAGATTAGGACCTAGAAACAAGCAAGCTCCTGATGTTGACCTTCTGTCATCAGGGTCTGATGCCCAGTCAGCATCACAGAAACCAAGTAATGACAGAGGTTTGTGAGGTGCTACAGGCTGAATCAGTAAACCATAGTGCAGAGTCCCACTGAGGTATCTCAAGATCCTTTAACTCGCTTTCAATGCTCTTCCAAAGGATTTGATGAATTGGCACACCTTATTGATGAAAAGGAGATCTCTGGCCGAGTGAGGGTAGCATACTGAAGGGCACCCACCACAGACCTGAACTGGGTGGAATCAGAGACAGGTTCAGAACCAAACCTAGAGAGTTTACTGGTAGAGACCATAGGCGTGGGCATGCCATTGGCATTGATCATATTAACTCTGGCTAGCAAATCTGTCAAGTATTTGGCTTGGGATAGAAGCAAGGAGCCATTGTGCAGATGAGTGACTTCTATGCCAAGAAAATAATCCAAATTGTCAAGCTGTTTAAGTGAGAAATCAGAATTTAGCTGGGTGATTAGACCACTGATGAAGGCAGAAGAATTACCAGTGATGATTATATCATCAACATACACCAACACCATAATACTTAGACTGCCAGTATGGAGAATAAAAAGGCTAGGATCACACTTGCTAGCATGAAAACCATGACTTAGGAGAGAGCCCTTGAGTTTATCAAACCAAGCTCTAGGAGCCTGCTTAAGACCATAAATGACTTTGTTTAATTTGCACACCAAAGTCGTGTCTGCAGCTTCAAAGCCAGGAGGCTGCTGCATGTAAACTTCCTCTACAAGTGTGCCATTTAAAAATGCATTGTTCACATCAATTTGCTGTATAGACCACCCATGAGTCACAGCAAGAGTGAGTCTGATCCGACGAATGTGCTTGACCACGGAGAAAATGTCTCAAAATCACCGCCACTTGATGAAACCCTTGGCCACTAATCGGCCTTGTATTTGTTGATGGTTCCATCGGGGTTCTCTTGACCCGAATACCCACTTGCACCAATTGGCTTCCTAGAATCAGTGGAGACACCAAGTTCCAGGTCTGATTCTTTAACAGTGCAGTATACTCATCTTTCATGGCCTGAAGCCAATGAGGAGAGGCCAAGGCTTGTCCAACAGAATTAGGTTCCATATGAGTAAGTAAGAGGGTAGGTTTAAGTCTAGGTTTAGTAATACCACTTTTAGACCTTGTTTGCATGGAGTGAATATTGTGAGGATGAATGGAAGGGTTAGGCAGAAGAGGTACAGTATTGATGGAGGACTCAGCGGCAGGAGAAGAAGGGGAAATAGTGGGAGCCTCTGCAATATCAGACTGCAGAGGAGTGACAGACAAAGAATTGACAGGTGTAGTAGGAATGGGAGAAGAAGTAGCAGATTCTGCAGTTACTGAAGGTGAACCAGAGATAGGAGAAATAGCAGAGTTGGCAGGAGTAGGACTGAAATTGCTAAGTTCAGCAGAAGGTGTATGAGAGGGTGAAGTGGGAACAGAAGGAACATGAGTGATAGGCACAGCAGAAACAGCCCTAGTGACAGAGTTAGACACATTAGGAACAAGAGGTAAAGACCAATAAGAAGGAGTAGAAGGGAGTGAAGAAGATTGATCAATGGCAGGAGATGGAAAAAGAGTAGGATAGGGAAATTTAGACTCATTGAAAATGACATCTCTAGAGACATAAATCTTGCCCGATAGGCACCAGAGCCCTTATGAATGGTAGAATAACCAAGAAAAACACACTCTTGGGACCTAAAGTCCAATTTGTGAGAGTTGTAAGGGCGAAGAAAGGGAAAACAGGCACAACCAAAAACTCTTAAGTGAGCATAATCAGGAAACTTGTGAAACAGTTTGAAATAGGGAGTTTTATGCTCAAGAGACGCACTAGGAAGTCTGTTTATGAGATAAGTGGTTGTGATAAAGGCATGATCCCACATTTGAAGGGGCAAGGTAGAGTGAGCAAGCAAGGCTAAGCCTGTTTCAACTATGTGTCTATGCTTGCGCTCAACAATGCCATTCTGATGGTGGGTATGGGGACAAGTGAAACGATGCACAATGCCAAGGTCATTGAGATATTTGGTGAGAGGTCTAAACTCACCACCTCCATCAGTTTGAACAACTTTGATTTTATGGTTGAACTGAAGTTCCACCATAGTTTTGAACTGAACAAACTGAGAGAAGGTATCAGACTTTAGCCTAAGAGGAAAGATCCAAGTGAACCTAGAAAAGGCATCTACACAAGTGAGAAAGTAGGTATAGGCACCTGAAGATTTAATAGGTGCAGGACCCCATAAATCACAAACCACTAATTCAAAAGGATGATTATAAACAGTAGTGGAGAGAGAAGTAGAAAGTCCGTGAGATTTGCCTAAGGAACAGAACAAAACTCTGCTGCACTTAGAAGAGAGAGAAATGGTTTTGAGCACTTCAAAGAAGAACTTGATGATGGGATGACCCAACTGTATGCCCAAGCATACTTACGAGAGTAGGAACAAACTTAGCAGTAGAGTAAACAATAGGCAAATTAACAGCAGAAACATCATTTTTATTCATAGAAAATGAAGGATTACAAGCAGTAATAGTATGACTAATATCATTGGAATGAGAGACAGTATTACATGAAGCCCTAGAATTACAATTATTAAAATCTAAAGCTGAGCTAGAATGGAGACTAGACAAAGGCTTTGACACTTGAGAGGAAGGAATCTGAAACTTGTAAAGACCATCATCTCCAACAATACCATGAAGAAGCACCTCAGAAGAACCCTGAGATTTGACAAGACAAAAAGAAGGATGAAATTCAAAGAAAACTTTGTTATCTTGTGCAAATTTACTTACACTGATGAGGTTTTTGGTGATGTGAGGAACAAGAAGTAAGTTGTGAAGTATGAGAGGTGTGGAAGATAGATGAGAGGAGGGAAATTTCATGGAACCTATAGAGTTAATGGACAAACCTTGGCCGTTTCCCATGAAGGCTTGTTCAGAACCAGTCACAGATTGAGCATCAGGCACGTTGGAAGAGTCAGGTGTAACATGGTGTGAGGCACCTGAGTCAGGATACCACCATTGGTTGCTGAAGTTGGGATCAGAACTAGCCACAAAGGCTTGAGGAGGAGAAGGTCGTGGTGCAGCTGGTCTCGGTGAGGAATAACCAAAGACAGGAGCATACACAGGACGAGCATTCGCCAGAAATGGATTGAAGGGAGCTTGTTGCGGTGGAAACAGCTTTGAAGAGGACTGAGTGTACCTGTAGTAGCAAACAGAGGCATCGTGTCCACTTTTGTGACAGATTTGACACTGAGTTTTGCCAAAACGACCGCCGTGACGACCAAAACGACCGCCACCACGCCCTGAACGACCTCCTCTGTTGTAACCACTGCTTTCTGCGTGAGCATTAACGTGACTAGTACCAGTTGGAAAGGAGTCAGAAGCTTGCGAAACAGAGTCAGCCGGAGAAGAAGATTCAGACGGCGGAACCTGCGTTAGATTTACAGAAGCAGGTTCAGTGAGAATCGCTTTCCTGTGTTTCTCCAATCGAGATTCATGAGCAAGAAGACTGGATTCAAGATCCTCCAACGTACTGAGATCTTCCTTACTATTGGCAGCAGCAACAATCGAATCATACTCCTCAGGAAGCGCATCCAGCACAATCTCAATTAGGTTACGCATAGGAACAGGATCTCCAACTGAAATCAACGAATCATTGATTTCGCGAACTCGCGCCATGAACGCTTCAATATTGAGATTACCTTTGGAAAGACGGCGAAGTTCAGATCGTAGCTGACGAGCCTTCATCGTGAGCTGCACGGCGAAGTAGCGGTGAACTTCCGTCCAAACTTGCCACGCGTGAGTACAATCCACAAGTTTGGGAAGAAGCGAGTCAGAAATCGTGGAGAGAAGCCACGCACAAGAGCATCCTGTTGCTCCCAATCAAGATACGCATCGGTGACTTCGCTAAGATTCGGATCAAGTCACCGACGACGGCGGAATCACGGAACTGACAAAGCGTTGAAGCCTGGCCACGCACAACTCCATCGATTTTGCTTCCACTGCTTGAAATTTTTATCATCAAGCTTAACAGAGCTTGACGCGGAAGGAAAGGCCGTCATTAAACGGTGACGCCATGAATGAAGATTACGGATCAGAAGAAGCTCTAGATACCATGATACAGATAAGAGAGAGAAAAAGAAAGATGAAAATCTCATATATTGATCTTAGATAGAAAGAGTACAAAGGCATGGTATATAAAGTAGCCTTAGATCTAACTAACTCGCATACCGGCATATAGTCGTAATGATCAATGACACGTTGCATAACAACTACTCTCTATTACTCGCGAACTAGATGACATTCCAATTCAATGTGTTTGGTGCGCTCATGAAACAAAGAAAGAGTCTCCCAAGAATATGCAGTAACATGTTATGGGTTTGTGAGTATCAGACATGTTTCTCATTCTGAGTCTTAAAAGGCTTTGAGCTTAAGAGATGATGTAGAAGGGGAAAAATCGTTAAGCTGGAGAATTTTTGAGATACCATAGAACTCGAACAACGACTTGGTGATGCTGATCAATGAGATTAATCATGTGTTTGCTAAGTTGCTGAACATAATAGAAAAGGTTTGGGCGTGTGTTGAGCATGTATATTAGTTGGCGAACAAGTCTGTGGCATGGCGTGCATGCATTGGTGGATAACCTTGTGTCGTGAGTCATGAGAGTGACAACATGTTTGCAACCCAAGAGTCCAACAATGGATAAAATATCAAGAGTGTATTTCTGTTGGAAAAGGTTGATTCCTCAACTTGTGTGTGCAATCTCCATGCCAAGAAAGTACTTCAAAGCTATAAGATCTTTAATATGAAAATGATGTTGCAGTGTTGCTTTGTTTTGATTGATGATATTTAAGTTGTTGCCTGCAAGCACAAGATCATCAACATAAATCAGTATAGCAGTAAAATTGTTAGGGAGTTGATGAATAAATAATGTGTGATCAAAAGGGCATTATTTGAAACCATGGGATAGCAAAACAGCAGACAGTTTTCAAACCATTGTCAACTCGATTTTTTTTAACCATAAATTAATTTTAGAAATTTGCACACTTGATTTGGATAAGAAGATACAATGCCTTTAGGTAAGGACATATGCACTTCCTTGTTCAAATCTTTGTGGAGAAAAGAATTTTAAACATCAAGCTAAAACATATGAAAATTTAATTAGGAAGCTAAGGCTAGAAGGAGCCATATAGTGGTCAGATTTGCAAAAGGGGAAAAAGTGTTAAAGCAGTCGATACAAGTGTTATATACCCATTTGTCGTTCAATGGATCCATCAACATTAAATTTGGTCTTATAGACCCATTTGTAACCTATAACCTTCTTACCCGAGGGTAGTGTTGTGTAGATTCAAGTGTTATCGGCTATAAGAGCTTGTATTTATGTATTAATAGCTTTGTTCTAGTGAGAATATTGGATCTTAAATGAAATAGGATCACAAACAGAGGTAATAGCAAAAACTATGAATAAAATATATGAGAAAGAGCGTTATAAGAAACATGTTTGGAGATATCATAACGGATGAGATAATGAAAGTTGTTACAAACTAAATCTTTTAAGTATGCAGGGGTGATTAGAAAAATAACAAGTGTACTATTTTTACCGATGTAGAAATAATGAGATTTACCCCAAGTATCGATCTCGAGGACTGCGTAGGAAATACTGAGTTAGATGATTTATTCAATTGAACAAAAACAATAGTTTTAAGATTGGGTGGGATAAATCCTTGCAGAAAGTAAAAATTGACTTTTTGTTTGATTAAAGTATGCTAGGGTGAGTGTATAATTTGTCATATAATAACATTCACTCTTTGATTTATTCAACAAGTTCATCATCCTCAATTACCGTCAATATTATTTTATCATAATTCCTTAGTGACAAAACCTTTAACCTTCTTTCCTAATTTCAATTTCCATTTAAATTAGTAGAGAGGTTAGGCATGCAATTACCAAGAACTATTCTGGTTAGAATAGGATTACCCTAGTCCTAGGTGAAATCCTTAATAATATCATTATTTAGAAAACCTTAACACGACCGTCTGACTCTACTGTGTTAAAATAGTGAAATCCTATGGTCCCATAGGATCAAACTACGAATTAATCTAAATAATGAAATTGATGCATAATAAACTAAAATATTGACTAAAACAGAGATCAGTATTCTTAACATAACAAATTAGGGACACCCCCTAGCATTGGGGGGTTTAGCCTCTCATAGAATTCAAAAGTAGCATAATCAAAATATTAGATAAACACATTACAATAGATTGGGTCTTCGATCTTCAATTGTTCTCGCGCATGAAGAGTTCTCCGTTCCCAAAACGGTTGAATCTCTGCTCTTCTATCGTGAATTATTCTCTCCGGTGGCAAAAAGTCCTCCTCTCCTTCTTAAAATAAGGTTTATATAGTGTTAGGTCATTCCCAAGCAATACCAAATGTCTAAAACACCCTTAATGACCCAAAACACTACAAAATTGAAAAAGTCATAATTCTCAGCGTCATGGCTGACACGGGCCGTGTCCGATGACACAGGCACCCGTGTCGGCCTCTGTCTACGCATACTTTGCTCAGGCTTCCTGAAACGGGCACTCGTGTCAACTTCTGTTCCTTCTCTAAAACTCCCTTTTTGCAACATTTCTGACACGGATCGTGTCCCATGACACGGGTGGCCGTGTCAGGACCCATGTAGCCTCAAATACTCTAATTTTTGCACTTCTTTTGCCCCGATTTGTCATATTTTATTCTTCTGACCTTGAAAACACTTAAACACACAAACAAAGTATAAAATGCAGTAAAATGACATATAACACTAAACAAATAAAAGAAATGATAACAGAGTTCAATGCTAAATATCTGTGTAAGAACCACCGATCAAGGGGAAATACCTTTTCTGGTGGATTGTCTAATGTTGGTGGTGGTTGACTCAGGTTGATGTTCATGTGTGGCAACATGTAAGGCAAGAGGGGATGAAGGTTCAGGGGCAGAAGGTATTGTAGGAAGGTTGGAACCAGTTTGAGAATTGAGGTCAGTTGTGGAAGGATGGATGTTGGGGGTTGAATATCTGGAAGATGAGGGAATGTCAAATATGAAAGTTATATTTGTATGGTCATTATCATGGGTTTGTTCAGGTGTGTGATGGGTGATGTGTGGGGGAAAATGGTTGTGTAGAAAACACAATCTCTAAGGATAAGGGTAGATCTAGTGTGAAGGTCAAACAAGAGATATCCTTTAATGCCATTAGGGTAACCTAAGAAAATACATTTAGTGGCCCTAGGATCAAGTTTTTCTATGTGCATAGTAATAGTGGTAGCATAGGTTAGGTTAGGGACTGAGGAGTGTAAATTGGTCTTTAGAAATCCCAAGTCTAGTTGAAATTAACTTGGGAATAAGAAATGTTTCCCATATTGCCAAGGATTTTGTTTCTTGATCAGTTGTGGGAGCATAGAATTATCTTGTAATCCATTTAGGACCTTGAGTTTGGTTGTTGAATGGAGCTATAAAAGGGGTAAAATTGTGACGTTTGGCGAACATCATCACATATCCAGTGAAAGCCTCCTTCAAACTCTGTCCCTCATCAGTTGGGGTTAGTAGAGTTAGTCGAGTCCCTTTTATTCTTCTATTTTTAATGACTTCATCATCTTCATTGAGCTTAGTGACTTGAAGTGAAGGTTTGAAGGTTGAATTTAGTCATAACTGAAGCAATCAATAAGGGCCAATTAGTAAGAAATTTTTTCCTAGTTTATAATTTTTTAGGTAATCGACAACATCCCTTGGAGTTTCATAAAGGCAGCCGAATATCAGTTGACTAAGGCAGATGTCGCGACCTTCATGCAATTGGTTATCCAAAGTTAGAAATTTTTTAGAAACCTTCAGTGATTTGCAGCAAAAGATACAACGAGATAGTCAAATCGCCACAAAAGTGATATGCTTCTTATCAGATACTTCATCATTTTCTATGCTGTGATGATCAGCTATGTAATGACTGAAGTTGGCCCGATTAGCATCAAATTCGATGGTGTCTTCGTTCATCTCATAAAGGTCGAAAGCTTCCTCAATTGGTCGAAGACCGGTGATAACAGCGATGTCGAATAAGGCTGGGATAATCATCCCACGGGAAAGGTAAAAAGTGTTGGGGTGTTTTACCTGAAGTATAAAGAAGCAACCAACATATCTTGACAATACGAATATCACACTTTCAACATTTGGATCATGTCGAAAATACCCATATCCTTTTAGAGGGGGCTCGGGAACATATTCTTGATTCCCCACCAGTAACGGACTTGGAATTTTGTTAGCAAGTGGTAAAACCTCTTTGTAACTCTTGCCATCTTTGTTGTTCTTTGATTTTGAAGCTACCATTCTAAAATGGTTGAAAGATTTGAAGAAGAAAGGTGTTTTGTTGTTCACTGAGAAAAAGTTGCAGATAAAACATTGAAGTTCTAGAGCTGGAAGAAGGAGAAAGATATAAATGAGTAACATGAAGTATATTTATAGAGGGAAAAAGAAAATGTTCAATTTCTACGGATTGACAAATAGAGTGAATCATGGGACACGTGTTTGCGTTAGAGGCTATGCGAATGGCTGTCATACCCCAAAATTTGCCCTCCATTTACTCAAAAGATTTCATACATCTATGCTCAAGGATTCCTCAAGAGTTGATCCGACAAACTCTCTCCTAGACAATCAACCCAAAACTAGGGTTTGATATCTCTCAAGTCAAGATGGATTTCCAACATCTCCAATGGCCTTCATGCCTCCTCATATGCTTCAAAGATTCTCCATGTCAAGTTTCAAGCCTCACAAGTCAAGTTTCCTCAGACAATGGTTCAAATGGTTGAAAATCGTGTATTGGACAAAAGTCAACGTGGTCAACATACAGTCAAAACTTCGATTTTGGTCAACATCCTCATTTTGAAGTTACATTCATCATTTGATCAAGGGTTGATCATGATTCATCAAGAAAACTCAAGATTTGCCCAAAGTCAAACTTTCTAAATTAGGGTTTCTAGATGAAAAGTCAATGAACTTTGACTGATCATAACTTTCTCATACTTTCTCGTAAATTTTCCACCACCTCTTGTTTTGAAGGAAATTCAATTCTCTACAACTTCATGTCTCACAAGAATGTCCAAAAATGCTTCATTTGAGAGGTATAGCTCAAAACATTACAGTCATTTTCAAAGTCAACAAAAGTCAACTTTTGTTTTGAAGATATTTTGAGCATGGTAACTCCAATTGGGATGAGACCAAAGACATTGGTTAGAGGACTCTTAGAGATTTCCAAAAGTCCAAGAACACTCAAAATGTGGAAAATTGAGCAAGTTACACCATCTACAAGTTGGGCAATTTTGGAAGAATGCACAAAGAGAGATACTTCAAAAATCAAATCTTTGCAAATGGGCCTACTTTTTCATCATCCTAACTTGTTCCTCAAGCAATTAGGAGTGTCCAAGCCCAAAGCCACGAATTTTTGATTTATTTTTCTATTTAATTTGTAATTTATTCATTTAAATGCAAATTAAATCTTAAAATAAATTATAAAATTGAAATTAATGGCAAAGATTGATTTTATTCTTTCCTTAAGGTCCAATTAACTCACAAATGCCAGCAAATTCGAAATTGGAGCAAGAAAGGCAAGATTGGATTGAAATTGATCAAGCTTTGAAGATTTGATTTTCATGGAAATGTCAAATTTGATTTCCATTGAATATTGATTGATTCTTTCCAAATTCAATCCCAAATCCATCCAGTATAAATGTACAATGCATACCTATCAAGAAAGAACGGAAAAAATTGCTCCACAAACCCTAACCTAAAGTCAAAATTTCGTGTCCTTGAAGCAGCTAGCAATCCTAGTTCCAGCCATCCACAGCCGATTCTGAGCATTCCATCTTGTTCCTTGGGTTGTTTAGAGTCGATCCAGACTCTTATATCATTCAAAACCATCAAGAATCACGAAATCCGAAATCGGTTTGTTCTTGAAATTTCAAAATTCGATTTCTAACATTCATGCATTATTAACCTGTTTTGATTGTTTGTCTGTGTTTAGAATCAAGCTTGCAAGCTTTCTGGGCAAACCAATTGGATTTTTATGGCCGGAATCGTGTTTCACCATAACTAGGGTTTCTGAACACGATTTGGGGTTTCCTTTAAACGGAAAAATTGGACCATGAGACCTATACCATTGCATCCGGAATGAAGTTTCCAATCGAACCATGGCTTTAGAATGTATTTATATTGTGTGTGCTGCATTTTTGATATTAGCCAGGGACCTTGCGTCGAACAAAGACCGACGCTAAATTCAAATATTCAAATCGGAGAAGACGATCGTTGGCGCGAAGGATGAGGCAATGGGGAAGCAACGCGTGTATTCCACTCAATCCGTTTCCAAACAGTCGGCACGTCTAGCTCAGTTGGTCAGCGCATTGGTTTTCAAGGTTTGAAAGGGATGTCCCCAGTTCGATTCCTGGTTCAGACAATCCCTTTTTTACACTTTTCCAAAACTCTATTTTCATGTTTTTTCATATTATTTAATTTTTGCATTCAATTTTAATTTCTTTTCATAATTTTATTCTGCATTAAAAAATTACCAAAAACATTTTTTATTTTTACATTATTTTCATAAAAATCTTTATTTAATTTAATAAATTAAAAAATATAATTTTTGCATGCATATTTAATTTTATTTATATTTTTGCATTTAATTCACTTTTAATTGCATTTTAATTATTAAATCTTTTTTCCAAAAAATCCCAAAAAATTATTTTAACTTATTTACCTTATTTCCAGCATATATTAATTTTCTCATATTAAAAATTGCATCTTTTCTAACATTTTCTCTTATTTCAATTTCGTCATATTTCCCGATTTTCTTATTCCTTCACAGGTTGCATCGATTCGGACGCTTTTTCTTTTATCGTTTTATTTTTTCCAATAATGTAATTGCTCATGGGTTGTAATAGTTTAATTTAGGGTTTTATTTTCCGCAAGTTAAATTATGTATCTGCCCCAAAGCCATGTAATAGCGTAGGTTTATTTTCCGCACCTTTACTTTCCGCATTTTACTTTCCGCACCCTTGTCAATTGCTAGTAATTAGGCGTGTATGGCAAGATAATAATTGGACATAGCTCACACTAATTTCAAGATAAAATATCTGAATTTGACACACCTCTCTCACACACGCACCCCTTAGGGTAATTCTCTCTCGATGCCTTTCGATTTCAAAATGGTCATGTCCCTCGAACGTAGAGGTATTCTAGCACCGTTGCCTTCCAAACAAATCATCATAGTCCCTTCGATACAAAGATCATAAGACCCACGATGTCGCCTCCGAATACATGATCTTGACCCTCGATTGTCGCCTACGAAAAATGATGATAGTCCCTTCGAATGTGCTAGGATACTTCCTACAAGTTGCCTTCTATGACCATCCGATGTCCCTTCGAATGTCCCGCTTACATCCAACGAATGGAGCTACCTACTAACTAATGGTATGGTTAGCGCTATTCTAAAGGAATGTAGAGGTACAACAAAACGACCAATTCTGAGTGGGTAAATAAGTCTTTTAGTTGCTTGCTCTAAACAAATGCTTTTCACACCACACACTTTTTTCAAAGTTCAAATTCTTTTCAAAACAAACAAAACATTTCCGAACACTTTGTATACACTCCTACATGAGTCATTATGAAGTCAAAGCGAAATGCCTTTTCAAAACATCTTTGTCAAACACACAGAAAGCAATTTTAAAAAAGTGATCTAGAGCAACTAAGAGCCCGTAGATAACTACGGATGGAAAGGGGTGCTAATACCTTCCCTTTTCATAACCATTCTCCCGTACTCAGAATCTAACGAAGGTCTTACTTTTTTCCGTTACTTTACCTTCCTTAATTGGGACTAAAAACCTAAGAAGCCCTAGATAACTTTTAGACTTGTATGCTTTATTTTAGATTGTTGGGGATACAAAGGTAACGATAGCGTGACACTTGATGGCTGTCCCGATACTCTTCATTCCCAAGTTGAAGATAGTATTTGGCTCGTGGTGTCATCAAGCGCTAACTAAACTTTTAAAACCTTAATTGACCCATCTTGGCCATTAGAAGGTAGTGAGATGGCGGCTTTGTGTAGACCGAGGTTGGTTGATACTCGATGCTACGCTCATTGAGATTAGACTTTTGGGACATTTTCGATCGACCACTTGACCGTCGATTGAAATAAGCGCCTACGAAAGATCGTGATATGAGATTCCTAGAACCCGGTTACTATTATAGGACAGGATGAACCAACTCAAACTTTTGGTAGGGTAATCACCTATACCTCATGCAAGCCTTAACCCTAGGCTCATTGTGTGAATTGCTTGTGTGTGCTAAACATGACATCATGACATCATTCGCATTGCATATCATTTCTAACTATTTCAAGGACCTAGGGATTTATCTTTGCTCTGTTTTGTAGGGATTATGGCTTCTAGAAAGACTATCCGAATCAACTTCATGGGTATCCCTTCTCAACTCAAAGAATTGGTTTCAGAAATTCCCGACCATGCTCAGTTCATCAAAAGACATGGTTATCTACTTGATTTGGTTATCTCCGGTTTTGAAGAAGATATGATGCATGTCCTATTCCAGTTCTTGACCAAACACCATTGCTTTACATTTCCAGATTATCGTTGGTTCCTACCTTGAAGAATTCTCTAAGCTACTTGGGATACCTATTCTCGACCAAATGCCATTCACCGGTTTAGAAAAGGTCCCTAAGTTCGAAGACATTGCATCCGCCTTACATCTTAAGCGCTCAGACATTGAAGCCAATTGGGAAACTAGAAGTGGAGTTAAGGGTTTACTTTCCAAGTTCTTAATCAAGAAAGCCCGAGAATTCCTCAAAGTTATGAGTTTCCATGCATTTGAGAACATTGTGGCCTTGCTAATTTATGGTTTGGTTCTATTCCCTAACTCGGATCAATTCATAGATGTCAATGCCATCAAGTTGTTTCTTACCCGCAATCCAGTGCCTACCTTACTTGGAGACATTCTACATTCTCTCCACACTCGTACTACTAAGCGACAAGGAACTCTCATGTGTTGTGTACCGTTGCTTTCAAGGTGGTTTATTTCGCACCTTCCTCCATCAGTTTTGAAGAATGAACAAAGGTTGAGATGGTCTCAAAGATTGATGTCACTCTCTCATTCAGATATCCGTTGGAACCTTTTCTCTCAAAAGGACTTCACATTCATTGAGCGTTGTGGAGAATTCCCTAATGTACCACTACTCGGTATAAGGGGAGGTATTACTTACAACCCTTCTCTAGCTCTACGTCAGTTTGGTTTTGCTCGAAAGGATGGTCCACATGATATGCTTCTCCAAGATGTTGTGTTCGACTACAATCACGATCTCCAGAATTACCGACGAAGGTTTATACATGCTTGGGGCATGGTAAAGAAGACTGATACCAAGACTTTGGGGCACCCGAACTCCATTCCTTGGGAACCTTACCTCAAATGGGTGCGAGCTCGAGCTCAAAACCTCATGATGCCATTCACTGCTCTACCAAGTAATTATGGAACCTGTTGCTATAGGTGACGTACCTATCTTGTTCCATCCTGACATGCCTACTGATTTTGAAGACTTGAAGAGATCCTGGATCCAACTAAAAGAAGAAAGGGATACCTTTGAAGCTCAATGCTATGCAAGTGAGAAGAAAGTTCTAGAGTTGACCAAGCTACTTCACGAGGAGCGAAACATCAACGCCTACATCGGCACCAAGAGGAAGCGCCCATGGGAGACTTAGAGCTTTAGGATGTTTTTGTTTTCTTTTATTGTTTTGAACTATCTCTTGTACTTAAAAAAAAAAAGAAAAAAAGAAATGAAATCCAAGTACTAATAAATGTTTGTTCATTGCTTGTTTAACAAATTTAAATCTCTAAGGTCCTTGAAAACATTGCATTGCATTTGCATAAACATCGCATAGCATATCATAACATTGCATCACAGGTACATTGGAGATTGGTTTTCTCATTTGCTCGCTATTTATTTTAGCAGAAATGGCTCTTGAACAGACTGTCAAAGATCTCCAAGCTCAGAATGCTCAATTTCAGCAGATGTTTACCAGCTTGGTCCAAGGCCAAGAAGATCTGAAGAAGCTCATCAACAAGAAGAAGAGGGTTGTTGGTCTCCTCAACATGGGTAGACGCTACAAAGGGGGTCCAAAGGTGGTCAGCCGTATTGAGCTCTCTGAAGGAAGTGTCCATACCGAGGGGAGTACCAAGGGTGATGAAGGTGAGCAGCATGAACCAAAGAAAGGAGGAGAGGATCATTCTGATTATGGCCAGTACTCTGAGGAAGATGACAAGTACAAGCAACTTGAAGATCGCCTGAATGCTGTGGAAAACCTGAAAATGTCCGGGCTGAATTTTGATGACCTGAGTCTTGTTCCTGGTGTGGTGATTCCTCCCAAGTTCAAAGTTCCTACTTTTTCCAAATATGATGGCATGTCTTGCCCTAAGCTGCATTTGAAGTCCTATGTCCAGAAGATCAACCCCCACACTGATGACAGAAAGTTGTGGATGCACTATTTTCAAGAGAGTTTGTCCGGAACTCAGTTGGAATGGTACTATCAGCTAGAGAATGACCGTATCCGTACTTGGAGTGACTTAGCTGATGCTTTCTACAGACAATATGAGTACAATGCTGAATTGACACCCACTCGCATGCAACTACAAAGCATGTCTATGGGTCGTGACGAGAAGTTCAAGGAGTATGCTCAGAAGTGGAGAGATCTAGCAGGCAGAGTTCAACCACCCTTGTCCAATAGGGAGTTGGTTGATATGTTTATGGGGACACTGACAGGCCCATTCTTCAATCATCTAATTGGAAATTCTTCATCCGGATTCACCGAGCTAATATTGACAAAGCAGCGCATTGAAGCGGTATCAAGAGTGGAAGATTCATGTAGACATCTTGAATCTGCAAGAGATCCTTTGGTGCTAAGAAAGAAGCTAATGCGTGTATGGTCGAAAAGCCGAGCCAAGACCGACCGTGCTCAATCTGTGGGGCGGTTGTAATCTCAATCCTACATCAAGACAACCTCGGTGAGACAGCGAGTAACGCGCCACGAAGACAGTTTACGAAGATCAACATGCCATTGTCGCAAGCCTTGCAACACATGTTGAACGCAGAGCTGATTACCTTGAGGGATCCTCCACAAAATGTCAACACTTCCTCTCCAAAGTACAATCCTAATGCTAAGTGTGCTTACCATTCCAACAGGGCACGACAACGACAATTGTTTGGCTCAAAAACAAGATTCAAGATATGATCAAGCTAAGCGATTGAGTTTGACCCCTGTTGAGACTCAATGTGATCAAGCGCCTATGCCTAACCATGACAAGAGTTCCAATCTGTTGGTGACGATACTTATGTTTTCAACATAGATGACTTGACCATTCCTCGATGGTAAGAAGAATTTGTTGCAAGCGGTGTCAATCCAGGATGCCCGAGAGTTGTCGTTGGTGCGTCTGCACTGATGGTTGTGCTTGGTTGAGAAGACGTGTTCGATGCATGATGGATAACCGTGAGATACTATTTCGAAACCACCATGCGAAGTTGTGTGAAGAAATGTCTAAGTTAAGGATTGACAATGCGAATGAAACTGTATCATCTGTGTGGGATACCTGGGGCAGCCAAGTGGAAAATATGATTACATGGTGAAGTACATTGTCCACGATAGTTACAAGATTCCTATTGAAGATGTTAAGGCGAGGATGGGGTGATTTTTCGAAGACTATCTTGATGTTAACACTATAAGGATTTCCTCTACGATTCCGTGCCTAGAGTGGCACCTCTCATTATCACTTCTCCAAGGCCGTTCCATATTCCTCGACAAGGCTATCCCTTGGAATTATGGAGTGATGTTTACTATCATGGTGTCAAGCAAGACCCTCGACCATTGAAGATCTTATCAAGTTTCTATTCCGACATTGACAACATCACGGATCCAGAAGGTGACCCGAACCGGAAGGGTATTCTCTCGATATCTCTCCTCCAAAAGACATCGACTCCGCATTCCATACTCAATCAATATCCCCTAGAGGAAAGAACCTGACTCATCCCGCCAACCGAAGTACCAAAGGAAGTTACAAGACACCTCCAAACAAGAAATGGAGGAAATTCAAAATTATCAAGAAGAGTGACTACAATGTTGTGGAACAATTGGGACAGACTCCCAAGATCTCCATGCTTGCTCGCTCTTATGCTCGAGGCTCATGCTAACGCCTTGGTGAAGTTTCAAGAATGCTCATGTGCCGCAAGACACTACCGATCAATTCAAGTTTGTATTGCTAGCCTGGCTGCCAACAACGGCCTAGGCTTCTCGATCTTGATTTGACTCCTTCCGAAAGAAACATAACAAAGCCTTGCACATCTCATTGAATGCAAGGTACTACCTTATCTCATGTTTTGGTAGATACCGGTTCGCTCGAATATCCTTCCTAAGATCGCTTTTGATCGACTTGATGTCGAAGGGTTGGTTTCGAGACCCAGTGACATTATCGTGAGAGCTTTTGATGGTTCAAGCACAGTACTTGGAGAGCTCATCACTGTTAAAGTCGGTTCCCGACTTTTGACTCTACTTTCTTTGTCATGGACATCCGTCCACTTATTCTTGCCTACTTGGACGCCCTTGGATACATGGGCATTACCTCTACTTTGCATCGAAATCAAGTACCGGTGAAAGGGAAAGTTGTTAAGGTGTGGTGAAGAAGAGTATATGGTCACCATCTATCATTCCGCTATCTCGAGATGGAGGGTGAATTCTTGAGACTCCTGTCAAGCTTTTGAAACGATATCCAGTCATGCTGTGACCCTGTCACTCCCGAAGTTACACAAGCTCCACCTAGAATGGCCTCACTGAAAGATGCTCAAGCCGTTGAAGAAGGAAGAGTACTATTTGGGGTCTCCACGATCTTCCTTCAAATCGACAAGACGGTTTAGGCTTCACCATCAAGGGTCGAAGATGATACGCCGCGAACGTGCCGCCAACGTCCTTTCCGCATCGCCGAGTGGAATCCATGCTATAGAAGACGACGACAACGGCTTCGACATCGCAAGTGGATCTTCCCAACCCGCATCATGGGCTCAAGAATTGGAAGATCAAGACGTCATACCAATCTCCTTTAGTCGAGTAATTGCTCTTGTTTTGTTTTGCTTTTCGTATTTCTTTATGTTTGAACAATAAACTTTGAAAGCCTAGTGCCTTGCCCGGGCATCATGGCTCGTTTGAGGGTTATTATCCGTCGCGTGATTTTCATTCAATAAATCGTTGGACTTTTGCATTCAATTGCTTGTTTTCTTTCTTTTACTTTATCACCCCTTCAAAAGCTATGTGTTCTTACACACACCCACGTGATACATGCAGAATCACTCCGAATCTCGTTAATAACTATGCTAGTGCTAAATATGACTTGATAATCCGATCTACCAAGTCAAGACGAAAGTGAGGAAGATTGTGAAGTGCCGGAGAACTGCTACTACAGAAGAAGAGCGAGTTATACACCACACGAAGAGCGAGTTGAGGTTGTGAATTTGGTCCGACGAAGACGAAAAGAGATCAAGATAGGAGCGGTCTTGAGAACAATGTTAAAGAGAGATTGGTTCGATGCTACGAGATTATGTTGAGGTTTTGCTTGGTCATAAGACATGCCGGGTTTAGACATTGATATTGTGGTACATCGATTGCCGACAAAGGAAGGTTTTCTCATGAAAAGAAGGTTCGTCGCATGCGAGATGTCGAGAGAAAATCAAAGCCGAAGTTATGAAGCGTTCAACGCTGGTTTCTTAGTGTCACCTCCTATCCCTGGGTTGCAAATGTGGTACCGTGCCTAAGAAGGATGGTAAGGTACGAATGTGTGGATTACGAGATATGAACAAAGCGAGCCGAAAGACGATTTCCACTTCCTCATATTGATGTTTTGGTTGACAATACCGCCAAAGATAAGGTTTTCTCCTTCATGGATGGTTTCTCGGTTACAATCAAATCAAAATGGCTCTCAAGACATGGAAAAGACTACTTTTGTTACACGGGGCACTTTCGCTACAAGGTTATGCCGTCGGATGAAGAACGCGGGCGCCACTTATCAGCGTGCTATGGTAACATTATTTCATGACATGATTCATCACGAGATAGAGGTCTACGTCGACGATATGATAGCTCGATCACAGACTGAAGAAGAACACCTCGATCATTTGCAGAAATTGTTTGATAGGTTGAAGAAGTACAGACTGAGACTTAATCCCAACAAGTGCACCTTTGGAGTCAGATCCGGAAAACTCCTAGGGTTTGTAGTCAGTGGAAGAGGTATTGAGGTTGATCCCGCCAAGGTTAAAGCTATTCAAGAGATGCCAGCTCCCCGCACCGAGAAGGAAGTCAGAGGTTTCTTGGGCCGATTGAACTACATTGCCAGATTCATTGCACACTTAACTGCTACTTGTGAGCCAATCTTCAAGTTACTAAAGAAAGATCAAGTAGTGGAATGGAATGGCGATTGCCGATCGCTTTGACAAAATCAAGGAGTACCCCAGAATCCTCCTATCCCGATGCCGCCCAAGGAAGACCTCTTATCATGTACTTATAGAGAATTCAATGGGATGTGTGTTGGGGCAACATGACGAGTCAGTCGAAAGAGCATGCAATATACTACCTTAGCAAAAAGTTTACCGATCGTGAAACAAGATACTCACACCGAGAAAACTTGCAACGCTTTTGGGCTCACGACTAAGAAGATATGTTGACTCACTACCTTGTTGATTTCTAAGATGGATCCGATAAAATACATCTTTGAGAAACCACTCTCCGGAAGAATAGCAAGATGGCAAATGATCTTGACCGAATATGACATCCAAGACACTTCTCGAAAGCGATCAAAGGAAGTGTAGTAGCGATCATTTGGCTCATCAAGTCGTAGACGATCAATCTATGCATTCAATTTCCGAAGTTGTTTTACTAATTACAGATCGAGAACCAGGCCCGACGAAGGACACGAACAAGGATCCCGATGGACTATGGTCTTTGATGGAGCCTCAAACGCACTTGGCAATGGCATTGGCGCCATCATTACGCCCCGCAGGGACATACTCCTTTCACCGCCAGATTATGTTTCATTGCACTAACAACATGGCCGAGTACGCGTGCATCATGGGTATCAAAGCTGCTATTGACTTAAGAATCAAGTTCTTACAAGTGTATGGAGACTCACTTTAGTGATTAGTCGATTAAGGCGAGTGGGATACGAAGCATCCGAATCTCATTCCATATCGAGAGCATGTTCGAGTTTGATCCCCTACTCAAGAGATCACTTTTGATCATATTCCCAGAAGAGAATCGGTTGGCGACGTTGGCTACTATGTCGTCTATGTTCAAGGTTAGATGGGACAACGAGGCTCCCGGATCATCATTGAGAGGTTCGACGAACCAACGTATTGTTGTGAGCTTGACGCAGAAGAGAAACCTTGGTACTTTGACGTGAAAAGGTATCTTGAGACTCGGGAATATCCAAGGGCATCATTAATGATAAGAAGTTCATGAGAAGATTTGCATCTAAATTCTTCTCAAGAACGACATCTTATACAAGCGCAACCACGACTTGTGCTTCTACTGTAGACCGAAAACGAATACGTATCATGGAAGAGTTACAAGGCGAATTTGGTACCCACTCCATTGGACACACTATGGCTAAGAAGATTTTGAGAACAGTTACTATTGGTCCACCATGGAAGCGATTGTCACCGTATGCTCGATCTTGTCACAAATGCGGTTATGCCGACAAAGTGCACGTACCTCCGACCTCGAATGTTTTAACTTCTCCGTGGCCTTCGCAATGTGGGGCATTGACATGATTGAGAGATTAAGCTCACGACTTCCAATGGACATCGTTTCATCCTTGTGGCAATTGACTATTTCACCAAATGGGTAGAAGCGACCTCGTATGCATCTCGTTACCAAGAATGTAGTGGCTCGATTCATCAAGCATAATCTTATCATCGGTATGGCACTCCGAAAGGATTATCACAGATAATGGTTCCAATCTCAACAACAAGATGATCACCGAACTCGCACGCATTCAAGATCAAGCATCACAATTCTTCTCCATATCGGCCTAAGATGAATGGCGCATGGAAGCCGCCAACAAAAACATTAAGAAGATTATACAGAAGATGACAATGACTTACAAAGATTGGCATGAGATGTTACCATTTCGATCGCAACCATCGGTCTACCCGCGAAAATTGGTTGATGAAACGATCGCATCCATCGCCATGGACAGATTTATCGTAAACAAATGATCGAGCATTTAACAAGAAGGTCAAGCACCGAGTCTACCAAGTCGGTGATCTAGTAGTCAAGCGCATCATTCTTCCACAAGGTGATCCGGGGCAAATGGACTCCCACCATGAGGGACCATTTGTAGTCAAGATGATTTTCCCGGAGCTATGATACTTAGCACCATGGATGGTGAAGACTTCCCACACCCTGAACGCAGACATAGTCAAAAATACTACGTAAAGAGACCCGCTAGGTCGACTGGCCTAGGCAAAAATAAGGGCATCCTGGCGAACCAAAAGGTTCGGGCAAAAATTAAGGATATATACAAAACATGTACACCCGGCAAGTCGAAAACCTGAAAAGGCGGCTTGGGCAAGAAAGGTATCGGTAGGTGAAACCCGAAAGGCGGTCTAGGCAAAAGTTAGGGATTTAAGCGCACGACTATGTCTCTAGATCATCCGCCTGGACTACTACCATCATTCAAGATTCAAATGGCGAAGATCAGTCTACTCACTTTCTACCGACAGCAAGGAGATGAGATAGTCGAAGTATATGAGTACTAGCATAATTGGGACTTAACGAGATTGTTTCCGCATAGCTTTTTACCTTTCTTATGTACAAACTACTTGGCCATACGCCACCTTTCAAAAAAAAATACAGCTTCTTTCTCTTTACAATTTCTGTTGTTGTTATTTGCAATAAGTCCAACGTTTGCTTTGAATGACTATACGCATTTGACAATAAGAATCTGATCACAAACATACGAAAAGTGAATATGCAAAAGTACTTACTACAGGTTCCGGGAATTGGGATGACGACGAAAGTCAACGAATAGTTCCCCACAGAGCATAAAGGTGTCACCCACAACACACCTTCCCAATGAGTATAAGGAATCCACGAGCAATTCCACTCAAATCGAGCAACGTTACATCGGTCAAGGAACACTTCATCCCCGTGGATATTTCTCAATCCTCCCCTTCTCCCGGCAGCGGTATCCAGACTCAAAACTTGGTCAGATAGTGCATCGGAGGAAGCATACACCTTTTATTCCCCAGCCAGAGATTACAACGGACTCTAGACTCTTCAAGCCCGTCTCTCAAGAACCATCAAATGCTCTCCGAGATCTACACTCGGAATCCCCAGAGCACCTCCTAAATTTCCCTCAGGATCTACATACAAGGTCCTCAACAGATCGCCCCACTCTCCTCAATAGGTCTATATATGAGATCTCCGACAACGAGCCTCTCAAATCTCTACCTTCCTCAACAACGTCTAGGCCCAAGACTTGGTCGATAGTGCATCGGAGGAATCCAAGATATCTTCTCCTTCAAAAGCGGGGTTCTCACCTACTCAATTCCCTGCGAAGTTATAAATCTTCAGAATATCCGCATCTTCTTCAAGATGGATATGTTTGAAATATCACAACATTCATCATTCATACATTTCTCATAAAGTCATAATTCATGCATATGTCATTCATATACATCATGCATCATACTTTGCATAAGACTAACAAATATTCTATCAAAGTTTTCTTGATTTCTCCAAAAAGTGTGATCATTTCGACGCAAACAGTCCAGATTAAGCCCGAGCCGACGGAAAACTATCGAAAGACCGCCTTGCGAACAGGTCCAGATTAAGCCCCGAGCCGACGGAAAACTATCTGAAAGACCGCCTCCGACGACGGTCGAGATTAAGCCCGAACCGACGGAAAACTATCCAAAGACCACCGGTTATCCTCCGATAACAGCAATGGATCAACACCGATGCACAACAGGAAGCTATCCACATTCGCCAACTACTCTCCCGAGTAATCGGAAGATTTATTCGATTATCAACAGAACTACTGAGTCTAGCGTCGACTCGGTTGCCTTGGATGGCATCTTAAGCCCATCTCCGACTATTTGTCAACATCTCTTCACTATCGAATCTGCATATATGGTTAAAAATCAATACGGACCAATAACTTCATTTAAAGTGAACACGAAGTCTAACGTCGACTCCTTCGGATGGCATCTTAAGCCCATCTCCTCTCCATTCCAGAACATCTACAGAGTCTAACGTCGACTCACCCTCCAAGATCGACCTTTCTAGATGGCACCTTAAGCCCATCTCGACTCTCCTATTAACAACCTCGAGTCTAGCGTACGACTCGTTCCCAATAAGTCTCCAACTTCTCCAAATGGCATCTGTAAGCCCATTCCCGCATCATCCACCAAGCGTGCAAATTTTGTACTCGGTGTTCAATCATCTTCTACCTCCAGGTCACGAAAGACAAGCATGTCAATCTAACCCTTCCAGTACAAGAAGATTGAACAGGGGCAGCTGTCATACCCCAAAATTTGCCCTCCATTTACTCAAAAGATTTCATACATCTATGCTCAAGGATTCCTCAAGAGTTGATCAGACAAACTCTCTCCTAGACAATCAACCCAAAACTAGGGTTTGATATCTCTCAAGTCAAGATGGATTTCCAACATCTCCAATGGCCTTCATGCCTCCTCATATGCTTCAAAGATTCTCCATGTCAAGTTTCAAGCCTCACAAGTCAAGTTTCCTCAGACAATGGTTCAGATGGTTGAAAATCGGTGTATTGGACAAAAAGTCAACTGTGGTCAACATACATCAAAACTTCGATTTTTGGTCAACATCCTCATTTTGAAGTTACATTCATCATTTGATCAAGGGTTGATCATGATTCATCAAGAAAACTCAAGATTTGCCCAAAAGTCAAACTTTCTAAATTAGGGTTTCTAGATGAAAAGTCAACTGAACTTTGACTGATCATAACTTTCTCATACTTTCTCAGAAATTTTTCCACCACCTCTTGTTTTGAAGGAAATTGAATTCTCTACAACTTCATGTCTCACAAGAATGTCCAAAAAATGCTTCATTTGAGAGGTATAGCTCAAAACATTACAGGTCATTTTCAAAGTCAACAAAAAGTCAACTTTTTGTTTTGAAGATATTTTGAGCATGGTAACTCCAATTGGGATGAGACCAAAGACATTGGTTAGAGGACTCTTAGAGCTTTCCAAAAAGTCCAAGAACACTCAAAAATGTGGAAAATTGAGCAAGTTACACCATCTACAAGTTGGGCAATTTTGAAAGAATGCACAAAGAGAGATACTTCAAAAAATCAAATCTTTTGCAAATGGGCCTACTTTTTCTTCATCCTAACTTGTTCCTCAAGCAATTAGGAGTGTCCAAGCCCAAAGCCACGAATTTTTGATTTATTTTTCTATTTAATTTGTAATTTATTCATTTAAATGCAAATTAAATCTTAAAATAAATTATAAAATTGAAATTAATGGCAAAGATTGATTTTATTCTTTCCTTAAGGTCCAATTAACTCACAAATGCCAGCAAATTCGAAATTGGAGCAAGAAAGGCAAGATTGGATTGAAATTGATCAAGCTTTGAAGATTTGATTTTCATGGAAATGTCAAATTTGATTTCCATTGAATATTGATTGATTCTTTCCAAATTCAATCCCAAATCCATCCAGTATAAATGTACAATGCATACCTATCAAGAAAGAACGGAAAAAATTGCTCCACAAACCCTAACCTAAAGTCAAAATTTCGTGTCCTTGAAGCAGCTAGCAATCCTAGTTCCAGCCATCCACAGCCGATTCTGAGCATTCCATCTTGTTCCTTGGGTTGTTTAGAGTCGATCCAGACTCTTATATCATTCAAAACCATCAAGAATCACGAAATCCGAAATCGGTTTGTTCTTGAAATTTCAAAATTCGATTTCTAACATTCATGCATTATTAACCTGTTTTGATTGTTTGTCTGTGTTTAGAATCAAGCTTGCAAGCTTTCTGGGCAAACCAATTGGATTTTTATGGCCGGAATCGTGTTTCACCATAACTAGGGTTTCTGAACACGATTTGGGGTTTCCTTTAAACGGAAAAATTGGACCATGAGACCTATACCATTGCATCCGGAATGAAGTTTCCAATCGAACCATGGCTTTAGAATGTATTTATATTGTGTGTGCTGCATTTTTGATATTAGCCAGGGACCTTGCGTCGAACAAAGACCGACGCTAAATTCAAATATTCAAATCGGAGAAGACGATCGTTGGCGCGAAGGATGAGGCAATGGGGAAGCAACGCGTGTATTCCACTCAATCCGTTTCCAAACAGTCGGCACGTCTAGCTCAGTTGGTCAGCGCATTGGTTTTCAAGGTTTGAAAGGGATGTCCCCAGTTCGATTCCTGGTTCAGACAATCCCTTTTTTACACTTTTCCAAAACTCTATTTTCATGTTTTTTCATATTATTTAATTTTTGCATTCAATTTTAATTTCTTTTCATAATTTTATTCTGCATTAAAAAATTACCAAAAACATTTTTTATTTTTACATTATTTTCATAAAAATCTTTATTTAATTTAATAAATTAAAAAATATAATTTTTGCATGCATATTTAATTTTATTTATATTTTTGCATTTAATTCACTTTTAATTGCATTTTAATTATTAAATCTTTTTTCCAAAAAATCCCAAAAAATTATTTTAACTTATTTACCTTATTTCCAGCATATATTAATTTTCTCATATTAAAAATTGCATCTTTTCTAACATTTTCTCTTATTTCAATTTCGTCATATTTCCCGATTTTCTTATTCCTTCACAGGTTGCATCGATTCGGACGCTTTTTCTTTTATCGTTTTATTTTTTCCAATAATGTAATTGCTCATGGGTTGTAATAGTTTAATTTAGGGTTTTATTTTCCGCAAGTTAAATTATGTATCTGCCCCAAAGCCATGTAATAGCGTAGGTTTATTTTCCGCACCTTTACTTTCCGCATTTTACTTTCCGCACCCTTGTCAATTGCTAGTAATTAGGCGTGTATGGCAAGATAATAATTGGACATAGCTCACACTAATTTCAAGATAAAATATCTGAATTTGACACACCTCTCTCACACACGCACCCCTTAGGGTAATTCTCTCGATGCCTTCGATTTCAAAATGGTCATGTCCTCGAGCGTAGAGGTATTCTAGCACCGTTGCCTTCCAAACAAATCATCATAGTCCCTTCGATACAAAGATCATAAGACCCACGATGTCGCTCCGAATACATGATCTTGACCCTCGATTGTCGCCACGAAAATGATGATAGTCCTTCGAATGTGCTAGGATACTTCCTACAAGTTGCCTTCTATGACCATCCGATGTCCTTCGAATGTCCGCTTACATCCAACGAATGGAGCTACCTACTAACTAATGGTATGGTTAGCGCTATTCTAAAGGAATGTAGAGGTACAACAAAACGACCAATTCTGAGTGGGTAAATAAGTCTTTTAGTTGCTTGCTCTAAACAAATGCTTTTCACACCACACACTTTTTTCAAAGTTCAAATTCTTTTCAAAACAAACAAAACATTTCCGAACACTTTGTATACACTCCTACATGAGTCATTATGAAGTCAAAGCGAAATGCCTTTTCAAAACATCTTTGTCAAACACACAGAAAGCAATTTTAAAAAAGTGATCTAGAGCAACTAAGAGCCCGTAGATAACTACGGATGGAAAGGGGTGCTAATACCTTCCCTTTTCATAACCATTCTCCGCTCGTAATCTAACGAAGGTCTTTTTCTGTTACTTTTACCTTCCCTTAATTGGATAAAAATAAAAGTCGGTGGCGACTCTTGCTATCCGCACATTTGGATACAAAAATCCTACAAAGTCAGTTCACCGTGTTACAATGGCTAGGCTTTTCAGTTGCCACGATGTTCCTAAAAAGTAAGGATCATGATGGATATCTGAACATTGCACGTCTCGATGAGACGTTTGAGGAAAGGTGGTCATGATAACCATGACGTCAGTGAAGTGAAAGACTGTAGCGTCGAAAAATTCAAAAATGTCCCCTTTTCCATTTGATCGAAAAGGACATTTTTGGGGTGATGAGCAATTTGTTAGATGGAATTTCGACGTTAATGGGGACTTGATGTATCAAGGAAAGGTTGAAGGGAAGTTTAAAAGAAGTTAAGATGAGTTTGTGGTATTTTTGACAAGCAAGCCTTGGAAATAGGATACGGTTTTGGGACTTAACAAAGTTTTGAAGAAGTTTGATGGCTATTTCGATAGAGTGATTTGAAATGAGGTCAATTAACTGTCTTTTGATCTTATACATTCTTAAAGGACGTGTGAAAGCTTATTGAAGGGTGGAGTTCATGCAAGCGATAACGTGTCATTCCCTGGAGAAAAGACAGTTCGTTACTGTTATTTTAATTCTAGTATAAATAGGAGTCTTAGGATTAGAATTTAGTGTGTTGACAATACTACAAAATACTCAAAGTATCAGAGCGAAGTGGGAAACGGGTGATCGAGTTCTACGTACTTATTCAAACACCACTTTTTATTTATGCAAAGTCTTTTTCATTAAATTTATGTTTAGCATTTGTTTTCTATCAAAAAACCTTACTTTTTGAGCATTTACTTTCAATCTTGCATTTACTTTAAAGATTTTGACCAAGTCAAAATTGTTGTCTTTTATACAGAAAATCACATAACGATTCAACAAATTTTTTGCACATGTGTCATAGGATCAATCTAATCGATCTTGCAAGTTCTTTTTAAAAGACTACTGCTTGTTTACTAAATTTCACAGTAAATAGGTGACTTGTGTTTTTAACAGTAGTATATAACCATACACCCAAGCATTATAGCATCATGTTGGTCCCCTATCCATGATTTATAGTTGAGGCAAATTTTAACATTATTATCCTACATAAGATGCCAGACACTAGAATTTGCCTTTTCACTGTCCAGATTCCCCTCTGGCTCTTAATATCTATCACATGTGAACAAAACGAATGAATTAGGCGACAGATTCTAAAGATGGCACCAAAATAATTCTTTTGGCTGTATGCATTACCCAACTGTAAGGTATTTTGGTATGAGACACATTTTTGTGACTGGCATGATAGGTATGTACGCCAAAATCGTTTTCAATGTCATGAAAACATCTGTTTAAATTTTTTTGTTTCAGTGCAAGCACTGTATCTGAATTCTTAAGAAGCAAACATCAAAGTCAGCAAGAAAAGAAAATTACAAATTGAACTTCTCCTTTATTTCCAGTAAATTATCTTACAATTTGTATCTATTATGTTTATAAACTACAAATTTTTTGCCAGTGTATCCTCTGTGCAGAACCCACCCATCCCATTCCAGGGAAATGATAAAATTTTACATTTAGACTCAATAAATGAAGAAATAGAAACAAAGAATTAATATAGACAAGAACCTAATTTTAATAAGTTACAATTTAAGGTTCGCTGACCTCGCCGTCTTTACATATACCAACATCAATCACCATTCTTCCTTTCTTGTTTGACTTCATCACTCTGCAACAGTTTCTCCTTGGAGCCTGCCACAATTAGTTTTTGCATCTTAAAACTAAAAGCCTAAAAAAGATTCAGCAAGTTGGAACTTATAAAAGCTAGTTATAAAGTTAGTTGTGATTGAATGTGAATTGGTTATGATTAGATAAAAGATGGTTATGATTAGTTAGAACTAGTTGAATTTGCTGTATCTTATTGTCATTGTAATCCTAACCAAAATTCAATTAATCATAACTATATTGTAGTAACTACCTTAAGCAATATTCGACTAATTCTAACAAATATCAAAGGCATTGATGTGAGAAGAGAAGTAGAACATACCCTATCCCATAGATGTGGGTCTGGTTTCTTATATACTATAATTTTATCGAGAGCAGAAGGATTAGCCATTTTCCATCGACATTCTGGATGAGGAACACGGTGCCTTTCATAATCACTCACTGTCTGATGTATTGTAGAATTAAATTTCGCCTTTGAAAGGTAAAACACAAAAGGCTTCTGACACGGATTTCGTGTAACCGGCCGTGTGTTGAAAGCATATGCAGTGTAATCAGCTCTTCTGTACCAATTAAGGAATGTTCTTGAAGGCATTTCAATTTCGCGAGGGGAAAATATCCCGCGAAATATCTGAACTGCAAAACCCCATGAAACTGAAATCGTCCATTTCTTTTCTTTGTCATAGCAGATGGATTGTTGAATGAGTCCTGCTGAGTCAAGCTTCATTGGTACCGTAAGGCGTTGAAGTGCTTCAACTCTAGTGGCATTGGGGAAGATCGGTTCAACCACATCGAGATGGTGTAGTGATACCAATGGAGTCACTGGATGAGCTGCAAGAAGCCCAAATAAGTTCCCATACACATCATACTGTTTCAATAAAACATGGACTGTTAGTGTCAAAACTTGCACAATAGATAGTATGAATTCGCTGAATCATTTTTTTTATTATGATCAAAGCTTTGAGGTTCATGTTCTAAAAGGTATAAAGTCCTTGACTATTTTATTCGATGCGAGACTTCTGTTTTCAAGAAAATTGAAGACACGACTCGACAAATTTTGCTAACATCCAAGATAGAGATCACTTTGATCAAACAAGAAAGAACTGTGAAATTAAAATTAGTCATTTCCCCCTACCTAAGTAGTAAAGGAATGCTAAATTAAAGACCTTGTTTGGTGGAAAAACATTAAAAGACCTAGTTTGGCCTTACCTGCTGAACTTTAGACATGGCAACTACTATAAAAAAATCCAAATTGTTCAAAGTTAAAAATACTAGAATACCTAAAATCTACATTACATGAATTCCAATTGATAAAGGAAAAATAAGTCAAATTTTAGAAACCTAGGCACAAGTAAGTTGTCCAGCATCCACCCTCCATAAAAGAAGGTGTTTTACTAGTAATAATATGTTTGCATTTTGCAGTTAGAAACAAAAGAGCGCCATCAAATTAATCCATTTCAACAACCGATTACCTAAAAAAACTTTTTTTTTTTTAAATCACTATAAACTCATACACAATGACTGTTAGGGGATAGGGATAATTCTGAGGAGGGAGCATTTACTTTTGGAACACACCTTTGTGAGATACACAACACATATCCGTCTAAAACCGTACGGTGATAGGTGTGTAGGTTCTCTCACTTATATAATGTTCAATATTTTCTTTTCTAACCAATGTGAGACTTCTTCCTCACACTTGATTCTCAACAACCGCAAGGTTCCAAGTTTGAATTTAAATGACAATATTTGTCAACTAAGTCGAAACTTGCTGACGAAGAAACCTAATTATTAAGTTACTATTTTAATTATAATACCATGCATGTATAGAAACAATATAATTTTTTCGGTAATCCTAGAAAGTATTAAGTTAGACACCATTTAAATTCAAATCAGATATAGTATTAAGATAGACACCACACCATCATTTGATTTGAAATCTGAGATCTCACTCTCACATTTATGCGTGAATTTTTAGTGATAGAAATAGATAGTATTAAGTAAGACGCCAAATCTAATATAGTATTAAGTCACACACCATGATTCGAGTTCGAATCCAAAACTCACATTTGTGTATAAATTTTTAGCTATAATCATCATTGTCTTATATTGTCTTCTAAGACAATTAATGTAGTCTTTAAGATGATCGGTTTGGCCATCCAAAAAGATGAAATGTTGCTGCAGATAATTGTGAGTTTGCATAGTATTTCTATATAGTTTTGATTATGTGTAATTTATATCAGATTTTTATGTTCCTAAAAAATTTGTGGAGAATTATCACTTCATCTACCTCACATAAGACACAACGCCCAGCCCATCTCACACTGCAAATTAGCTGTTGCTTGGAGCCAAAGTTACGTGGGACCAAACTTGTTTTCAGTGGGGGCAAGGAAGTAATAACGCATCACCAACCAAATCAGATTTCAAAAACAAACAAAAAAAGCCCATCATGACATATAATCAACACATGTCCCATTCAACAACACACAAAAACACATAAGCATACTAATGAAATAACTAAATTCTAATTAAAAGTAATTAATCAAGAATTAACAAGTAACCTGATGAAAACCGATTTCCTTGGTGAGTGGAACACCGAGTTCAGCCATACAAGCTTGCATTCGATCATCCGAACCATAAAGTCCAGGATACCTATGAATGCAACGATCCTGCATTTTCACAAGCGCTTTCGCCAATCCATAACTAATTGCAAATCCACCGCCACCATAAGCCATTCCATAAGAAAAATATATATTCTGCAAATGACTCTCTGATAAGCTTCCAATGTAATAATACTCTCTGTAATCATACTTATTCAAAACCCTAATCAAATTCTCCGTTACAAAAACGGTGTCGTCGTCTCCCATTACAAACCACCGCACATCCTTAAGCCCTAAACGCACCGTTTCGGAGACGATTCGCGAGATTCGAATCGCCGAACGGTGGCCTTGTTTGTTTGTGTAAGGAAAGTTGGACGTGTCGGTTGAGATTCTCACCATTGGTAAACCTTCGTTTGGATCTGTTTTTACTGTCTCGTCGTCCATCCAGACTATTGCTCTCATTGTGTTGTTGTTGTACCAGAGCTTTATGTAGTTTTTTCTTTGTGGCCAGAGTTTGGAGGAGGCGGCGATTCCGAATACTACGTGTTTGAGGTGGGTTTTGTGAGGAGTTGTTGGAGGGAGTTTGGAAGTGTTGGTGGTGGAGGTGTGGAGGTTGATGGAGAGTGGAGAGTGGTTGCAGTTGGTTGAAGTGGAGACGAGTTTGAGAGTGTAGATGAAGTAGGTGAGAGAGACGGCGAGGATGAGCCATAGCATGAAGAGCTTTGGGGTTCGTTGTTGGTGTGTTGGAGTAGTGAGTACTATTTTGTCTGAGTCTTTCATTTTTGTTTATGATAAATAGAAAAGGTTATGCAAAGTTTAATCTTTATTTAAGACAAGTAAGAGTAAGAAGAGAGGGTAGAAGGTATGATGGGGACCTATGCATTGAATTATGAAGATGAAATGAGAGGGAGAAGGAGGAAGTAGGGAGGTGAAAAAGGGAGAGATGAGAGGGTAAAGTGGAGACGAGAGCATGCACAAGTGACAGATTGCACGCACTCCTGTACCCAAAGTGTCCCAATACCAACACTAGTATTTATATTATTAGTGCTAGCTAGGAGTAGTATTGTTTTGTGTGGGACTCATTTAATTTAATATAAATTTACTAATTTACTCCTAGTACTAAAAATCTATAGTTGCCCTTTAGGATAATTTTGAAATAAAGATATTAAATTTGATTAATATAGTTAAAGAGAAAAAGAGTATGTATTTATTGTCAATCAATGAGAGAGGTATATTCAATTAAATTATATTTTTAATTTTAAAATACTAATATAATAAGGTTAAATTTTATAATTTTATAATTTTAATCTCATAATTAAATATATGAGTACTCAATAAATATATATAAAAAAAGAGTTTTCTCATATAATAAGTACAAGAGAGAGTATACTATTACTCCAAACTTTTTAATTATTTATATAATTTATTTACATTTTTTAAATATTTATATCACACATTTAAAATTTAAAATGGGTCACACTATATAATAAATAAGTTAAAAAGGTGCAAATCAAAAGTAAAAAAAATGGAGCTGGTAGTCGCCGTGCACAGAGTTTGACCACTTGTTTTAAGGCAATTATTCAAAATCTTTATGACACAATGTTATTGAGAAATGCACGGACACTTCTTTTGGCAATAATTGATAAGCATCCTCTTTATTTTCTAAAAATAATTGTAAATTATATTATTTTAGTTTTATGTATAAAATCAACTAAATATTAATTATACATCATATATTTTAAATATCCTTATTTTGTACAGACAAAAGTATACTAATAAAAAATGAAGATACAGAGAATGAAAAGAATCTTAATTAATATTAATGATTTAAGTTAATTAGTATTAACTTTGGGTGCGAATTATTCTCATTAGTTCCACACTCTTCAAATTTATGTCCTATAATATTACACCTGGCAAATAATTCTGATTAGTATTTCAATATATTTTTCAATTTTATTTTTTATACAAATTTTAAAAACATCTAAAAAGATAAAAATATGTCAAAACAATATTGGTTAATAAAGAATGTTAATTAAAAATGTCAAAACAATATTGTCAAAACAAAATAATATTTTTACTACTAAATAGATAAATGAGCTATAATGTAGTGGTGTCACTCTTGTATATTCTCTTTTTTATTTTTAGCTATATTTATAGGGAAACTAGATAATACATTGATGGAAAATATTTTTACACTATAAACTAATTATCACTGTATATTTAATTAAAGCACTATTTTATTTTAAAAAAATTAATATATCGTAAAACTTTTTTATTGGATGAAGTGTAAATCTTAATGTATATCCATTAAATTTATATCTATGTGTCTCCGAAGTTTATTCTATATGGCTTTTAATTCATTTTAAAAAAATTAATAAGATTTATAGATAATTCAGAAGAAAAAGTAGATAGTGACTAAGAGAAATGTCTCATTTCTAATTTTTGGAAAACTCTAAATTTCTAATATTTTTCTGTCTGCTTTCGTGAGGCTATGTTATAAACCATATATAGAAATGTAATAAACCATTGGCTATCTATTTTTACATTTTGAGTAGGTTAACTTGTGTTTTCTATGGCTCACATTGACAGTATCACACTAAACAACTCTTCATCATTATCATCTACAATTAGTTAAACTCCAATTTAGGTTTTTTCTTTCATTTATCTTATAATACAAAACAAAACAAGATTACCATACACAAATTCCAATTTTAAGTTTTGTTAATATGTACTAGAATATCTTATATCTCGATAACTTTAATATAAATGTATAAAGCATTTTCCTTCATAAGACACTAATTTTAGACGAAACTTCTTTTTATTTGGCAATGTTACTTTATTTTGATAGAATTAAATTATAGTTTCTTAACACATAAAAGAAGTCAATACCTTTTTAAAGAAAAGAGAAGAAAAAATAACACATTTCTATTCCGTACCATTGTGGTTTAAGTTAGTGTTTGGGATTTTCAATCAAGTAATTAAAATGGTAACGATATTGTCATTGTTAAACAACTTTACTTTACTTTAGTCAACGGTTTGTTGTTGTCAATTGATTTTTTTTTGTACGTATGTTGTTATGATGTTTTCACATATTGTTACTTCTTTGAATCCGCTACCAGAAGTTATTGCCATGTTACCTACTTGTTAGATTATTTGGATTTGTTTATTAAAAATGACTATAGCGATTATTGATAAACTACTTGATAATTTATAGTTAATGGTGGAGATCGAAGAGATTGAAGGTTGATAAACTATGAAGTATTTGATAATATTAACGATTTAACTGTCTTATAAATATAAAATAATTAAAAAAATATTTAATATATAATTATTTAATCAATTATCAACTATATAATTATTAATATAAAATACTAGCAATTACCTTAACTGTCCTTTTGTTTAAAAATTATTACACTTCAAAAAAACATAAAATAAATTATTAATGTCTAATTTAATCTTACAAATTAGTCAACATTCTTATCACACGTCTCAATTATTATTTCTCCTTTCCTTTTAAATTACTTTTTCACTTTATTACTCACATTTTAAATTTTATTCAATTCCATATTATCATATTTTACTATATTTTTTATTCATATTTTAATTTAAACATAGGTTATTTATTTTTTTTTCTTTATTTATTTATTATCATTAAAATACTAATAATTTATTTTTTAATTTTAATAAAATATCTTACGGATCACTATCAACACAATAACTATTTTATTTTAATTAATTATTTTTAATTGTATTAATTTGAGAGACAAAATCCTTATCTCTAAATATTATTATTTTTTCTTTCTCCATCACAGAGTTTTCTTTTTCTTTTTGTATGAGTAAATTTTCTTTTTGTATGATTAGTTAACACAACTAAATTTATATTATTGTTCACTTTATATTTAAGTAAATTACTTAAATTGTGCATGTGTATTCAAATACATTTTTATCGTATCAAATAAATTTTTTTATCTCATATGTCATTATCATTATCAATACAATGTCTATTTTATTTTAATCAACAACTTTTCTTGATTTGAAAGACAAAATTCTTAATTTCAAAATATCAAAATATCTTTTTTTCTTTGTTCTTCTCAGGAGTCCTTTCTTTCCTTTTTGTTACGATTATTTAATACAATTGAGTTTATATATTTATTTGACTAAATTACAGTTTTGGTCCCCTATTTTGGTGTTTTCACGATTTTAGTCCCCTATTTTGTTTTTAAACACTTTTGGTCTCTCATCCCCTTTGGCTACAAAAAACGCATGTGTTACTTCTGAAAATTGTTAACTTTCTTCAATAATGTATTGATGACCTATTTGAACGTTCTGCCATTTGAAAAAGTGTTTAAAAAGTAATTCATATGCGTTTTTTTTTAAGCCAAAGTGGGGATGAGATACCAAAAGTGTTTAAAAACAAAATAGAGGTACTAAAATCGTGAAAACACTAAAATAGGGGGGCCAAAACTGTAATTTAGCCTAATTATTTTTCATTTTACAATTAAATAACTCTTTTCAAATTTACATCTTTATATAAATATATTTTATATTGTATCAAATAAACTTTATCACATATCACCATCAACCTATTACATATTTTATTTTAATCAACAATTATCTAAATTTAAAAGATAAATTCTTATTTATTATTAAATTTTTATTTTTCTTTCATCTCACGAGAGCCTTCTTTCTCTTTGAATTTTAATACAACTGAGTATATATAATCATTATTTATTTTCAAATTAATAACTAATTTTAAATTTAGATACGTATAAATTATTTATAAATACATTCTATATTTGCACAAGTAACTGACTAGTGTTAAATTAAAATAAATTATTGAGGATAAAAGTGTGTTTTTATTAAAATAATAAGGATAAAAGAGAAAGAAAAAATAATAAACTATAAGCTATAAGCTAAAATGCTATTTGAAATAGTATATGGAAAATAAGCTATAAGCTCGTGATCAAAAGACTCTTACTCAACAAATCTAAAATATCATATGAGCTTATAAGGTATAAGTTATAAGTCATAAACTCAAAAATTGATGCATCATAACGACCTACTTGTTAGATTTTTACTATATTTAATTTGATGCATAGAAAAGACGACATACTTGTTAGATTTTTACTATATTTAATTTGATGCATAGAAAATGGGTGATGCACTGTTTATACTATCAATCAATCACGATCATAAATTAATATACAAATCATACTGAAATTTAATATATATATATATATATATATATATATATATATATATATATATATATATATATATATATATATATATATATATATATATATATATATATATATATGAGAGCGCTATGTTTCTATTAGATGATAATATAAAATATTTTTACATTGACAGTACATATCTCCTTTAAATTCAAGAATAAATCTTGAAGAAAATTTAAGAGATTTTAAAACTATGGACTATTTGTTTTGACTTAGAAATGATATACTTGTGAATTAACTTTTTTTAATATATATTTTATATAATATTCTCGTCATCATAAAATAAATGTTATTTCCCTCAATTTTTTATAAATTATTTTAAACTTTTTACACCCACTAAAAAATGATTATTGTATGAGAAAAAGAAATTATAAAATTTTTACAATATGGTTCTTTATTAATTGTATGAAAAAATAAATTAAAATAATTAAAATAATTAAAATAAAAGATAACAATAAATATTTAAAAGTATAATAGAAAAAATATCATTAATATTTTCTTGAAATTATAAAATGACTACAAATTTTTTCTTCACAGTGGAGACTTGTGTTTTGAAAAAATTTCTATGATAATTTTTTATTGGGTTAATGATTATTTATCTCCATGTAATATAGACGAGTTTTGATTTATACTCTTTTAAAAAAATATGTAACCACCTCTTCAAATGTTAAAATTTAAAGTCTTTTATCTCTTAGGTGGAAAAATTACCCCTTATAAAATATATATTTTTATTTACCTCTGGTTTTTACACGTTTAGGAAGTACCTAAAAATATAGAAGAGTAATCAAAAAATATATTTTTAAGGGAAGTAAATTAAAACTCGCTTATATTGCAAGGGGTAAATAGTTATTAATCCTTTTTTATTTTATCTCTCAATTGTATTATTTAATTAATGTTTTATATTTATTATTATTTTATATTATATTTATGATAATTAAAATACATCAAAGATTGATAAGGATAATTTAGTAAAATTATCATTTTTATATTTCATTTATTATATATTTTTTAATTTATGTGAAAGTGTGAAGGCCATTGAGATGATAACACTTAGGGAAACTTGAAAGGACGGTGACTAGTTTCGTTGCCGCCCCAGGGGTAGATCTTGATGTTTTGGGCTTTATGATAAAGGTTCCTTCTTGAGTATGGTTCTTGTCTCGATCTCATTTAGTACTCTCCCCGACAACAGAGGCACATTGGTTGTTCAAGTTCTTACTTAGGGTCCCGGAGGATAGATTCTCTTGTTCCAACATATTTACTTGTCCCCAAGGTAAAGCCTCTTTTTCCCCGAAAGTTGTTTCGTTGGCCACCTCTCTTAGAACCAGAGTGAGAGTTAGAGAATGAGATGTGAGTTTTTCATTCACTGCCAGATCCTTCCTCGTCTTGAAGATATTCTTGACAGACGACATGTTAGCTATAAAACAGAACAAAAAATGGTCAGTAAAATACTATGAGATTGACAAAAATAAACGTAAAAATAGTTTTTATCACCCTTAAAGATATTTTCCTCTCAATAGAAGTGGTTGAATAAATCAATTTTTATGTTAGGTTGGCGACACATTTGAATGGTCAGCTTTCTCTTGGTAGCTCAGTATCTCCCAAAAGGCTGCTTCACTTACTCCTCCTACAAAAGCAAAGTCGAATGAGAAATAATAAGAAATTAATTCCCTGTTAAAATGGTTGCAGATACAACATGTTCGGATCATGTCCTTACATTCCATTGACTCTGAACCAATGGGGATAATAAGGAAACGTCTCCTTCTAGGACTTTGCAGAATACAAAGTGAGCCAGTGGGGTTGGAGGTGTAACACCCCAATATTACCCAAGGTTTTATAAGTAAAATCAGAGTAATATAAAATTTCATAAATTCAATACTGAGGCGTCACACCTTCAAAACCAGAATCACTTTAAACAGTTTGCTTGAAAGTATAAATCTCGGATACATAGCATCGTCGGAAATCATAAATTGATTCTTAAAAATCAAAACATCTTCTTTATTAAACTTCTTCATCAAATCATGTTTTCATAAAGTATGATTCTTATTCACAAAAGGAATAAAAACAAAAGAACAACAACAAGACAACATAAATATTCCCCCCGAGTGCTACGTATCAGAGCGACACCGACTAACAGACTATAAACTCCGTCTTCATAACCTGACGTTACCGTATAAAGGTAACAATAAACAAGTAAAGGGTGAGATACTCCAAAACATATAATTAAAGGCATGATAACATATATATATATATATATATATATATATATATATATATATAGTGTTAGAATCATAAAAGATATAGGTTAGTAAGTGCATTCCAACACATATCCAAATCTCACTCACTCTAATCGTCATTCTAATGTGTATAATCAACACTTCATCGCCATAACCTCATCGACATAAATCATCACAACAACACATAAACTTTCATCACCACGAAAACATCACAAGTCAATACGTCATTAATCAACATGACAATCATAAACAACAACATCAAATAATGCTAATAACATAAGCAACATAAACAAAATCATCACAAATTGGCTAAAGCCCATCATCGCTTTTGGCATAAAAGCCCATCGTCACAAACATCATCACATCATATTTGCATTAAGCATTTCATCAAAGTCAAATCATCGCAAAACTCATCATTTATATTCGTCGCATAGTTATCATTAAATTATCAAGTCATATTCATTTCATGTTCATTATAAAGATCATCACCAAACAAAGCATCATATATCATCGCAATTCAACATCGTCCATCAATTAAAACCCAACGCCAAATAACTCAAACATAAACATAACCGACTCCATGAGACACGACTATATTATGCATGTGGTACCCGTCTCTTTGTCCATAATTAGGAACACTTGGCATAAAGCCCATCGTCGCTTGGCATAAAAGCCCTCGTCGCTTGGCATAAAAGCCCTTGTCGCCAATGCAATGTATGTGACTCGACAATAAAAACAACACATCAAAAATATCATCATCGCTCATCAAAATTGACATAAAGTCCACGTCGCCATATTCATCCACATCAAGATAAACATATCATCGCATCGCATATCATCAAGTATTCGTTAATAAATACACTGTCGCAAACATCATGTTTAATTACACCACATCATTATCAATTCATTCACTAAATTCCAAATACGGAAAAATAGTTAAACACCTATAATCGTCGCAAAAGCCATTCCTAATAACCGGCATTAATCATAATCATCAACATCGCAATCGGATTGTCCATACGTGTCTTAAATTGACTAAAACGCAATCCGATTCAATTTAACAGTAATTTGGCCTATTTCGGGTCGTTTCGTAAAAACTCGTAGTTTCGAAAAACTAACCTCACCACTACGTTCTACACGTCGAACTTAGCTAGCACGTCAATTTTCGTTGAATTCAGAGCAACTTGCTCCGTCGTCGAATTTATCGAAATCGGAACATAATCGGATTCCAAATTTAATCGGCTAACTTATGTCCTAATTATATTTTATTAATACTAACTAGTAGTATGTGGAATGGATGAAATTAAAAGAAACAGAGACTGATTGGAAGATTATGCAGAAACTTAAAATTATGCAGAACAAAAAAATAGCACTCAGGAAAAACAGAAAACACAAAAATGTGTTTCCTCTCCCAGCAAGCAGGGGACGCACGTCCCAGCCTTGCACAATGAGGGAGGCGGGTGCCATAAGCGGGGGGAAGGTCTCCCTCCATGGGAGGTGGGCGCCTCCCTTGCCCCATGGACTTCAATCCATCATCTTCCACGGTTTGTCTTCATTTTCTGGTTTTTCTGGGTTTTCAAGTTTTCATAGTTTTTCATTTTCTTCTTCTAGCAACTCATTCCTACTAGACATGGTAATATAACACCTAGACCAATACTCCTAACTCAACTTTCCTAATTTATTCCAACAATCACGCACACAACTCATAAACCACAACATCAATTTCTATCTCAAATTCACAATATACCTAGCAAACCCTAATTATAGGAAGTGGAAAATCAAACCCCTTACCTCAAGTGCTTGGATGATTCTTGATGATTCAACAAATCCAACCCTCAAGCTTGATCTTGCTCTTCTTCTTCTTCTTCTTCTTCTTCTTCTTCTTCTTCTTCTTCCAAAACCCTCTCTTTCTCTCCAAGTTGCTAAGTTACTATGTTAGGCTTTTGTGTTCAAATGGAAAGAAAAGAGGAAAATGGTTTATATGTATTCTTACTAGCAACCAAGGGTGTATACCCAATTCTACCAAATTACTCCTCACACCCCTAATTTATTTCATTAATTAACACTTTAATAATATCTAATAATATTATTAACTCAATTAATTAAAATAATTCTGGGGAATTAAATATCGGTCCGAATAATATTTTATCGAATCGAACGGAATAAAAATCGGGCCGAACGAAACGTCGCAAAATAAATATCGACCGGTAACTCAAAAATATTAATATAATATAATATTAATTAAAACGGGGCGTTACAAGAGGGATCACCAAGACATAATGATTCTTTAAGTTTCCCACTCTTAAGGTAAGCATTGAACACCTTGAATGATTGATGAAGTGAAAGCAACCCACGTCCAAGATAGCAGAGTTACATGTCTGTTGTACGTATTTTCTAACACAAGTATTTTAAATTA
Organism: Vicia sativa; assembly: GCA_021764765.1. NCBI lineage: Eukaryota > Viridiplantae > Streptophyta > Magnoliopsida > Fabales > Fabaceae > Vicia > Vicia sativa. The sequence continues at coordinate 143,276,451 of CM038797.1, forward strand.
TCGTTTCCCACAGGGATTGGTGTGATATCACCACCATTCGATAGTTCAAGTGTATTTGAGATTTGGTTACAAAAGTGTTTTGGTTCTTAGTCACAAAAATCATAAATTTTATGCAAACAAGTTTAGTTTTCTAATCAAATAGAGTTGTTTGGATTAAATAGAGTTTTGGATTGGTTTTTCAAATGGTAAAAGCATGCCAAGATTAGTTTCATTAACCTAATTTCATATAAATTCGATTAACCAAGCGGATGAACTAGTTGATGATCGATATGTTCATGTATCCTCTCAATATTGTTAATTTCTAACCAATATTGTGAGTACTATCATGTTAATCTTTAGATGATGTCTCACTCTAACTATTGACATGATAATCTTTAAGCTTGATGCTAGTGAATATAACTCACAAATCTATGTCTAGCATTTATTCCTTAGTAGATGAATATCTTAGGTCAAGTTTGAAACATATTTCTCAATCATGATCCAAACCATAAAAATATCAAATATATAATCAACATATATTAATCATCAACTAAGTTCATACACAAAATTATCTAAAGAAATACATAAAAATTAGGTTAACTACCTTTAATCTTGACACGAAGAAGTTTCGCTATCCATTCTCATGGTAGCTTGACTTGCAAGAAATGGAGTGATGATGATGAACATGGATGAAAAATAAACAAGCAAAGATTCAAGATCTTCTTCAAAGAATTCGAGTTACAATGGAGAAAATAGCTTGTTTCTATGCCCTAAATCTGATTTGGAATGGAAAAGGTGGAGTTGGTGAACAAAATATATAAGTTAAGCTTATATACAACTTTCTGATTTCGCAGACTGCGCTTAGCCCAATTTATGGCTCTAAGCGCGCCTCACTTAAAAACTAAACCGCATCAAAAGCTTCAGACCACGCTTCAATCGGGCTTAGCGTGCCCTGTAGCATGCTTCTACTCCCAAAATAGCTTGAATTTCTTCTTTAAGCTCTCCTAACTTCCTTGAATCCATGTTTCAAGGTAAAATCACCAAAAGCCTACAAAGTAAACATAAACAAAGTTAAATAATAGAATATAAAAAAAACTAAAAATATAAATATATCAAAATACTATATTAAATACTACTAATTAATCAAAAGACATTGTAAAGGACCACAAACTTATCTACAAATATATCTATATTTTGGTCCCTAACAATGTTACGATGAAAATATTGAAAAAATATATACAAATATAGATTTTTTTTCCGATAATCGCACCAATATTGGAACATCTTGGCGAAGGACCATGCTATTGGGTATATTAAGACAATGATATTCTTAGATGTTTCAGCACCCCTTTCTCAAAATTATTGAAAGGTAGTCTAAACTTCAACCTGGAAAACAGGCATTCATAAAATTGGATCAAGCACTCATCGAAGGAGTTGCTAATTCATTAAGAATAACCAATGTGATAGACCAGAAGTTAGAATACGTTTCTACGTTAATGTAGGCGCCTTCCAAACAAGTAGTGTTGTTGATGAAAGGGACCGATTTTCTTATCCCTAACAACATGACTACCATATTTCATCCATTTTCCTCCTTCAGAGGAATCATATGTAATTCTGACAAGATGAAAACGAAAAGGTTCACTAACATAGTCAATGGAACCCTCCCCAAACCCAAAGTTATCACTAAGCACAATAAGGTTTGCGATGGGTTGGTTAACCTCTAAAAGGCAAATGTTTGGCATTTATGGATTCATTGTCTCTATGGAAAAAGAAGAATCATTGACACTGGATATATCTATTATATTTGCATGTTTATCTCAGATGTTTACCATGGCTAAAACATTTAAAGAGAGGTAGTGAATTATAAACAAGAAACTGAGATATGGTGTCTAAAGAAGTTTAAAACGATGATAATAGTTTAAGAGAGGTGGCTTAGTGGCTGGATGAACCAGAAAATGTAGAGTTCGAATAAGAAAAAAGACTAAAAATAGCTCAAAGAGAAAATATCATATTTTGTAGAAGAGAAGAAGCTTACGGTTTGTGCAAAGAGAGAAAAGAAAATTTAAGGCACTAAGTGTCCCTTATCTAGGGGGATAAGATATGCTAATAAATTTCCCAAAACAAAAGAAAATAGGGAGACAAAAAACATCGTTCGAATTTCACCTTGAAAATACAACGACAATTGAGTGCACTTAAGCATCCTAGAAGGAACTTTCACGCCTTAGTCTAGAAACCTAGAGCCATGTGTCAAGAAGATCATTGAAACATCTCAATGAAAAAACTATCATGTAATGCACATGTTCCTATTGGGTCATATGAGGATAATTCATATTGGGTCAAGAGCGTCACACAATTTAATAGGTGTATGTGTCCTCTCACTGATAAAATATTCAACTTTCACCTTTTCAAGCAAGTTAGACTTCAAACTCACACTTGTGCACAATAATATCCCTCTCAAATGTGACTCCATCCATTACGATCCCCTTAAAGCAATAGATTTTTCATCCATATTCACTTGTACAACCGTTGCAAGAACAACAACGGGACATGCCACCTGACCATCACCTTGTCCAGAAGACTTTCGATACAAGGAGTTAATCTCTTAATTGAACCATCAACTTTAATACCATTGTTGTGTCATTATTATGAGCATCCACATTGGATCAAGAGAAACACACAATTGAAAGAGATACCACTTATTCATCCAAAATCTTAAGGTGATAGGTGTATAGGTCATTTCACTTATAAAGTGCTCAACCTCCACTTTTTAAGCAAAGTGGGACTTCCAACTCACACTTGTGCATAACAATATATCTCTCAATTGTGACTCCATCCATTATTCTCCCCTTAAATCAAAAGTGTTTTCTTCTATACTCACTTGTATCATCCCTTTAGGCACTACAACGAGAGACACTGCCTAACCACCACCTTGTCAGGAAGACTTTTGATACAAGAAAGAGTTAAACAATTCCTTCATAATAAATGACTTGGGTCCTGCACAACAAATAATTGGCATGAGAATTTCTCGTGATAGAAATAAAGGTAAATTGTGGTTGTCTCAACACGATTACATTAAGAATGTGTTAGAGGTTTAACATAGGAAATTTAAAACTCGTGAGTACTCCACTTGCTAGTCATTTTAATTTGAATTATGAGCAATGCACTAGAAGTGAAGAAGATAAAGAAGATATAAATAATGCTCCTTATGCATCCTCAGTTGGTAGTTTAATGTATGTTATGGTATGCATAATATCATATATTGCTCATGTTATTGGTGTTGTTAGTCAATTTCTCACTAATCCTGGTAAAGATCATTAGCAAGCAGTGAAGTGGATTCTCAGATATCTTAGAGGTAATTCCAGAGACAGCTTATGCTTTGGAAGTGGTGATCCTAGGTTAGGCGGCTACATGAATGAAGATATAACCGGTGATATTGATTCTAGAAAATCAACTTTTGGATACAGACTTTTACAGGAGGAGGAGTGTCTTGGCAACCAAGATTTTAAAAGTGTGTTACTTTATCTACAATAGAGGTTAAGTATATTGCAGCAACTAAAATGTCTAAAGAACTTTTATGAATGAAAAAAAAAAAAACCCTTCAAGATTTGGGTGTTGAGTAAGAGAAGTATGTGTTGTTCTGTGACAGTCAGAGTGCAATTCATCTTGGTAAGAACTCAACGTTTCACTCCAAGTCAAAGCACATTGAGGTGTTATATCATTGGATAATGATACATTAGAGACGAAGTTGTTTTACTTAAAAATATTCATACTGACGAAAATGATTCAGATATGATGACAAAGACTTTATCTGCGATAAAGATGATCAATTATAGAAAGAAATCAAACATGGTGAGTCATGAGGGGATATTTGTAAGGTGAGCTCATTCCTAAAGTGGAATCCATCGGTTATCGGTTATTTAGAAATAGAAGAAAAAATAAAACAAATTTGTTTTATTATATTTGTTTTATTTTGGCCAAATTCATTTTGCATCTATTTAAAGAGAACGGAATAACACGAGTGATAGAAAGGTGTGCAACAAATCTTATCAGTTTGACCTACAAATTTAGTATATTGTTCATATCACTTAGCTAATTTTATTGATATTCTTGTTGAGTAGTTTTACCTTCTTTTATAGTTGTTTTTAGTAATACCTACAATTTATGAAAGTGTTATTTGGAGTGACTTTTCCCACCTTTATTGTTTATTGGTGAGGATTAGTATTCTCTAGTGTTACTAGGGAGACTTTGTATTGCTAATATTAATAATATAGTGGAAGATTTTATTAGACTAGATCTCGTGATTTTTAGTGTCTCACTTTGAGGAAATTTTTCCACGTTAATTGTTTAGTGTTCGTGTAAAGTAGTTTTTTTGTTATTATTGTTGTGCTTTGAAATCTGTTATGCTGGTTGTCTATTTAATTTTCACATGTTTGGAAAATTATTATTCCACTTGAAAAATATTTGGATTATTTGATTATTTTCTAGCAGTTTTCTAGGTTACCCATGACGACGTCTTCCACTTCTCCAAACTACAACCCTAATATGAAAACATGTCCCAATTTTTTGAAAGACTTTCCGTTGTTAAGCCATCAAAACCTTGGGAGAATTTGTTATGGGTCAAGCTAAATGCCCAATAAACACTACAAAAAAAATGCCTTATAGTGATGGACAAAATCCGTCACTATACGTCATTCTACTGTCAGTAAAAATCGAACTGTAAATTACCGACGGTCATGATGTCCGTGCACTTTACTATGCAACCAGCAACGGTTCGGTTGTGGACAAATACCTTTTTACCTACAGAAAATTATGTCTGTCACTATTTCACGCTGAAAGAATTTACTTTAGCTACGATATCTTACCGTAGGTAAAAGTTGAAAAACATCCTTTTTTAAAACCTGCACATTTTTCTATTTTTCCAAAACCTGTATTTTTTTTATTGTTGCAAATATTAATAATTTTTTAATAATATTTAAAAATTATTTCAAATACAAAATTGACATCACAATCATATTGTCAAAAACAATTAATATTTCAAATATTATTTCAAAGTATGTAGCAATTTGCATCAGACAGATTCATACACATTTGTTCATCATTAATGACATGAATATTGAATACTTATAAGCAAAGGTCATTGATTTTCCATATTCAAGCCTGTCTTGTTTTTCTATAAACTTTATTTGGTTTCTAAAAGTCTCTCTAAAACACCAATAAAACCAAAAGGCAATAAATGTCCATCTGCACACAACGATTTTCCTCATTAAAGCCTTGTCTAAATGACCTTATCGTCTTCGCCGGTATAGAGAAGCTTCATATCGTGTTCTGAAATTCCATATGCGTGGCTATGATTTCTCTTAAGCTTCGAGAATTTCCTATGCAAAGAAATTGCATGACATGGAATCTTGCCAAGACAACGGACTCGTCCTCTTCTTTCAGACCCTTTCACTTTTGAATATGCATCATTCTTCCAATTTGAAGAATCTTGAGTGACTTCCAAATTTTCTACCTCTGCTATATGGTTCTTTAAGTCCTCCTACATAATTATCAATTTAAAAGGAGCAGGACACAATTAATCCAATAAACATACACCTTATATAGGTTAATCCCACAACCTATATAGCATAGCTAAACGTGTAGTATGGTCCTATTTGCATTTAACTAAGGAAAAGAAAACATGAAATATGGTGTGATTTGCATCTTAATCTATTAAGTGAAGAAAATTTCAAAACACTGAACATGTGATATCAGTATCTACAACTGATTCCATTCTAACTAAACACAAATTCAAACATTACTATTCTATCTAGGCAGCAATTACTATAATTTTTTATTTTTGTACCACAACAGTATTCAAATACAACTTGCAAGAAATGGATAACATGGACAATAACCAATTAACATTGGACATGGGTAGAAACTTACAATTGTAGCAGCTACCTTTTCAGTTACAATCCCATCTTTTCGAGTTCGTGTATCAATATAAATTTCAGCTCGTGTAGGTGGTACTCCTTTGGCCCTTGTTGCCTAAAATAATTATGAGAATGTTAAACATTTTATTTGTAATAAAAAGTTAAAATACTAAACAAGTGATATAAGAAAACATACCATCTCATGAATTATCCTAGGAAGATTTTTGGTTCCCATGCACTGTAAATCCTCAAATTTTGAGCGATTCCTTTTGCTGATTTGACTTATTTTCTATAACTAATAAATAAAAGGGAAAAAAAACCAGGAAGCAAAAACTTTATAACATGAAATAAAGTGATGATAGGTAAAAGTACAAATGCATATACCTGCATGTGCATGTGGACTTGTTCATCATGTAGTAAATGCTACAAAGGGAATTTGGTGTAGTAGTTACTCCTTATATACTTACTACATTAAGAGTGTTGGTGCTACCATGATATCACGGTAATGTTCATTAGCATGGTTGTCAAGATCGGTAGTTTCTACATATGACAATTCCTCACAAGTCAGAGAGAAATCAAATCTTTTAAGATAAAGATTCTTTCACATCAAAATCATTAAAACTAGCACAACATTCAACACTAATTAACATCGATTGATTCACGATAAGCACAAAAAACAAAACAAAATCACAGGAATGTTGTGAGGGCAAACCTTGAGGATGATGACAATATGCCCTTGGTCATTAACCTCTTTGAAATTCTGATGCCACCAATTCCAATCCCATCCTTCATTTTTAACATCACTGCGGTCTTCAGCAGCAGCGCGACCTTTCTTAAAATTAGTTTTGCGCTTCATTTCAGGATGGGTTATAGAGTTTGTGTTGATAAAGACTATTAGTTATTGGATAATATGTTACCTTAACAAGCATGAATTCATTATCATGATTGTGTCCATAAAGATCTGATGCATCAAAAAAGGTAATCCATGTATTGGATACTTGCTTAATAATTGAATATACATCCAAATCCTAACAAAGACACCTGCATTCCACAAAATGAAAATACAGTGGCTTATCTTATCATTATCCACAGATACTAAACCAAATATTAGACCAGCTAAAAGAGAAAAATTAAACAGGATCATAGATATATAGAGAATTGAGGTAATAAAGAGACGTTGGAATTGTAATTTATGCATTTTGTATGGTATAGAGAGCTCTGTATATCTAATATCACCCAATTTCTAACTCGTCTGTGGTGCAAAAGCAACAACAAAGGCTTTGAGAATAGAAATATTTACGCACAATAGAATTCCATCCAAATTTGTAACTTGATTGTGAAAACAGAAACAACAAGATATGACATATTTTAAGGTCCACACATAATGCACTTCAACTAGCATCATAAAATTCAATAGTATCAATGTGATAAGGATCCTAAGAACTACTAAGAATGCAATATAAAAATATTAAACCCAATACCTAAATAAAACTAAACATCCATGTAGCAGACTGCATTAAAGGGAAACAACTAAAAAAGGCCATAAACACTACCAAATGCTTGTGAAACCGCTTCAACCAAAATACCTGTAAGACTTCTTCTAAAGGTTATAGGTCTGGCAGCAGAAAATGAAATGAAATTGCAGTGATGTGATGGAGCCTTGGATTGTTTAATTACGTTGAGTGGTAGGCAGGAAGGGAACTCTATGAATCAATGGTGTTTATAAATTGAACTTTGTTTATACTAATGATGATATTTTGCAGATGTTAACCATTTCAATTGAAAGATTTCATAAGATTAAAAAAGAATTCATTCTTACAAAATACTAAGCCGCTCAATGTACCTGAAATGAGATACAGAATGGTGCAGTGTCCAAATCTTCAAATAAAAACGAATATTCCAATTAATTAAAAATTATAAAAAGGAAAATAAATTAAAAAAACAAATTTGCAGGAAAATTCATACAACTTGTTATATAAAAATTAGGATTAATTTTCAAGAAACATCATTCTTACCATGTGCAACTAGGGTTGTTATATAAAAATTAGAATTAATTTTCAAGAAACATCATTCTTACCGTATGCAACTAGGGGTGGCAAAATGGATGAATTGGATTAATATGGATTGGATTTGTAATAGAAGGATTCAAACAATCCATTAATCCATTAAAACTTCCTTAAATATATCAAATTCAATCCATCCATTTATAAATAAAATTCATTCAATCCATCCATTAACAACTTGTTATTTATTTTTTCAATATTTTTTGATTTTTTTTAAAAAAAATAATTTCAGTTATTTTTTTTTTGTTGGAAAAAAGATATTTTATATATCCAAAAACAATTCAATACAAAGCGACCCTTAGGGTCCAGCCACCCCAACAAAATGAAGGGGAGAACACCTATAGACACAATTGAGCTACATGCTCTTGTAACTTCCTATTCCTCCAGCACCTATGCACAACTATATCTGTTATATTTCCTTCTATATTTCTATCGTCAATCTGTTTTTGGCCTATGTTATATACTCTACGGTTTTATGCTGCCAACAAGCATAAACCGTTTTTGTAAAAGCTGTTTTGAGAATTCGGCTTTTCCAACCTTTACGCTTGCATTCAGTCAGTATCCAACCAAGTTCTTGATCCCACCCCGTTGGGTTATGTCCAATGTTTATCCAACTAAGGACTTTACTCCACACAGAGTGCATATCCTTGCATTGAAACAGTAAGTGTTGCATATCTTCGTCTGCGCTGCAAAACACACACTGCACCTGGTCAATCATTCCCAGTTTATGGAGGCGAACCTTTGTGGCTAATTGGTTGTGACACGCTAGCCACAGTATGAAAAGAGCGCGAGGGGATGCTTCTGTGTCATACCAAATCTTCTGCCAGGGGACCTTCGAATGCTGACTTGCAAGGCCAAGATAACAGGTCTTTGTTTTGAATTTACCATCAATCGTCCACTTGTTCCAATTAGTTTCATCTCCAACCAGAATTCTGTTATTGAGGATATTCCTAAGGATCCAGGAGCAGGAATCTCTAACAGGGACATTCATGATGTGATCTTGTTTTATATAGTATGTATGAACCCACCGAACCCATAGGCTATCAGCTTTACGGTATAAATTCCACAACAACTTGAGCAAGCACACCTGGTTCCAACGATGCAGATGCAAGATATTAAGACCACCTTGACTATTTGGCTCACAAGTTCTGTTCCACGACACA